>JAFEMH010000534.1:195000-726670 GCA_022495995.1 Adenophora triphylla var. japonica | reverse complement strand
CAAAGATGTCCGCGCGGATGGGAAGTGCAGCGTGCACTCGTTCACACTGGTAAATTGCAGCTCTTCAGTTTTTGGACACAAGGAATATTTCTTTTGAAATTTGAATTATACAAATCATTGCGCTGTGCCCAGAAATTCTATTTTTGGTTTTTTATTCCTTTTGTTTTACTTTTTGGAGATTCTTTTTTGAGGTTTAACCTAAATAACAATGCCCATTTTACCCTCATTTTGTTAGAAATGTTAGGATTGTTAGGAATTGTTAGAAATAAGTTATAACTTTCGTTAATTCTCTAATCGAAAATTCTAACAAGCTCAAATTGGAGCACTTACAAGTAGCTCCTCGGCGACTCTGCGCTTACTCGTCAAGGAAGCGGGGTCGTCGATAAGAGTAAGGCTCCATATTTGGCAAGTGATGATCGAGTGATCGGGTGGCCGAACCTAGCGATAAAGTTACCTACGTATCCCGAACGGGAATCAAGCGGGCCGTAGTTCTGCCCGACCTGGCTCGGAGATGATGGGCGTTTTAGGTGCTCTCGGGAACTCCGATGAGCGAAGTTTTGCCAAGGTCAAGGCCGGAAAGAAACTCCATGCTGGGGGATAAGAGATGACCATTTTTGGCCTCGATGGCTATCCGCTCGTGGGGATGCATTGCGATTTATCGCTTTCCCTAGTGACAGTCGTCTTAGGTGCCTCGAACTCCGATGATGGCGTTTTAGGTGCCTCGAGCCTCACGATGATGGCGTTTAGGTGCCCCTCGAACCTCGAAATGGCGTTTTTAGGTGCCTCGAACCTTGGAGATGGCATTTTAGGTGCCTTGACCTCGATACGATGATTTGCTTTTCTTAGGTGCCTCTGGACCTTTAATTTGAAATGGCCTTTCGGTGGACTTCTGTCTCGCCGGGCCGAAGGAGAGGGTGACCGTTGGGTCGAGGGGCCGGACCTAATGATAGACTACCTACGTATCCCTAGCTGGGAATCAAGCCTCTTTCGTAGTTCGAGATCTTATCGAGATTCCGCGGCTTTTGGGGATTCCAAGTTAACTTTCGCTGGGATTTTGTTAGCTCATTGGGGAAAATCGCACGTATTCGCCTCGGGAAATCGGTCTTACGTCTGATCACCGGAGTGGTAATTGGATGAAAGATATGGGATCTCAAGTTATCTTTCTCGTGAGGTCGGTCTTACGTCTGACTCGTCGGGAAGGATTTTGATGAAAGATACCTGGGATCCGTTTATCTCTTCTCTGGGAGATCTGGCCTTACGTTTGGCCGCCCGTTGGATGATTTTGATGGAAAGATACGGGATCCTCGATTTATCTTTCTCGTGGAGATCGGACTTACGTTCATCGCCGCTTAGGGAGGATTTTGATGAAAGATACGGGATCTCGTAATCTTTCTCGGGGAGATCGGGTCTCTACGTTTGACCGCTAGCAGGGAAGATTTTGATGAAAGATACAGGGATCTCGTTATCTTTCTCAGGTGGAGATCGGTCTTACGTTTGACTGCTTACGGTTGATGATTTCTTTGATGAAAGATACGAGATCTCTGTTATCTTTCTCAGTGGGAGATCGGTCTTACGCTTTACCGCTATTGATGGCATTTTCTGATGAAAGACACCTAGGATCTCGATTTATCTTTCTCGGGAAACTCGGCCTTACGTTCGACGTCATTCTCGATGATTTTGATGAAAGATACGGGATCTCGTTTATCTTTCTCTGTGGAAAATTTGCCTTACTGTTTGAGCTAGCTGATAGGAGATTTTGATGAAGAAGATACGGGATCTCGTTATCTTTCTCAGGAGACTCTGGTCTTACGTTTGACCGCTGGGGAATGATTTTTGATGAAAGATACGAGATCTCGTTTATCTTTCTCGGGGGAGAATCGGTCTTACGCTTGATCACTTGGAGAATTGGATTTTTTTGATGAAAGATACGAGATTCCGTAAGTATCTTCTCTCAAGGGGAGAGGTCTTACTGTCACTGTCGTGAGATTGATTTTTGATGAAAGATACGGTAGACTCCGTTATCTTTCTGTGGAGACTTGGCTCTTACGTCCGATCACGGAGATTGATTGATGAAAGATACTAGGATCTCAAGTTATCTTTCTGGAGGAAATCGGTCTTTACGTTTGACTTGCCGTTTGATGCATTTTGATGAAAGATAACTGGGATCTCGTTATCTTTCTCGGTGGAGATCGGTCTTACGTTTGACTCGCCGTTGGATGATTTTGATGAAAGATACGAGATTCCGTTATCTTTCTCGGGGAGATCTGGCCTTACGTCCGGCTATACGGCTGAGATTGATTTTGATGTAAAGATACGAGATTTCGTTATCTTTCTCTCTGTGGAGATCTGGTCTTACGTCTGACTCGCCGGGAGATTGATTTTTGATGAAAGATACGGGATCTCGTTATCTTTCTCGGGGAAATCGGGTTCTTACGTTTGATCATTGCCCGTTTGATGATTTTGATGAAAGATACGGGATCTCGTTATCTTTCTCGGGAAATCGGACTTACGTTTGGCTTGCCGTTTGATGATTTTGATGAAAGATACGGGATCTCGTTATCTTTCTCGGGGAGATCGGTCTTACGTTTTACTGCCGGGGAGGATTTTGATGAAAGATACGGGATTCCGTTATCTTTCTCGGGGAAATCGGTCTTTACGTTTCTGACTCAAGGGGAAGTTAAATTCCGATTTTCGCGTTTCTTTGAAAAAAACCAAGATAAAACCCGGGAAAAAGAAACGGAGTCGCCACGCCATTTTTTGTTTTAAGGGCCAAAACTTTGAAAAAGCCCGAGATCAGAAATTTGGGTTCGGAGGTCATGTTACACGCCGGGAAGGACGTTAGTGTGCACCCGGAATGCCTCGTAAACGAGTCTTCCAAGCTGAAAATCATTTGTGTGTGTGTGTGTGTGTGTGTTTTGGCCAAAATAATTTGAAACTCAGAAAAGTAAAAATTGGAATATCTTTTTAAGACTTTAAACTGATCCCATGATTTTTTGGAAGATTTTTGGATTGAGATTTGGTACTCAAAAGACCTTTTGAAGTTGAGAGCCACTTCTGCCAGAATAAAAAAGGCAGTGGACCTTTGATTTTGAAATGGATTCAAGGGTCTTAAAACTTCATAATATGGATAAACTCAGAGAATGAAAGTTGTTCCAGACACCTTAAATAAGATTTGTGCGAAAGAATTTTACATTTTGGAGAAGATTTTAGGGGTCAAAACCTTCTGGAAACCTCAGACATGAGATCTGGATTCCCAGAAGCTGATGAACTATCCTCTGAAAGAAAATTTGAAAAGAGGAGTTTTACTCACCCAAAAATAAAGTAAAAATATGTATGGAAAGATCTGGATGTTGGCTACAAAAAGTGTTTTGTAGTCAACACCAAATTCCACATTTATCTGTGTCCAAAAATTAGACCATGGACTGAGGTCTGAGAAAATTGCTACTGAACAGCAACTTCTCAAGAAAGAAAATATGATTTTAAGGGGGGGTTTTGCATCCATGCTTGTCCCCATTTCCCTAGGTTTTGGTTAGTGATCACTTGACATTTTAGTGGTGAATCAACTATACCAAACCATCCTTGGGGTACATTAGGACTAAGCATTTCATTTGCTTGGGAAGGGGATTTTTATCCTTTGAAAATGAGATTTGAAGCTTGAAAATGGTTTTTAGGGTTTTGAAAATGAGTTTTCTTTGCAAGAAAGTAAGAGAACTTGAAAATAATTTTGATCTTTGTAGAAGATCATCCATGGAGATGGTCTTCCATGGTGATCTTCTTAGATCTAAAGCAAGAAGATGAAAGAACTACATTTTGTAGTTTGCAAATGCATGCATGATTGGAGTTTAGGGTAAGGAGAAGGAGGGTTTACCAATCTTCCTTGTGTTCTTGAGTTTTTGGCTTGAGTGTATGAGTGTTTAAGGCTTAAATATGAGAGTGAGTGGATGAGTGTGAGTTGGGAAAGATTGGAGAGAAAATGGTGACAATTCTTGAAGAATTCTCACTGTTTTCTCTCTATATTTCGCCAGAGGTTCGGTGCAATTGATGTTGTGGCTCCTTATTTTTGTGACTGGAGGGCTCAATTTATAGCCCTCTGAATTTTACAATCATGTCCGCGCGGATGGGATTGGTGGCGTGCACTGTTCATTAAATGCAGCTCCAGGCTTTGGACACAAGGAATAAAATTCAAAAATATCAGCAGAAAATGTTTTTCAACTTGCTGTTTCGGGATTTTCTTAATTCTTTTGCTTTTTAAGATTCCATTGAAGGTTTATCTTTAAATAGCAATGCCCATTTTGCCCTCACTTTGTTAGAAATGTTAGGATTGTTAGGAATTGTTAGAAATGTTATAACTTTCGTTAATTTTCTAACGAAAATACTAACAAGCTCAAATTGGAGCACTTACGGTAGCCCTCGGCGACGGTGCTTTCGAAGGAAGCGGGGTCGTCGATAAGAGTAAGGCTCCATATTTGGCGGGATGATCGAGTGATCGGGTGGTGAACCTTCGATAGGCTACCTACGTATCCCGAATGGGAATCAAGCCGATCATAGTTCGGGTCTTTGACCACTGGAGATGATGGCGTTTTAGGTGCCTCGGAACACGATGAGCGAGTTACGATCGGTTCTTTGGAGAGAAACTCTGGGGGTAGAGATGACCATCTTCGGTCGATGGCTATCCGCTCTGCTTGGGGATGGAATGACCATTTTCGGGTCTCTATTTGGGGATGATTGCGATTTATCGCTTTCCCAGTGATAGCGTCTTAGGTGCCTCGAACCTTGATGATGGCGTTTTAGGTGCCTTGAACCTTGGAGATGGTGGCTTTTAGGTGCCTCAAACCTGGATGATGATGGCTTTTTAGGTGCCTCGAACCTTGATGATGGCGTTTTAGGTGCCTCGAACCTTGGAGATGATGGCTTTTAGGTGCCTCGAACCTTGGAGATGATGGCTTTTTAGGTGCTTCGGACCTTGATGTGAAATGCCCTTTCGGTGGACTTTATGCGCCAGAGGAAGGAGAGGGTGACCATTTCTGGTCGAGGGTTTGGACCTAATGACAGGCTACCTACGTATCCCTAGTGGGAATCAAGCCCTTTCGTAGTTCGAGTTTTACTCGAGATTTCGTTGGCTTTTGGGATTCCGTTAACTTTCTTTGGGGATTTTGTTAGCCTTCTTTGAGGGAAAATCGGACGTATTCGTGCAGGAAATCGGTCTTACGTTTGGCTAGCACGGGGTAATTTTGATGAAAGATACGGGATCTCGTTATCTTTCTCGGGAAATCGGTCTTACGTTTATTTGCCGGTTGATGATTTTGACGAAAGATACGGGATCTCGTTATCTTTCTCGGGAAATCGGTCTTACGTTTATTTGTCGTTGGATGATTTTGATGAAAGATACGAGATCTCGTTATCTTTCTCGGGAGATCGGTCTTACGTTTGGCTTCTTAGGGGATAATTTTGATGAAAGATACGGGATCTCGTTATCTTTCTCGGGAAATCGGTCTTACGTTTGGCTTGCCGTTGGATAATTTTGATGAAAGATACGAGATCTCGTTATCTTTCTCAAGGAGATCGGTCTTACGTTTATTGCTTAGGTTGATGATTTTGATGAAAGATACGAGATCTCAAGTTATCTTTCTCAAGGAGATCGGTCTTACGTTTGGCCGTTGGGTAATTTTTATGAAAGACACGGGATCTCGTTATCTTTCTCGGGGAAATCGGTCTTACGTTTGACTGCCGTTTGATGATTTTGATGAAAGATACGGGATCTCGTTATCTTTCTCGGGAAATCGGTCTTACGTTTGTTCGCCGTGGGAGATTTTGATGAAAGATACGGGATCTCGTTATCTTTCTCGGGAGATCCGGTCTTACGTTTGGCTGCCGGGAATGATTTTGATGAAAGATACGAGATCTCAAGTTATCTTTCTCGGGAGATCGGTCTTACGTTTGGCTGCCGTTTGATGATTTTCTTGACAAGGCGACTTTGATTAACTTTAGTTAACTCTGTCAAGTTGGGGACTAAAGCTGCGAGTCCCAGTTTTTAAAGGGCAAAAGGGTCATTTTGACCACGACAATCCCTATCCGCGCGGATAGGAGCGTGTTCGGGGTTTTTAAATGAGGGGCCGCCGCCTTTCTCCTTCTCCCCACCACTTTTACGGTTTGTCGAGAGAAAAGAGAGAGAAAGTGAGAAATCCGCCATTTTTGGCCTAAAAAGCTTGAAATCTTCCGATTTTCTTCGATTTTCGAGCAATGGAACACGGGAAGGTGCTTTTCAAGGCCAAGGACGTGGCCGGTGGCGGAGAGACGATTGGAGCTCGTCGGATGAGGAGGCATTATACCCTTTCACAATCGATTGCGGAGGAGCCCTACCCCGATGCTTGGCAACATTGGGCTTCTGATCCGAGTCTCCGGACGGTATACTTCGAATCTTTTCATTCCCTTTGTTGATTTCTTGCTTGAGATTTGAATTTTGGGTGATTTTTGAATTTTTTTTTTCGAATGATTGAATATTGCATGTTGTAATGAATTTGTTGATGTTCCAAAATGTGCATTTTGCTTGAGGAAAGAATTGGCATTTTGCCAACATGAGATGATGATATGAATGTATGATTTTTGATTGATTTTTTTTTTTGAAAAGTGGGACGGATTTTTCCTCCCGTTGATTGAATGCATGTTATGTATGCATGAAAACGGGACGGAGTTTTTACTCCCGTAGGAATGCATTTTTTTTTTTGATGTATGCATGTCTTATGAAAAACGGGACGGAGTTTTTGCTTCCGTAGGATTTTTTTTTTTGAGATGATGAACGATATGCGTGCATGCATAGGAACTTTTTTTTTTTTGAAAATGGGCCGGAGGTTTTACTTCCGTAGGAATGCATCTTTTTTTGCATTGGGATTTGCTGAAAACTGGCTTTTTGTGCGAGAAAAATGGGGCTATGCTCATTGTATCTTTGTTATGCTTTGTCGAATTTTCTTTGAAATTTCATGATGCATATGTATGCTCTTTTTTGTACAAATGCAAATGCAAATTTTTTTTATTTTTATTTTTATTATTTTTTTTTTTTTTTTGACATTCTCTTCTTTTTTTTTTTTTTTTTTTTTATTGCGGGGCGGAAACAACTACGTTACGGAGCAGCTGAACAAGATGAAAACTCGAGGATCAGTGGAGTCTGTGGTTGACTTGTGGGACCGGCTTTCGAATGCGGGCCGAGGAGCTTTGCCGAGTCCGAGACAGATTGTTGTTGAGACCGGACTTTGGGAGTTTGTTGACTGCTTGAGGGGAGTGGTCAAGTTCCCTAAGAGCAAGGGCCCGATGTTTGCTCAGCGCAAGCATTGGTGGGACGCGACCCACGCCTTTCACTTCTTCCGGGGCGAGGCTACGGTTACGCCCTCCGATTACGCCGCGATCACGGGCCCAGTCCTTCAATGGACGCAAAGCATTGAGTGGCGGGATGGCTACGGCGATGCGGATCTACGTGCTCTTACGGGATTTTCCCCTATTCCCAAAAAGGGGATGGGGATGGGTATGCGGTGGTCTACGGGAAGATCGTGGAGACCATTGTGAGTTACGAGGTTGGGAGGAGAGGATAGGCGCCGATCGCATTGCCGGGGCCTTCTTGTGGTTTGCCTTTTCGAGCACCCTTTTTGGACATGCCGAGGGACGGCGGTCTTTGCCTTGCCGAGGTCCTTGGAGGACATGGAGATGGCTGGAGATGTCTCTGGGGAGAGGCCGGGGGCGAGCTTTACTTTGCTCTCGATAGGTACAGTAGGAAGGCTGTGAGCTCCTTGTCTTGCTTTGAGTTTGCCCTGGAGGTATAAGCTCTCTTTTTGCTTTCCCCCTTTTTTTGAGCACACACTTTTCTTTTACACGGCTGGATTGATTTGATTTTTACCTTTCGCAGGTATGGGCGTTGGAGTTTTTCCATGTCACGATGTGGCGACAATGGCGGAGTACGTCGGGCGTATCCGGCCATGCATTCTTGGTCCAAGCATGCCCGGGAGAAGATAAGCTCCAGGGGGCGTACGACTCTCAGTACGCGGATTGCCTTCCTTTGACGGAGGCCGAGACGGATGAGGGATGATATTCTTCCCCGGGATCGCTTCGAGGTGGCGCGGTGAAGGGCGCCGAGATTTGACCGTGCGGCGGAGGATTCCGAGAGGTCCGACTTGCGATGCCTATTATCCGGGAGAGAGGGTGACGCGCCAAAGCATAGCGTGAACTCGCCTTTGAGGACACCGGTGGAACCTCCCGCCGATATGATGCACTCCGAGTGATCGATTCGTGACTGGGATGATTACCGAGCCGGCCAACACTTCTCGGCATTTGTGGCGACCGAGCCGTACCCGTATTTGTTTTGAGGAGGCTGAGGATGCCTCGGGTTACGGATAGAGAGGGGCTTGGGATCCCGCGGTACCCTCGGACGGATTTTCATATATCCGGATGGGGTCCGATTGAGGGTGCAGATCCCTCGAGCTGAGCGGCTTCCACGAGCTTTCCGCCTCGTCCGGTATGAAGGTACGGCTTCACCTTTTCCCCTTGTTTTTTTTTTGCTTTTGTCTTTTCTTTTCTTTCCTGTCATCATTTTTTTTGCTTCAACTGCTTTTCGACGCCTTTGCTTTTGTGCGGTTTTCGGAGGTGGTCGTCGAGAAGCTAACGAAGCAAGTGATCGGAGCTAAGAGATTCATCAGGAGGATGGTCGCTTGCGGGGCTCCTCAGGCTAGAGCAAGGCGACCACGGCCGGCGCCTGTCAGACGGGAGGCTTCCCCTATTCGTTCAGAGACTTCTTCAGAGACTCCTCTGTCTCCTCTCATTGATCCCCGCGCGGTGCTGCCTTCGGATCACGTCATTCTCGGGGATCCACATGGGCGGTGGACACGTTTGGCAAAGCATGGTGGGTCGTCTTCGTGCGTCCAGAGTCCGACGCCTTCACCTTCAGATACGATTTTTTCGCAGATCTCGGTTTGCCCTATCGTAGCGTGCCGGTTGGTCCCTGACGAGCCTCTTTGCGGGAGACGAGGACGATTACGAGCCCGAGATTTTCAGTGGCTCCCGAGGAGGCGGGCCCGAGTCGCAAGAGGGACCGGGGCGATATCGGGCGCAGGAGACTCCGATTGATTTTTATTTTTTATTTTTTTTTTTTTTTTGAGATTTGAGATTGAGATTGGAGACTGGGATTAGGACTTGTACAGCTTATGCACACATTTTTTTTTTTTTTGCTCTTTTCTCTTTTCTTTTTTTTTTTGGGATGTAATAATTTAGGATTTTATTGATGCCTACTTTTTTTTATTTGATTTTTTTTTGCATACTCTTCTTTTTTTTTGTACACTCCCTTTTTGGAATGTAATAATTTAGGATTTTTTTTTTATGAATGCAATGCAGTATGAATGCAATGTTGCATGAGCCCCTTTTTTTTTTGGCAAGGGTGTTAGTGTTTGGTATATGGACTGATTTGGGGAGGTTTTTGCACAGGTTCCGAGCAACCGGGACGGAATATTCCTCTTTTGGTGTAGCGGCTTGGGTGTTGCGATTTTTCGATAAATGACAATCATGTCCGCGCGGAGGAGTCTGCATCGACATTGTCCTTTAATTTTGCTTCGATCTGGTCTCACTTTATTTCAAATTCAAATATCCTCTTCAACCTCCAAATTCAAAATGTACCAAAGCTTATTTTCGGGAGAAAGAGAGAAAACCATGGAAAACCTTAGAAAAGCTCCATCAAAATTGTCCCAAGAATCCCAAATGTCATTCTTCAACAAGTTCAAGGATTGGGTCCTGGAGATTATGCATGAGAGGAGGTCCTTCTTTGAAGAAAGGTATAAGGTGAAGTGCTTATGGTCTCTCAAGGAATTGATTCGGATTATGAGCTTTTGAGGGCTTCTTCCTCATTTTGGGACACTAGGAGGCATGTCTTTTGCCTTTCCTTCAACGAGATTGTTCCAACTGTGGAAGAATTTCGGGCCTTGCTTGGAGGTCCTGGAGGTGGAAGAGATAGCGGTTCCTTTGCCGGAGGGGCTTCTTTTGTTGACGGATTGTGCGTCCTCCTTCATCTTTCCCGGAGGAAGCGCAAGGTATGATCCGCGGTCCCGATCATTTCGATATTTCCGGTCTTCCCGATAGGTTTAGGGGCCTAGGCTTGGTGGATGATGCCTATTGGGATGCCTTTGCACTTTGTATGTTTGGCACCTGTTCATGGTCTATTCCTTTGGGATTTGCCATCGGTCTTTCTGGATGTTGTCGTTCACCGTCGCCCAGGCGTAGATGTCGTTCCTTTGATTTTGGGAGAGACTTTTCATGCTCTCGATAGGCTGGCTACCGGAAGACGGTATATGCACTGGGGCGGCCCGTTCCTCGACCCCGTGGCCGATGAAGCGTTTGGGGATTCTTCGGGAAACTCCCGACATGATCAAGCCTTGGACATTTGCCGGGAGGGGGTTGCTGTGGATTTTGATGATCGTGGCTCATGGGAGCGTTGGATGGCCGGTCTCCGGACCGAAGATATCGATGGTCGGTGCCTTGTTGGCGGGTGGAGACTCGCAGAGTGCTTCAGGATGGGTCTCATGTGGTCATGCTTCCGGGGCTTTCTCAGTCCAGCTTCTATATTCCGGCTTTAGTTCTGAGACAGTTTGGCCTGGAGCAGGTTCCTTTGGGGGACTTTGATGATATAGCTGTTGGTGTAATGCCCTAGGCTTTAGTTATGTTTAACTGAAAACCGTTATGTATCATCTTTATCATTTATGTTTATTATTTGATTATTATATAGTTTGCATATTTATTGTAATAATCTCCGTCCCTAATTATTAAGAGAATAATTAGTATAATTGTCAATGGATAATCATATGATGATTATATGCATAGAGATGCACATTGAAATTATGGGTACTAGTTAGAGAACAAGTGACTGGACTTGACCCGTATGAGATTTATGTCATGGTCAAATGTCATAATTAAATCTCATATGGTCACTTCATTTAGTCCCTAGACCTGAGATTATCATGACCTTACATATGATGAAAGTTATGTTTGATTTTAGTCAAACGGTATCTTAACACGATATCTATAAAGGCTATCTTTGGCATGATCGGATTCATGATGGGAAGGATGATAAGTCAAGATGGAATTTGTCCCTCGAAAGAGAGATGTTTTGCTTGGGCCCCTCGATGAGTGATAATGATGAAAGCGTGTGGCCACACCCCAATACGATTGGACTATCATTATACTCAAGATCGAGAAAGCATTGAACAAATACAAGTTTGTCGTGGACCATGACTTGTGTTCAAATATAACATCGTGAGACAAAGGGAAAAATGGAAGTGTACCATTGGAAACGTGAACTCTTACGTTGTGTTATTTGGGTAGACATAATGGCTTGCTAGAGTCCGCTTATGTCTTATGAGGGTCGATATGATCGGACTCATTGCCAACATAATACAATCCTATTGGGTCACACACAAATAGAATGAGTTGGTTGAACCAAGGAAGAATGATTGAGAGTTTACGTATATGGCAACTTATGTCACGCGACATAACTAGCCACTGGCTAGTTATGTCACGCGACATAACTAGCCACTGGCTACTTATGTCGCGCGACATAACTAGCCACAGACGCGTTTTTGACAGCCTGGTCTCCTAATTCGATTAGGAAACATATTCATACTAAAGTAGTATAAATATGAGAGGTCTGTTAACCCTACTGGTCTGGCCGAAATTTTCAAGGGAAAATCATAACAAAATACTCTCAATATTCTTCCATAAGTTTTAGGAATCTAGCAATTCCCAACCCGAGAATTGTTCTTGACATTCATATTTGTGTGGATTACCAAAAGAGGGTCTTAGTTTTGTTCAAACAAATCAAAGACCTAGAGTTCAAATCTGAAGATCCAAAGGAGTTGAAGATTCGAAGATTTGAAGATCAAAAGTTTGTGATTACGAATCACATAATTATCCGTTCGATAGCTCAAGACCGGAAAGCAATTTAGGTTGGTAAATTCTATCTCATAGCAATTCAATTTAATCGTATAGAACGGATCTTAGGGCTTGGGTTTTGTGTTAATTTTATGCTTAATTCCGCTGCGCATGGACCCATAAAACCCAACAAAGTGGTATCGAGCCCCGTTCGTATGGTTAAGTTTGAATTAACATGCTAGAATGATTATATAAATTGTTTATATGTTCGTTGCATGTTTTTGTATGCGATAGAATTTTGATTGTTTATGTGAAACAATGTGAAAATCGTTTTCGAATTATGTTGAATTAAATCAGAAAAGGGTTGTTTTATATGATTTAATTGCATGTAATCCGAATTGATTGAAACTGAAATCCCCGCGACCGGCCGCTTAGGTCGCGCGACATAGTAGCCACAGGAGGAAATCTGGTACTGGCCAAGTTATGTCACGCGACATAACTAGCCACCGGCTAGTTATGTCACGCGACATAATAAGCCAAATCAAGCGTAATCCGCTTTATTTAATTTTTCGCTAAATCTATGATTGTGTTTACAATCCGATATGTTTATATGATAACTGGATGCTATAAAGTTAAGTTTATAAGGCTATGCTAGATTGTTTCATTGTTTATGCATGCTTAGTTGATTAAAATATGATTTTAATAATTATTGCGATGCATGAATTATTTGTTCTTAAGTGTTAAGAATTTTATTAGATGTTTAGTTGAAACATTGAATTGTGATTTCCTATAATGTTTAGTTGAAACATTGCATTATAGTTTCCTAATATGTTTAGATTTAAATTTTGGATTTTATGATTGTTTATGGAAACAAGTCATAATTACGCGAAATTTAAAAGGAAACTAATTGTTTATAAAAGGTAGTGATTATGTTGCCAAATCAGAGTTGATTTCTAATTGTGCATGACTAGGAGAGTTCCTGTCTAAGGAAGAGTTGGTACTTAAGTAGTCCTTGTGGCTCACCTATCTTCCTGGGAACTTACCTGGTGCATGATTATGACTATCTTTGCTGATATGCTTATAATCTACCTTAAAGAACCTTCATTTAACTTTTAAGTTCTTTTATGCCAATTCATGATTAAACACTTGAGACCACTCGGATAGTTTTGGGTGGGCTTGCCATAGCAAGGTACTTTGATTCTATTCCGTTACGAGCAAGATGAGGAAATGGTGGTTCCTATACGTTTAATATGAATGAACTTAATTGGGTTATCAAAATGGTTTTGGACCCAAGGCATAAGATGAGATTAAAATATGCTTAGACATATGATGTCTTAAATAAATCTCATAAAAGATCATAAGAGTCATATACGATATGATTGATGTTTTTCTACCTAATTAGTTTAATCTTGAGCGGTGCGCCATAGCGTACTTGAGATTAAATTAAAGATGGATCTTAGTCCTAAGAGTCATATACGATATGATTGATGTTTTTCTACCTAATTAGTTTAATCTTGAGCGGTGCGCCATAGCGTACTTGAGATTAAATTAAAGTTGGATCTTAGCCCATTAAATGCATATTATGCTTATTTGCATTGGAAGGTGTATGATTTAGTGGGAGTATTTGTAAAATACATTATTTGCTCTTAAATGATAAATGTGTTGATATTGATATGTGTTCATATAATTTGTATATTTTGTTGTAGAAGTAGCATTACATAATGATAATTGCGATTCGTCCTTATGAAGGACGAAGTTCGAAAGGAACGATACATTTAATTCTGATTGGATCAGAAGCCTAAAGAATGGTTCTTGGGTAAATGTGTACGTTCTTGACGAATCCGTTCCTACTGAACCCACTGCAGATGTTGCAAAGGGCAAATAAGGAAGCAACATTAGAAACATAGTGATGATTCTGACAATATTGCTTGCCTTGTAATTGCCATCATGTTTAAAGGCTCTTGTGAAGAACCTTGAGTACATGATAACTATTCTTCTGTTCTAGCATAACGCAAAAGGGGAAATGTTCCAAGTGCATGCTAGGCAAAAGATATATGTTGTGGTGAAGGCTCTTAATTCATGAGATGAAAGAAGGAGCAATCCGCAAATTGTGTTAATGGTTGACACAATAAAAGGGTTCATAAAGGAAGGAAAAGAAGGTAAAGCAAAAGTTGCTAAACCTAGGACAAATGTTGTCAAAGCCGAAGAGGCTAAACCCAAAGTGTCTCAAAAGGATGCATTTTGCTATCATTGCAATAAGATTGTCATTGGAAGCAAAGTTGCAAGGCTTATTAGGAAGGCCTAAAAGGTGAAGAAGGGCAATATGATTGCTACTACTTCAAGTATCTATATGATAGATATTTTCCCTTCGACTTCTTGTTCTTGGGTATATGATACCGGATTGGATCCCACATTTGTTTAAATGTGCAAGGAACAAAGAATAGAAAGCTACTCAAATAAGGTAAATTAAACCTATGCATGGGAATGGAGCAAGAGTTGCAACATTAGCCATAAGGGACTTATGAAGTCACTTTACCTTGTGAAGTAGTACTTGTTTTGAACAAGTATGACTACGTTCCGAATTTGAGTAGGAATGTTATTTCCGTTTCTTAAATGGATGATGAAGGATATAATTTTCTTATTTTAAATAAGAAGTTTTATATTTATTTAATGATATGCATTATTGTATTGCATATGCCATTGAATTGTCTTCATATCCTTGATGTTAAGAAACAAAATAATATTGAAGATATCTAAAATATAAATGGGAATTCTGAACCGAACAATATGAACAACGCGTTCATATGGCATTGCCGGCTTGGTCAAATAAATAAGAAACATATATCTAAACTCCATTAACATGGACTTTTAGACTCATATGACCATGAATCATTTGAGGAATTTGGATCTTATTTATTGGGATTATCGACCAAACCACCCTACACTAAAGTAGTGGGAGGGCTAGTGACTTATTGGTCATTATACATAAGATGTATGTGAACTATTAAGCAGCATTGCTAGGGGAGGATTTCGGTATTTCATCATATTTCACTAAAGACTTATCTAGATATGATTATGTCTATCTGATGAAGTCCAAAGGTGAATCGTTTGAGATGTTTCGAACATTTCAAGATGAAGTGCAAAACAACTTGGCAAAACTATTAAGTACTTTGATTGGATCGAGGTAATGAATATTTGAGCCAAGAGTTTGACAATCATCTCAAAACTATGAAATCGTTTCAAAGTTGACTCCACCCGAACACCACATTGTATGGTGTGTCCGAAAGGAGGAATTGAACCTTGTAGGATATGGTTCGTTCGATGATGTGTCAATTAGACTTTCCTATTTCCTATTTCCTTTTGAGGATATGCATTAGAAATAATGCGGTTACACTGAATCGAGTCCCTACTAAATCGGTTCCTAAGGTCCCACATGAGATGTAGGATGAAAGAAAACTTAGTTTGTCTTTCATGAAGATTTGGGGTTGCGAATCTTATGTAAAGAGACTTGTCTCTTATAAGTTAGCACCAAATCTGACAAGGTTATTTTCGGATATTGATTTTACAATCACAAAGAGAACAAAATGTTTGTTGCTCTACACGATTTGTTTCTTGAGAAATAGTTTCTCAATAAAGAATCTAGTGGGAGTAAAATTAATCTTGAAAGAAGTTCAAGAACCCGAAAATAATATGGAACCAAGAGTAGAGACGGAACCAAGTTCACAAAGAGTTGTGAAAACGGTTCAAGATGTACAAGTCCATCGTAGATTGGATAGGTCACGATCCAAACTCAAGAAATAGTGATTTCTCGTTGCGGAAAGTGATGAAGTGGAAGTCATTGAGAATGACGATCCTACTTGCTATCAAGAAGCGATGTCCTCTCCTAATTTGGATAAATGGTTAGGAACCATGGAATCCAAATTACAATCCATGTTTAACAATCAAGTTTGGAACTTGATTGGGCTACCTAAAAGTGTAAAAACTAAAGGGTGCAAGTAGGTCTTCAAAGACCGACATGGATGTGAAGGTGTATACTTTCATGACTAAGAATTGTAGCAAAGGGATTTAGGTTAATTCATAGTATTGACTATATTGAAACCTTTTTCGCCAGTTACAATGTCGAAGTCTGTTAGAATTTCAATTGCCATTATCGCATATTGTGACTATGTGATATGACAAATGGATGTCAAACGACTTTCTTTAAATGGAAAGATTATTAAGGATGTGTAGTACACACAACCCGAATAGTTTGTCGATCCAAGAAACTCTAATAAAGTATGCATGTTGCAAAGATCCATGAGATGGATTGAAGCAAGCTTCAAGGAATTGGAATCTTCGTTTTGATGAATTGGTCAAAGAGTTTGACTTCATCAAAGAACAAAGATGAATCTTGTGTATGCATGAAATTCAGTGGGAGCGTAATATTATTTCTATTGTTTTATTACAATGATATCTTACTCATTGGAAAACAAGTTCCGACACTTAAGACTGTTAAGTCTTGGTCAAGGAAAGGTTTCTCAATGAAAGATATGGGTGAAGCCGCTTACATCCTTGGCATCAAGATCTATAGAGATGGATCTAGAAGGATAAATTGGTTTGAGTCAAAGTGTTCACATTGACAAGATTCTTAGAAGAGTCTAAGAAAGGTAACTTGTCAATGGATCATGGTACTTCTCTTAGCAATACTCATTGTCTTATGACAACTGATGAGCAAGAGGGAAATGAATGAAGTTTCATATGCTTCGGCATTTGGATCTGTCATGTATGCCATGATTTGTACTAGACCCGACATCTCATATGCTCTAAGCATGATGAGTCGATACCAATCTGATCCTGATATAAACCATTGGATGGGAGTCAAGATGATCCTTAAGTATTTAAGAAGAACTAAGGATATGTTCTTGGGATTTGAAAGATTGGAAGTTAATCTTGTTGTAAGGGTTACATAGATGCTAGCTTCCAAACTAACAAAGTTAATTTAAAATCGCAATTAGAATTTGTGTTTATGCTTATTAGAGGTGCAATTTTGTTGGAAGAGTTCCAAGCAGAAATTGTAGCCTATTCTACTACTAAGGCCGAATTTTAGCAACATATGATGAGGCTAAAAGAGGCAGTTTGGATCAAAAGTTCATTAGTGTTTTGGAAATGTTCCAAGTATCACTAATCGGTGAAACTTTTGTTATGACAAATAGTGGTGCCACTTGTGCAAACAATGGAATCAAGGTCACAACAGCGATCCAAACACTCACTTAGACGTTCTTCGAGAAATTCATGAAGAATGAGAAGACGTTAAAATATACAAAGTATCAACCGATGATGACATAAGGGATTCACTTACAAAGACCCTCGCACAGGCGGAAGCATGATGGTCATGTTAGATCCATGAGTATTCGATACATAAATGGAGCCTAGTGCAAGTGGGAGACTGTTGGTGTAATGCCCTAGGCTTTAGTTATGTTTAACTGAAAACCGTTATGTATCATCTTTATCATTTATGTTTATTATTTGATTATTATATAGTTTGCATATTTATTGTAATAATCTCCGTCCCTAATTATTAAGAGAATAATTAGTATAATTGTCAATGGATAATCATATGATGATTATATGCATAGAGATGCACATTGAAATTATGGGTACTTGTTAGAGAACAAGTGACTGGACTTGACCCGTATGAGATTTATGTCATGGTCAAATGTCATAATTAAATCTCATATGGTCACTTCATTTAGTCCCTAGACCTGAGATTATCATGACCTTACATATGATGAAAGTTATGTTTGATTTTAGTCAAACGGTATCTTAACACGATATCTATAAAGGCTATCTTTGGCATGATCGGATTCATGATGGGAAGGATGATAAGTCAAGATGGAATTTGTCCCTCGAAAGAGAGATGTTTTGCTTGGGCCCCTCGATGAGTGATAATGATGAAAGCGTGTGGCCACACCCCAATACGATTGGACTATCATTATACTCAAGATCGAGAAAGCATTGAACAAATACAAGTTTGTCGTGGACCATGACTTGTGTTCAAATATAACATCGTGAGACAAAGGGAAAAATGGAAGTGTACCATTGGAAACGTGAACTCTTACGTTGTGTTATTTGGGTAGACATAATGGCTTGCTAGAGTCCGCTTATGTCTTATGAGGGTCGATATGATCGGACTCATTGCCAACATAATACAATCCTATTGGGTCACACACAAATAGAATGAGTTGGTTGAACCAAGGGAAGAATGATTGAGAGTTTCTGTATATGGCAACTTATGTCACGCGACATAACTAGCCACTGGCTAGTTATGTCACGCGACATAACTAGCCACTGGCTACTTATGTCGCGCGACATAACTAGCCACAGACGCGTTTTTGACAGCCTGGTCTCCTAATTCGATTAGGAAACATATTCATACTAAAGTAGTATAAATATGAGAGGTCTGTTAACCCTACTGGTCTGGCCGAAATTTTCAAGGGAAAATCATAACAAAATACTCTCAATATTCTTCCATAAGTTTTAGGAATCTAGCAATTCCCAACCCGAGAATTGTTCTTGACATTCATATTTGTGTGGATTACCAAAAGAGGGTCTTAGTTTTGTTCAAACAAATCAAAGACCTAGAGTTCAAATCTGAAGATCCAAAGGAGTTGAAGATTCGAAGATTTGAAGATCAAAAGTTTGTGATTACGAATCACATAATTATCCGTTCGATAGCTCAAGACCGGAAAGCAATTTAGGTTGGTAAATTCTATCTCATAGCAATTCAATTTAATCGTATAGAACGGATCTTAGGGCTTGGGTTTTGTGTTAATTTTATGCTTAATTCCGCTGCGCATGGACCCATAAAACCCAACAATAGCCACTAGGGTGGTGGCTCCTGTTTTTATGGATGATCCTTCGGTGTTTCCATTTCTTTCCCGAGCATGGAGGTATGATGCCTTTCCTCCTCGGGTTATTCTCAGGCGTCCAAGACCGGTGTTCCTGACCACTTGGTACCTGGATTGGTATGAGAGGCATCTGGGAGAGACTCAGGTGGCTATTTTGAGACGGCGTGAGGCCATTGTGGGTGCGGAGGACCCATTGTTTACGAGAGGAGGAGGGCCGAGGCGAGGGCCAACCCTCATGACAGGAGCGGAGACGCTGTGACCGACTATGAGGCTTACGTCAAGAGACAGGAGAGGAGGGCTCCTATGCTACCAGCTAGGCTACAGGAGATGAGAGATGACACTAGGGCTACTAAGGCCCTGACAGAGGTTGGTTTGATAGATCCTGTTCCTATACCAGAGCTTGGTAGGAGGAAGACCGACATTTTTCTTGTTCAGAAGAAGAAGACTCGAAGGGGGAAGAAGAGGGGAGAGGCCGGTTCGAGTGGCGTGGAGTGACTACGAGGTTTCCGAGTATCCCTTTCTTGTCATGGCGTACATTAGTTTGATTATGTATCTTAATTTCCTTTAGCGAGGTTGCCGCTTGTAGGAATGAATCGGGCTTAGACTCATCAAAAAGTTTTTAACTTGTAATGAATATTTGAATTGCTTTAGAGTTTTTCGAGACGCTTTCATGGTCTCGATCGGTGTATTGATGTCAAAGTATGATTTTTATTTGTGTTTTAGACCGAACCGTTTCCGCCGCCTACGTTCCCCTCATTTTGAGGAGCTCGGGTCTTCGTAGTTCAACCCGATTTTTTTTTTTTTTGTTTTTTGTTTTTTTGTTTTTTTTTTTTTTTTTTTGTTTTTTTGTTGTTTTTTTATTTTGTTTTTTTTTTGTGTTATTTTTTTGGTGCAACCCTGTTTTTTACCTAGGCCGCCCTTTTCGGGTTTTCAACCTAGTTGGGTATTACTTTTTAGCACTCCCTTTTTTTTTTGACTTCTTCTTTTTTTTTTTTTACGCGTAGTATCTCGCAGCCTTGTCACCATTCACCGGGTGTACAAAGGGATTCCCGTCGAGGTCTCGCAAGTTGCATGGCTCCTCCGGAGAAGATCTTACGGACGACATATGGCCCGACCCATACAGGCTCCCATTTGCCGAGGGGTTGATACGGACCGGGGCTTTTCTTTCAAAACGAGATCACCTTCTACGATCTCCCGATGCTTTACTTTCTTGTCGAAGGCTCGCCATTCTTCCTGGTAGGCTCGGATGTGTTCCATGGCCTTCGGTCGGCGTTCATCTAGTAGGCCAATTCATCATGGCGACTCGGGAGCCATTCGACCTCGTTGATCCGGCTTTCCAGAACACACCTGGAGTTAGGGGATTTCTAGCTCGATTGGGAGTACGGCTTCCATTCCGTATGTGAGGGCAAACGGTGTTTCCCCCTGCCGTTGACCGATGTTACGTAGCCCCAGAGTGCCGAGGTGTAACTTCTCGGGCCAATCTCTCGCCTTGGACGACCATTTTCCGGATGATATTTTCCAGAGTCTTGTTTGCCGCTTCGACGGCTCCGTTGGTTTGGGGGCCTGTAAGGAGATGACTTGTGACGGGTTATTCGGAATTCTCGCGGCCACTGTCGCATTCCCTTCGAAGTGGGATCCATTATACGAAATGATTTCGGGCCGGCAACCCATATCTCGCACATGATGTTCTCTTTGATGAAGAGGGCAACTTTCTTTGAATTGAGGATTTTGTAGGACTTGGCTTCAACCCACTTGGTGAAATAATCCACGGCTACCAGGACGAACTCGTGGCGTATCGCCCGATGGTGTGATTTTGCCTATGACATCAATTCCCCAAGTGACGAAAGGCCAAGGGTTGTCATGCAAGGTATAACTCGTGAGGAGGCAAGTGATTAAGATTTGAGTATCGCCGACATTTGTCGCGGCCTTTTGACGAACCGGATGCGGTCGGCTTCCATGGAGATCCAAAAATACCCCATTCTCGGTATGATTTGCATCGAGCTCGAGCATTCATGTGAGGGCCGCAGTACCACCATGTATTTCTTTCATGAGTTCGGTAGCCTCTTGTTTGCCGATACATCGCAGAGGGGGCCTTGATAACGCTTTTTGTATAACATGTTTCCCAAAAGAACATAATGGGAGGCGAGCCGCTTGGCCGAGAGACTTTTCGCTTTGATTCCTTCTTTATATTCCCCATCTTCATTTTTGAAAGAGGCCTCGCCATCCTTCAGTGTTGGTAAATCTGAGTGTACTGGGGATCATTGGCTCGGCTTCCACGCTTCGATTTTAAAGCAATAAGCGGGATTTTCTCTTCTACCGACTACGAATGGTTTTACGGACTTCCCTTCGGGTATTTCAACGAGGGAGGCTAGTGTTGCCCGAGCATCCGCAAATCTGTTGCGATCTCCGGGCAAGTAATGAAAGCCGATCTCTTTGAATTGAGTTACTAACTCTTCCATGTAAGTGTGATATTTACGTAGACCCGGGTCCACGGTCCTTCCATTTGTTAGAGACACGATTGATGATGAGGGCGAGTCACCATACACCTCCAATTCCTTGATATTTCTTTCAAGGGCGGCTTCCAACCCGGCTATGCAAGCTTCATATTCGCAGCGTTGTTGGTGACTTGAGTTCGGCCTTGCTGCTATGGGGGTGTGTTCGTCAAGAGGATCGACCGAAGCATTCCTATCCCGTTCCCCCTTTTGTTTGACGCTCCGTCGAAGAAGAGTTGCCAGCGATTTTCTCCTTCTAGAGCGAAGATTCCATCATCGGGAAATTGAGGTTCAGTCTAGGACTCATCACTTGGGAAATCGGCCAAATGTTAACGCCATTATGCGTCCTTTTACTGCATTTCCTTGAAACATAAGTGATGTCATATTCGGCCAAAAGAACGACCATTTTGCCAACCTCATGGAGATGGAAGGCTTGTCGAATCGTATATTTGATGGGGTCTATTCTTGAGACAAGATGTATCGGGTGAGGCTGCATGTAGTGTTTCAACTTTCCCACTACCCGCACCAAACCTCGCGCAAGTCTTCTCGAAGCGAGTAATTGAGTTCGCTTCCTTGGAGCTTTTACGCTACTGAAATAGATGGCGTTTCGATCTTGGAATCTTTCTTCTCTTGAGCTAGCATAGCCCCAATTGCCGTATCCGTGATGCTTAGATATAGCAAGAGTGGCTTTTGCCGATGTGGTGGGCAGAGAATCGGGGGATTCACAAGGTATGCCTTGATCTGTTCAAAGGCAAGCCGACATTCCGGGGTCCATTCTGTAGGCATTTTTCTTCATCAACTTGAAGATCGGCTCGCAGATCGAGGTCACCGATTTACAAAGCGGCTTATGTATTGCAGCCTTCCCATAAAGGATTTCACTTACATCGGTGTCAGGGGCGGCTTCATTTCAACTATCGCCTTGATTTTCCGGGGATCTACTTCGATCCCCCGTTCGTCACCATATATCCTAGCACCTTACCTCGTCTTACACCAAAGGTGCACTTGGCCGGATTCGGGCCTCATGCGTGGTCTCTGAGGCGGCCGAAGAATTTTCTCAAATCAACAAAGTGTCGGCCGTCCGATCCTCTAGAGTGTATTATCATGTCGTCCACATAGACCTCAATTTCTTTGTGGATCATGTCACGGAACAGAGCAGCGGCCGCCTCCGTACGTAGCCCCAGAAGCATTCTTTAGTCCGAACGGCATGACCGTGTAGCAAGTAGGTGCCCAAAGGGGTTGTGAAAGGCCACATTTTGGCTTGATCCTCTTCTGCCATTTTGATTTGGTTGTAGCCGGCAAAACCGTCGACGAAGGATTTGACTTCATGGTTGGCCGTGGAATCTACCAAAATGTCAATGTTTGTGGGGAAATCGTCTTTTGACCGGCTTTGTTCAGTCTCTGAAGTCTACGCAAAGACCGGATCTTTCCGTTGGCCTCGTCACCGTTACTATGTTAGAAAGCCATGTAGGTATTCAATGACCACGATGAATCCCGCCTGAGCATCTTTTCTATCTCCTCTTTCACTTGTAGGGACCATTCGGGCTTAATTCTTCTTAGCTTCGTTTACCGGCTTGACTTCCGGGTCGAGCGGTATTCGGTGCTCAACTATGGAAGGATCGAGGCCTGGCATATCTTTATAGGACCATGCGAACACATCCACAAATTCTTTTAGCAGCTCAATTAGGGCATCCCTTTCAGTCCCTTCGAAGAAACTACCAATCTCGTCAAAATCTCTTCGGCAGCTTGGGCTCGATTTTCCTCTTTCCGGACAACCTGCTTAAAGATTTCTTTGATATATTGTTCATTTAATGTGTCTGCTTCTTCATCTAGTGAATCGTTATTAACTGTTTTTAGATTATTAATTAATTCATCATTAGTTAAAGTGGCAATTAAGGGATACTCAAAAAGGTTCATCATTTCATTGAAGACGAAAGGGAATACAACGTTCGCTACAGACTCGTAGTCTTCAGGCGTAAGGCCATTGGACGACTCGAGAGACTCGAACTCAACAATGAGAGACTCGGAGGACTTTACAAAGGTTGACACGAAAGGACGGGGGACCAATCCAAGCTTGGTGATCATTTCCTCTTTCGGGTCGCGGACGGGCCTCGAGAGAGTTTCCCGATTCTTTAGCCGGCATCGTGGCTGTCGGTGGCTTCACAACTCGGGAAAGGCGTACGGCCTCTGTGCTCCCTCTTCAAGCATTGCCGTCATCTCCTTGTCTGAATCGAGAATCAAACGGGTTCGGCTCTGAAACCGAGCATGAAGATGTAAGGATCTTCTTCCGTATATGCCGCTTCCTCCATCCCGGGAGGGTTCGACTCATCGTCTGCCCGATCGCTCAATCCAGGATGCGAGGATGTGTTGCGTCTTGGTGTGGTGCTGGAACTACTCGAAAGATCTCATGCCCCATGTGCGAGCGGAAAGGCTTAGTGGGTAGTTCTTCGAGGAGGACGTCCCACACAATGTTCATACATTCGAGCCGAGTCTGTCGGTGTTTGTCGACTTTTATCATGAAAACCTCCTCGTCGGCAAGGCCGAAGAACGGGTTTGTAATGCCGACAAATCCGTGCTCGGGGACCGGGGACTTGTGTGCCTGTATCATGGCGGTGTTCGCGTTTCCTTCCAGTGCGCCTCCAAGTGTTGGAAATAACAATTAAATTTGATGAATCGAACTCCTTCGGAGTCTGCTCGCTTGAGTGTGTTGACATAGTTGGCGTCGCCGGATTCCAAAGGATGCTGGCGAGACTTGCCCCTTGAAGGATGTAGCCCGGTGTTTGGCTGTGGGCATTCTTGGCTATTGTTTCGGCCTTCGTTCCCTATGAGGAAACCGTCACCCCTTATGACTTCAAGGTCTCCTGCCGGTTGATGAATTTGACGCATTGGTGGAGAGTGGAGGCTATGGCTTTCATGTGATGCAACGAAGGGCGCCACTAGTAGAAATTTGTGAACTCGGAGGGATATCCATTACATGGAACTTTGCGGGCACCATTTGGGTTTCGTACTGCAGTTCCAGAGTCACTGTCCCTGCATCGGGACAAGGCGAACCGTCGTAGGCCTTGACGATCCGGGTAGATGGGATCATACGCCTTTCATTTATGCGGAGGGCCCTCATCACGCCGAGGGGAAGGACGTTTACCGATGATCCATTTGTCCACTAATACCCCGTGGAGTGATATGGTGTCGAGCCGAATAGTGATGTACAAAGCTTCATTGTGTTGGGAGACATCTCTTGGCAAATCTTCGTCGCAGAAGGTGATCATGCTACCATATAGGCGGGGATCATAGATTTGGTCCTTGTCTTCGGGATGTAGAGTCATCAAGCCGCCACTTCGTGCTTTTTTTCTTGCGAGGTAGAGCCTTTGCCGAAGCCCCGGGGTTATAATCGATGCCTTTTGTGGCGGTTGCCATCTCCAGTCAACATGTTGATTGAGTGGGAGCGCCAGTGGCGTCGGTTTTCTTCGTCGGTGTATACTCGGGAGCTGGACAACGAACCTTGGGCGACCCCGAGGGGTTGGACTTACGTTGCATGTAGTACTAGTATCCGAAGGTCTCAATTCCGTCGTTGGCAAGGCTTTTACTCGCTCTTTTACCCCCGTTTGCTTGGGGGAAGACTCGACCGGAGTAGAGTACATGATAATCAAATCCCCTGCATGGCTCCCCGAGCGTTCCCACACCGTTATCACCGGCCTCGAATCTCTCCTTCAATTTTCTGGGAGGAAATTTTCTTTTTCTTAGGAGGACGGTCCTCGTGTATCCGATCCCCGATAATCCCTCTCAAGGCAATCGGGACGATCCACAAATATCCCACCAAATGTGTTCTACTACTGGGTGGCGGATTTTGGGACCTCGTGTTGAGCGGTGCCGGAATGACTTTGGGTGGAACCGGTCCGGGGATTCGCTTGGACTCATCTGGAGCGAGTGATTGGACTCCGCCTGGATAATGAGAGATATTGAGGTCCTGGGAACGGGCATATGTTTGTCCTTCAAGGTAGCCCTGGTCAGTTGGGATATTGTTAAGGTCCCGAAGTGGCGTTGGCCTCTTCAATCCAGCCCGCTGTCTGTTTCCGGCGTTCTTCCGTGGCTTTGATGGCCGACCATATTTCTTCAACCTGCCCCCGATTTTCATCACTCAGCCGATATTTGTGGGATCATCACTTTGAGAGGGGACAACCGACAAGCATACCGAACTCCTTCGTCCCCGATCGCCGTTTGGGGGCCGCTGCCTCGTAAGTCGACTGGGCAGTGAGTCCGGTGGAAACATAGGAATCTTGGGGTAGCATCTTGACGTATCCAGGCGGTTGAGAGTAGGAGGAGAACTTTCTTCCTTCTTTACGGTGAAAGTGCTATCGGAGTTGAGGGTGCCAAGCCATGGCTCTTAATAGCCTTCCCAAGGCTATTCGAGCATGTTCTTATCCGTTCTGCTAACCGGATCCATCACCGGCTCTGTTCGAGGGTCCCTGGAGGCGGAGTGACGTTGTCCCCATCATTACCGGCTGATGCGTACATTCAAACCCGAGTCGGAACAAACGGTGAAGCCGACGATGCGCTTGACTCTTCCCAACCGATCAAACGGTGACCGGTGCCCGAAACCAAGCTTTGTGCGGAGTCATGCGGGAAAGGACACGAAGGTTCGATGTCCGGGAATGGAAGGAGGTTAGGTGTTTGGGCATTGGGCTCATGCAACATGCGCTTATTTGTTCACGTTTACTTAAAACATGCTTTATTAACCTAATCGGTTGGAAAAGATTGCTCTTCTTTTTCGCAAACTACTGGGATCCCGGATCAGCCGGGCCCCGTCACTACGTCTATAAGCCCTCGTATTCCACCCGTATTTCGACCTCCCAGGTGCGGACAGCCTGGCGAGGGTCCTATAAGGCAAGCGGGTCCCACCGACCGAAAGAAAACGATCCTAAAAGTCTGGCGGGTAATCGAGTCTTAACGAGCATTCGATGTAAATTACTGACAAAGCCGACGTCAAAAGTCGAGATCATGTCCGAGGGCTCGACGAAAAGTCCGCATGATTTGACTCGATAAATGTCCACGATTGATCTTGATTTGTTGTCAATTAGGCCGTAATTAGGCATGGAATAATCATTAATCCTTGATGACTCGTGTCAATGCCGGGAGTCGTGTATAATTTGTGCCGCCGTAGCCGAAGTCAAGGCGCTGGCCAATATCTGGTCAAAGTCTCGCGGCGGAAAACCGGCAACTTCGACCGATTAGGGTCCCCGAAAGACATTGAGTCGGTATGCCGACAAAGGCTTGAAAGGAAAGGTCTATACACGTACAGTGGCAATGATACTGCACTCGTACTAAAAACCAACCGGGTCTCGGACAAAGTGTGTCACGGACAAGTGCATGGTCGACACGAGGCTCCATGGGATGTTTGGGTAGTCCTGTGCTCATCCGAGAGGCGTAATAAGATCAAACGGACCGCGACAAGGATTTCCCCGGGTTAGGGACGTAGTGTGCAGTGTACGGTCACGTGCGCGTAGTGTCTGTGATCCTATATTCTTTTTCTGAGTAAAATAGGAATTTTTCATGTGTCTTAAAAATATGATGCATGATGATTTTTTTTTGAAAATTTTCCTTTTTTTTATTTTGAAAATCCCTTTTTTTTTTTTGAAATTTAATAAACACATAAGCACGTAAGCACGAAAATTCCGACAGTTAGGGACATTATTCCGACAGTCAAAATTTTGACTTTCTCAGAGGCGGCCAAAACAACACGAAAACTGTGCAAAAATCAACACACACACAAAAATGATTTTCAAAGCCGGGACGGAAGCTTGACCCTCAAAAGCTTTTTTTTTTTTAAAACGGTGATACCGGTACGTGGGATTGTTAAACCACAATTTATCCCCGACTCGTGTTAGGAGGCGATAACGGGAAGTTTAATGGTTTCCACCAATATACCAAGTATCATTTTTTTTTTTTTAGAAAAAGCTTAAATCCCCAGCAGAGTCGCCATTGTGATGATGTGTCGCCATTTTCGCGGGAAGAAATTCGATTTTTCGCGTTTCTTTGAAAAAAACCAAATAAAACCCGGGAAAAAGAACGGAGTCGCCACGCCATTTTTGTTTTAAGGGCCAAAACTTTGAAAAAAGCCCGAGATCAGAAATTTGGGTTCGGAGGTCATGTTACACGCCGGGAAGGACGTTAGTGTGCACCCGGAATGCCTCGTAAAACGAGTCTTCCAAGCTGAAAATCATTTATGTGTGTGTGTGTGTGTGTGTGTTTTGACCAAAATAATTAGAAACTCAGAAAAGTAAAAATTGGGATATCTTTTTAAGACTTTAAACTGATCCCATGATTTTTTGGAAGATTTTTGGATTGAGATTTGGTACTCAAAAGACCTTTTGAAGTTGAGAGCCACTTCTGCCAGAATGAAAAAGGCAGTGGACCTTTGATTTTGAAATGGATTCAAGGGTCTTAAAACTTCATAATATGGATAAACTCAGAGAATGAAAGTTGTTCCAGACACCTTAAATAAGATTTGTGCGAAGGAATTTTCCATTTTGGAGAAGATTTGAGGGGTCAAAACCTTCTGAAAACCTCAGACATGAGATCTGGATTCCCAGAAGCTGATGAACTAGCCTCTGAAAGAAAATTTGAAAAGAGGAATTTTACTTACCCAAAAAATAAAGTAAAAATATGTATGGAAATATCTGGATGTTGGCTACAAAAAGTGTTTTGTAGTCAACACCAAATTCCACATTTATCTGTGTCCAAAAAATTAGACCATGGACTGAGGTCTGAGAAAATTGCTACTGGACAGCAACTTCTCAAGAAAGAAAATATGATTTTAAGGGGGGTTTTGCATCCATGCTTGTCCCCATTTCCCTAGGTTTTGGTTAGTGATCACTTGACATTTTAGTGGTGAATCAACTATACCAAACCATCCTTGGGGTACATTAGGACTAAGCATTTCATTTGCTTGGGAAGGGGATTTTTATCCTTTGAAAATGAGATTTGAAGCTTGAAAATGGTTTTTAGGGTTTTTGAAAATGAGTTTTCTTTGCAAGAAAATAAGAGAACTTGAAAATAATTTTGATCTTTGTAGAAGATCATCCATGGAGATGGTCTTCCATGGTGATCTTCTTAGATCTAAAGCAAGAAGATGAAAGAACTACATTTTGTAGTTTGCAAATGCATGCATGGTTGGAGTTTAGGGTAAGGAGAAGGAGGGTTTACCAATATTCCTTGTGTTCTTGAGTTTTTGACTTGAGTGTATGAGTGTTTAAGGCTTAAATATGAGAGTGAGTGGATGAGTGTGAGTTGGGAAAGATTGGAGAGAAAATGGTGACAATTCTTGAAGAATTCTCACTGTTTTCTCTCTATATTTCGCCAGAGGTTCGGTGCAATTGGTGTTGTGGCTCCTTATTTTTGTGACTGGAGGGCTCAATTTATAGCCCTCCTGAAGTTGCAAAGATGTCCGCGCGGATGGGAAGTGCAGCGTGCACTGTTCATTAATTGCAGCTTCAGGCTTTGGACACAAGGAATATTTCTTTTGAAATTTGAATTATACAGCCAGTTTCTGTTCCAGGAAATTCTATTTTTGGTTTTATTCCTTTTGTTTTACTTTTTGAGATTCTTTTTGAGGTTTAACCTTAAATAACAATGCCCATTTTACCCTCATTTTGTTAGAAATGTTAGGATTGTTAGGAATTGTTAGAAATGTTATAACTTTCGTTAATTTTCTAACGAAAATTCTAACAAGCTCAAATTGGAGCACTTACAACACGAAGAACTGGAATCCACCAGAAAAAGAAGAAACTCTTTGAAATTCAATTAATCAAAAGCTGCCTAAAACATGTTTAAAAGTTGTTTAAATACTCCCTAAACCCTAAGAAACAAATAATAAATCAAAGGACTAAAATACCCCAAGTTTGAATACCAAATACTCAGTAATCGGAACTAAAAACGTAAATAAGGAATCACAAAAACGGCGTGAGGCGCCCGCCTGAAACTCCGCAACCTTGGATGACCAAAATCCTTCTTGAGGCGTCCGCCAAGGAGTAGGTCATGCGCCCGCCTCGAGCTCCGAAAGTTTGGCCATGTTTCGTTCACCTTGAGGCGCCCGCACGGAAGGGATTGAGGCGTCCGCCTCACAGCCAGTAGGTTCCTCCCCATCCCCTGCAATTGAGGCGCACGCCTGGTGATTTCCCAAGCGGCTGCCTGGGTGAAATCCTCCTCCTGCATCAGGGACGGAATATTTTAGTCCCGTCTCGTTTTGTCCCGTCCCGTCTCATTCCGTTCCCGTCGCAGGACAACGTAGTGCGGTCCCGCCCGTCCCGTCCCGCGGCGTTCAAGTTGAAAGGCTTACTGAGTTGTGATGACTGAGGCCCTTGGCCTTGCCTTGGCTTGGCCTCGGCTCCTCAACTGTTGCTAAAACAAGCCTATATAAACTTAATGAAGCCCTTGCTTAGATATGAGATACGTACGGAGTAAAACTCTTCAAATTTATGAAAGCTTACCTTCTCCTGTCGGGACTGGAACCATTGTGACATGGATGTCCAAGGCAAGGGTCATTCATTTCTGCTACAGAATTTTGTGGTGAGGGGTCTCTGATTCTAGCTTTCACATGGCTGCTGGCATTTTCTTTTTTCTTTTTTTTTTATTACCTGTGTGATCCCGGCTTCACGGACTAATCCCGACCACTGTGTACCGGTCCCTCAAGATAGTCCGGGCGAGGTAAATTGCGGGATAAGCCCTATGCAGCCAGGGTGACAGCACCCCTTATACTCCTGGCCCCAAGGGAGCCCTCCTACAAGGCATTAACACTATTACATCGCCAAATGGCTGCTCCAGCTGCTCCTGCCAAAGAGGCATTTACATCACTCTTACACCACCAATTGGCTGCTTCAGCTGCTCCTGCCGAGATTCGAACTCCCTGCACTGAGGTTGCAAGCCCAACATCTGCTCCAGCTGCTGGCATTTTCTTTTTATATTCTTGGGTAACCACTAACAACTGTAGAAGTGTTTAATATTCAGTGGTGCTTTTTAACTGTATGTTCAATAGTTACCAATCCTTTATAAGTTGCTACTTCCTAGTCGTTTATTAGTTCAATAAGTAAGTGGATTGTAACCTTTGAAGAAATGACTTTCATCTGAATTAGAACTACCTTGATTGGGCGTGTCTTGGGATAGCAAGCATTAATCGGTCGTGGCTTGGCTTTGGCCGGCCTTGGCCGTGGCCTTGGGCCATCCCGCCTAGTCAACGTCTAATTTTGCCTAGTCAACGGGTCCTACATTGTCCCGCGTCCCGCAGTAGATTTGGGACGGGACGGAATATTTTAGTCCCGTCGCGGGACAACTTAGTTTCGTCCCGTCCGGTCTCGTTTTCCCGTATTGACGGCTCTAAGTTTTATAACTTCAAAATTGTCATCGAGTGAAATGACTCTACTACCCCTAAATCTATACATCAATTATCCATTGTTATATACACCTGTAACATTTAAACCAAAACTTATATGCATTGTTATATACACTCGTAACATTAAACTCAAATCTACACATCATCAATTTTTCAAATTCCCCACCTTCTCCCATTTCCACCATTACATCAATCCAAAAATCACCCTCTTCATTTTATTTTTACAGCCAAATTTATCTCCCTTTCCTCCTACTATCAATTAACACAAAAAAAAATACATACATATTTGTTCAAGGTATTCGGCAGTATCATTGATAAAATGGTTGTACAATCGAATGTTAATATAAGTTTTTTTCACTTTCTAACCATATAAATTAGTTAAAATTTTGTCTTAATAATTGTGTTTTCGCTGCAAAAATTCGGTCAGCGTTGCCGAATTTCAACCCAGATTCGGCCACACCTAATAGAAAAATTAGAAGAGTTCGGCTACACCCGACCGAACCTCAATAAAAATTCGGCCTTGGTTTGCCGATTCTGGATTGAAATTCGGCCACACCCAGCCGATTTTTTAATATTTTTCGGCCACACCACGCCGAACTTTTCAAATTATTTCGGCCACACCCCGCCAAACTTTGCAAATTATTTCAGCCACTAATGGCCGAACCTTTTAAATAATTTCGGCCAGTAACTGTCGATTTTCAGTTTTTCAACGTACCACTTCCTTATTGTTTCATTGAATTGTTGCAGTGTTCATTGGGTGACAACAACTATAACTCAGTTGATTTTGAAAGTGTTTTAAGATACTATACAACACAATTCACAATGTCTTTGTATTTTAAAAATTGTCAAATAATGTTTGAATGGGCGCGTAAAAAGGGGAATAACATGAATTTATCATCGTTATAGGTCGATCAGATAACGTAAGACGTAATTCCTCTCCTCAATTGACGCTTGTTTGTAAACGTTGGGGGACATATAAAGAAAAGTCAATCTCTCTTTTCCCTCAATAATATGTTTAAAATGAAATTTTGGGCAAAAAGAAAAAAAATAGAGAAAGCGGAACAAAGAAATGTGATTGTAAGTTTCAGTTGAACGCTAAACAAGTCACTGTTGATAGTAAATGGCAATTAAAAGTGGTATTTGACGTTCACAATCATCTGATTTGTCAATCCATGTTGAGTCACTCGTATTTTGGTAGATTACATAAACAAAAGGAAGAGTACGTGATAAAAATGTCACATGCAGATAGTCGACCAAAAGATATTTTATATAGCTTAAAAGAGAAATTTTCGAAAAACAAATCATTAATACATACTATTAATAATGCGTGCGTGAATAGCAGGGCAACTGAGCATGCAGGTCATTCTCAAATCCAACAACTCATGTTTTAATTGAATGATCATGACTATCACTTCGAATATCGGCAATTCGAGTATACAAACATCATTATTGAGATATTGTTTACTCATCTGAAAAGCATTGAATTGCTTAAAGCATTTTCATACGCCTTATTCACGTATTGCACTTAAAAGACATATAGGCACAACTTATCTGATACAACAACACATGTAATTGATATTAAATGATGTAATTAATGATAAATGTTATGATTTGTTTTGTTACATTTCTTTAGATAATTTTCATTTAGGGGTAACTTTCATTAATTTAAAAATATATAATAAATATTATAAATTAACTTTAAAATTGCGGGGAACACATTTTTACGTCCCAACTTAAAAAAACAGAAAAAATTACATTTAAAGAGGTGTCGACAGGTAGTGGCCGAACAGGCTGAAGGTATTCGGCAGGTACCGGCCGAATTTTTGGAATGATTAGGTCAGTACCAGTCGAACCTTTGTAGTTTAGGTATAAAAAAATGGCCTAACATTTAGGTCAATAAAATTGTTTTAACCTGAGTTTTACAAAAAAAAAAAAAAAATCAAACACTACCCTTATTAGAAGTTTCGGCAGGTAGTGGCTGAACAGTTGAAGAGTTTTCGGCAGATACTGGCCGAATTTTTGGAATGGTTCGGTCAATACCGGCCGAACCTCTGTTTAGGTAAAAAAAAAATATTTTGGCCTAACATTTAGGTCCATAAAATTGTTTAAACATGAGTTTTGCAAAAAAAAAAAAATCAAGCACTACCCTTATTAGGAGTTCTGGCAAGTAGTTACCGAACAGTTGAAGAGTTTTCGACATATACTGAGCGAAATTTTGGAATGGTTCGGTCAGTATCGGCCGAACCTTTGAAGTGTAGGCAAAAAAATTATTTTGGTCTAACATTGAGGTCCATTAAATTGTTTTAACATGAGTTTTACAAAAAAAAAAAAAACTACCATTATTGTGAAAAACATTATACAAACATAATCAGATCATTTAATACTATATATGTTTAAACATAATCTTTGAACATAATACAAACATGATTTTATGAAATAAGAAGTTGTTCAAATATAATACAAACATGATCACAAAGAACAAATAATACAAACATAATCACAATCACCAAATACAGAACTAAATATAATTGTTCAAACATTGTTTTAGTGACAAAATCAGTGTTCTAAAACGCGGCCTAGGCGGCGTCTAGGCGTTAGGCAGCACCCTCCCGCCACGATTTTCTTCATGTCGGCCAGATTAGGCCCTCAATGCCTAAGCGGGGATTAGGCGGCCAAAGGAGAAGGAGGAAGTGGAGACGATTCAGAGGGTGGCGACGGTGGTCGGTGAGTAAGATTGAAAGGAGGAGAAAGACGTATCTACCATCTCTGCTGGAGAGAGAGAGAGAGCGCATCGCTGCTGGTGGAGAAGGAATAAGAAATATCACGGAGAGAGAGAGAGAGAGAGAGAGAGAGAGAGAGAGAGAGAGAGAGAGAGAGAGAGAGAGAGAGAGAGAGAGAGAGAGACTTGAGAGAGAAGGTTAGGATTTATTGGATTTAAATGAGTTTGGGCTTTGGGTTTGGGCCTTGGGGTTTATTGGATTTAAATGAGGGTGGGCTTTGGGTTTGGGCCTTGGGTTTATTGGATTTAAATGAGGGTGAGATTTGGGTTTATTGTATAAAAATATTATTTATTTTTGACAAATAATAAAAATAAGTGACACTATTTTTTGGATATATATATAAATTTATGAAATATATTAAAAATTTGTCTAATTTCTCATCCCCGCCTAGGCCCCGCATAGGCCCCGCCTAGGCCCCTCATAGGCCCCGCCTAGGCCCCTCATAGGCCCCTAGGCGCTAGGCCCGACTCCGCCGCGTAGCATCCGCCTAGCGCTTTTTAGAACCTTGGACATAATACACAAACTTAACAAATTTAATGTCGTCTTCTAGTACCTTGAAAAGTTGATGTTGTTGATGGGATTTGTGTTGCTGCGAGTATTATAAAGATGACTTTTATAGACTCATGTGCACGAATTGAGTGATCTTCGTCTGTCCATCTTTCAGCAATAGGTATCATCACATCCCGGACATTCATGATCATATTCCACAGATTTGGGGCAGCAACTTCAGTTGTCCTCCTGACAGCGTGGGCTCTTTCAGCTATGGGGTGAACAATCGGATGAGAATAAGTAGAGTACCATTGCAGATAATCATCGAAAATCTCTTGTGGTATTCGACATTTTCGGAACGAGCGTTTATCAAGCAAATGCAACTTCCAAAAGGAGAATGATTGGGTAAACATGATACACCCCACTAAAGACTTCTTATCTACTCTCGGCATCCCTATTCCAAGTGGACTGCTTGGTATTGTTTGCACAAAGTCAAACTGTCTCAAGACCCGATCAGGAAGATGTGGTTCCACGACATTTCCGAAAAATATAGCTCCTTGATATAGAGCGTCTCTGGGAAAAGGATATTGATTTCGGATACCTTTATACGACATCCAAATCACCTACAAATAAAAACATAAAAAAAGTTAATATTTTTTCATCTAAAAAAACAAAAATACATGATAAAAATGCTAAATAAATATAATTAACTACGTGTCCTTTATTATGTCAATATGTTGTCTCTTAAATTGCACGGAGATAACTGTCGTTGGTTGAGCCCTCGGTCGTAGCTACTTCAATGTGAACGGCAAATTAGATAGATAAGAGTTGTTAAAAATTTTCCTAAACGCAGGAAACCTCTCATAAACTCATACCTCCAATAAAGTTAAGTAGCCGAAAATCTGATGGCAATTTCACCTCGATCCTTTTCCTAGTTACCAGTATAGATAAGCTAACGCTTCGGCTCCCCAAGCATATTTACCAATTGCCCCCTCGTCTTTAAATAAATCTAAGTAGCTCGCACTAACACACGTCCCATTCTTATCTGAAAAAATTGTGAACCCCAATAAATATAATAGATATGTCTTCGCAGCACACACAATTTTTTTGGGGTCTGAAGAGTACACATTAGGTGAGAACTTTGTTCTCAGCTATTCAAGATTCACCAGTGCTCATTTGGGAGGTATTCCATCTTTAGCCACTTTTTTTGTCACTCTCAAAACCTCAACGACTTTATCAATTGGTAACTGGATAGAATACGCGGGACTCTCAAATAAAGTTTGACCTGTAACCGAAAGCCCCGTAAGACAAGACACATCCTCTAGACTGATGGTCATCTCCAAATGGCATATGGAAACTATTAGTTTCCGGGTGCCATCGCTTCACAAAAGCGTTAACCAACGTATTATCCACGTTGTCATACACTCCAATCAGTAAACATATAAGCCCGGAATTACCAAGAATATTTTGAAAAGTCCTAGAAAAATTCTCAAAATACAACTTCCACTTCTTCAACTTTTCGATATGGTTAATACATTTCAATATACGATCATCTTTACTCTCCCATATGTATTTAGCCACGTGTGTTTCATATGAAATCAGTAAAGTTTTGTACCTCAGGTCACCGGAAAATGAGATGTCACCCCCACCCTCTCAATGTCATCCTCATTTGCATCCTCATCTTCCGGTTCATCTTCCAGGTCACTGTCATTTTGAGCCTCAGGAACATTCATCTGAGGTGAGGTTTCCATATTATCCTCATCTTTATTATACATTGAATGTCTGCCTTCATATTACTCATGGTACACTGAATGCCTTGCTTCATGCCGATACCCTTCTTCATTATAAACTGAATGCCTAGGATCAATATATGCATCCCCAACTCGCTCAACATCAATTTTTTGCGTAGATTCTTGCCCTTGATTACGTGAAACTTTGTGTTCCTTGCTGGCGAAAGCAGTTGGACATTTTCTTGTAAACATCTGTTTAACTGCAAATAAAACATAAAAAATCAAACTTAATACAACTTCATATCATTACTTAAATGACATGGAAAATAATATTTTAGATTGCGTATAGGTAATTTCACACACAATGAAACATGTTAGACACTTGTACTAAAAACTATCCACCAAAAATGTCTAATTGAGCATCATTTTATCCATTACTACACAATACAAGAATTATACAAGTAACTCATATGTTTTCACAAGATAACACTTTACATCACATTTTCATCATTTCAAGCTCAAAACATCAAGATTAACACGAAATCCATGAAATCAAACTCTTTACATCACAATTTCATCATTTTAATATCATAAAATGATATTTACAAGCCCAAAACATCAATATTAACATGAAATCCATGAAATCAAACACATCTAAGCATTAATTACCATCTCATATCATATTCTAAAAGTTCGGTAATGAGTGGCTGAAAATAGTTAAGAAATTCGGCAGGGTGTGGCTGAAAATAGTCAAGAAATTTGACAGGGTGTGGCTGACATTTTGAGAAAATTCGGCAACTACTGGTCGACCAAATCTCAAAATTCGTCCACCCATGGCCGAACCATCCTAAACCCAGATTTGAACAAATTAAACTCTAAGAATTCTGAAATAGAAACTATAACAACAAATATTCGAACGAATTAAAACATAGGAAGTAATTTTCAAACAAAAATATAAGATTTAAAACAAATTACCTTATTTTCCGATGTTTGACATTTTTTTATTGAAGTTGAAATTGAAAGAGTCTTCTTCTCTCTCTCTCTCTCTCTCTCTCTCTCTCTCTCTCTCTCTCTCTCTCTCCAAAATCCCAAATTTCTCTCTTTCTAGATTCAGTAAATGTTGTTAGGTGTGAGTGAGTGAGAGAGTTAATGGTTAATGGGTGTGTGGGGGTGGGGGTGGGAGTGAGAGTTAATGGGTAAATGGAGTAAGGGGTATAAGGGAAAGAGAGGGGTTTTTTTTTTGGGGGGGGGGGGATAAATCTAATGATTCGGATTTACTCAACAATTTTATTATTTTACGGGCTACATAAAAATTCTCATATAATTAACTCTTTTTGTTGTTAAAAAACTAGTGTTACACCCGTGCGTTAAACGCACGAGCAAAAACATTGACAAATAGCATGAACTAAATCAAAAGAGTTACTATAACTATAAAGGTTAATTGAGATTAATGCATAGACGAAGTTTTACAGTTTTACCCACAAAAATATAACTAAATGACTAAAAAGGAATATGTAACTAAAAGATGCAAAATCTTCATGAAATTTGTTTAACGACAACAACAACAAAAATAAATTTCGTGGAATCTCTGTTCTGAAAACCTTGTGGTACGCCTTCTTGTTGTAGCCATTTCAAGTTTTTCGGACTCAAGGCATCATCACCACCTTCAAAATCACATCAACATACACTTTAGCAGTTCAAAGAATTCGTTTTGCTTTCCATATACCATTCTACCTTTACACTCTTTTCCTATAGCTATTAACATAGCAATAATGATACTGTAACGACCCTAACCCTAGGCAGTAATTTTAGTATCATATTATATGCTTTTAATATTAATATTAACTTTATGTGTTCATTTTATGTCTTTAATTTCTTATGTTAAGATGAAATGGTTGTGGGATAATTCTAAAGCCTTAGGATAAAATGGGAATAAGATAAAATATCTTGGGGGAAGTATAATAATTGAAAATAAATAAATTGTTATAAGTAGTGGAGGTGGGTAGTGTGAATAATTGAAGTTGTTGTATAGTTGCATTCTCTTAAACCTTGGGGGCTTGAGGGCACATCTTTGGAGGATTGAAATTAATGAAGGGATGGGGGGGGGGGGCATATCTTTCCCTTATTTCCCTCATCACCTCCTTTACTTTGTCAAAACCTCCCCATACTTCCTCCATCATCATTCTTCATTTTCTTCCATCATCCTCCTTCACCTCCTCAATCAATATTCTCCATGGAAGCTCCTACTTAAAGCTTCTCTTCCAAAATCCTTAGAAAATCCAATCCTTCTCAATTTCTCAATCCGATTGTACTTTCGTGTTCGGGGCAACTAGGGAAGCACATCATGCTAAGAAAATCCTTATTCCATCTCATATTTGCTAAGGTAAGTTATTATGACTTCCTTCTAATAATTGTCATTTTATGTGTTAATGAATACTTTGTTGAAAGAAAAGGATTTTGGAAATTTTAAATAATGTTATTTGAGTAAATTGGATTATTTAAGGTTGAATTGATTTTTAGTGATGAGATGGTGGTCTAAGTTGAAGGAATGCGGATATAATGAGTGTAAGATGTTAATGACTTTAATGGAGTTAGTGTATGTGATTATATCCATCTTACTTTGATTTGGGAGATGTTGTGAGTATACCTCAATTGGATTGAAAGAAGTAGAAAAAGGGTTTGATATGCTTTTAATGGTGTGAGTTATTAGGACTTTCCTTTAAATTTCCTTATAAAATGTTAAATGTTGATATTATTTGTTATAATGGATGTTTGGTATATTGGAGTACTTTTTTGGAGTGGAAAAGTTGATTAATGACCTAAATATGGTGTTGTTGTTCATAGGAGTTGATAAAGAGTAAGATGTTATGGTTAAAGTAGAGACAAGAATGTTAAATATGAAATGTGGTTGTGTGATGGGTGAATTAATCAAGTGGTATGTGATCTAGGTTTATCTTAGTGATGGGAATGGTTTATTAAGAATTTTGGATAAAGTTAGTGAGCCTTGTTGTGCCTTAAAAACAGAGTATGTTGGTGTTATGCTTGAAATTGGTTAATGATGTTCATTTCAACTTTATTATGAATTCTGGGCTGAGAGCACGACTCGTGCTCTGGAGCACGAGTTGGGCACGAGTCTTCCCTTGGGATTTGAACTAAGTCGTGACTTGTAGGGACGAGTGTTTCAGGAGGGGTATCAGAGGGGCACGAGTCGTGCCCTGGGGCACGAGTTGTGCCCTGCACTGCAGTTTTTGAATCATTTTCTAAGCTATAGAAACCTATTCAACTTGAGATATAATTGAACCCTCTTCAACTATAATGGTAGTAGAAAATTTTAGCTATACAATGGTATCTTCCTTGGTCAAAATGGAATTGTGGAAATAGTTTAAATATTGTCCGAAAAATGGTTGTTAAGCTTGATTCGTACTTCACCAAAGTGGTTCAAACTTGGGAAGTAGATCTTGAACTTTTATTAAGGTTATCCGAGGTTGTGTAATGACTATGTAGGAATGGTTTATGATACATAGTGGCCTTATGTGCTCCATATCCTTGGTGATTGGGTTTGAATAGTGTAGAAGCTGTATGTTACGCTATTGTGCTAGTTTGGAAATGTGTATTTATTATATTGCTACCTTGTTATCCAAAGTGTGGATTTATCTAGCATATGGTTATATGTCTATCCCAAGTGTGGATTTATTGGTTATATTGTTGCCTTACTTGGATTCATATTCATTGATGATACTATGTATAGTGTATTAAATGAATGTTGCACATTTTGGACTCATTGATGTATTCCGATATAAATGCTAGGGTTCCCTACTTTGGAATTCCTAAACTGTACATGTTGAAACAAAGATTTATAGCCGTTGTGCTAATATGTTGAATACTTGTTATAGTATTGCTATCTTCATGATATGCTATTGTGATATGTATCCCTACTTTGGATCATACAATGTTTGGTTAAGCAAGTATGTTATTACTGTGCTTAGTTATGAAAATCCAGCTGGTATTTGTTTGTTGGGCAATGTTATGGAATTATAATGGCACCGAGCCAAGTTCATTATAATTCATACATTGGTAACCCGGATTTGTCCCCCTTGTGTGGGATTAGTGGGCTAGCATCTCCTTTTGAGGTAGATGGTCTAGTTTCACCGGGATATGACCGTGTGTCGGAATCCCTATGGTACTGTTATTGTTTATGGTTCCGGAACCGCTTCATCAGCAGATTCTTTGCTTTGCTCGGATGTGTATATCCTTTTGGAGATAAAACCTTGGCTCAGTATCCTTCTTAGTGTTACTTTATCGTACTTATGTGTTGTGATATATTCATGATGAGCTGGTCGTTGTTTCCAACCGGTATGTGATGGTTGGCGACAGGGAGCCTCTCTTATTATGTGGATATGTCTTTTGATGTGTTGCATCTTCTTTGGCATCTTGCTGCATTCATAATAACTTATTGAGATTTATTCTCACCCCTTCCCCTTTTACTGTTTTAGATTGTGCTGAGACAGGTGACCTGAACCGGTGAGGCCGAAAATAAGAGTGTGGACTTTGGTTTTTGGGACTTGTCAGGTTATGAAAATAAGTAGGTTGTCTGGAGTCTTTATTAAGTAATACTCTTTTATAAAGTTGTATAGAAAACTCTTTGTAAAACAATATTATTTGATGTAATTGATCAGATTATAGTTTATTGAAGTTGTTGTTGAAATTTCCTCCAAAGTGGAGACATTATCAGTTGGTTTTAATTTGGAAGTTGATAATCGATTTTCTTTTAAGATGAAATAAAAGTTTTAAAAATTCAAGGTGAGTTTTCTGAGTTTGGGCCCCTCAGCTCGGGATACGTGTTAGGATCCGGGTTGGGGTGCTCACAGATACAACTGCCAAAAAATTAATCAAAAAGATATAACCGTTAAAAAAGAAACACCTACATTTTCTTAAATTACCGTAGGAACATTTTATTATTAGGCTCCAACCTTACTTGATTATGCCAGGAACTCAAGAAGCTAAATATTAGCCCAGTCGTATCCTTGAAGTATCCGACTGCATAGTTGTTGCGAATCTTCTGTATCTTTACAGATAAAGGATAATATTCTAGTTTATAATCTATAAGAAAATAGGCTTGCGTTAGAAAGAAGAAAAGTATAAAAGGTGGAAAAGCTGTCAAGCTAAACACCCAAAGAAATGCATAATTCTAATAAATCAGTGTGCATCCACTGCCATCAGTCCCAGTTAATACGAACTGCAGCACCTCCCTTTTGATACGCAGTGGATGCCTCTATTGCATCACAATTTTCTTATCTGTGCTCGAGAGATGAAAAGACTAAGAAGGAAAAGGAAAGACTGTAGGTCCTCTAACGGAAACCACATAAAAGGATAGTGTTTTTCTTCTCAGTAGCAACTTGAAGATTTGTCTTATTGTTTTCAAACAGAAAGTTCTAAAGCGCAATCCGAACATATATTTCTGCTGACAGCTGTATTCTTGGTATCAAGGAAGAGTGGAAAGATTTGATATCATTAAAGCAAACATAGCAATGGCAAAATGAATTAGTCATCAAAATCAGGAAAGCGCTTAATAGATAAATATAGACTCGCTTTATTATTATTATTATGATGATGATGATCAGGATCAACTGCCCTTCTGGTAGAGGCCAGAGGTCTACACTCTAAACCCGAATATTCATAATTGTTAAGAGCAGGGTTTTATTCCAACACAACAGCACTACATAGCTGGTTGGTAAGTTTCTACATGTTTTTAAAAGTAGCATTAGTCTCAAGTTTATTTCTTATATATCTCATTATTCACTCTTCCTAAAGGAATCATATCAATGACAAAAAAGAAAAGATTAAGCAAACATTGAGAAAAACAATTATCGCGGACGATACAATGGCAATCTTCGCGATCTTAACGCTGCCACAAAGAGAGTGAAATTTCAAATCAATCAAGTAACAAATCACACCAAGTTGCGAGTTAAGTGTGACCAACCTTATCAACAAACGAATCCTCAAATGAGCAAGCCTTCTGGAGACTCATATTATCAGTGGCAGCAGCAATGTAAAATCTTGGAGTGAACCTCTCTCTTTGCAGCACAGATAAGAGATTTAGCATCTCTGCAGTATGACCCCCTACAACTCAAACCAAGCTAACAATAAGAAAAACATAGGAAACAATTCACAGGCTAGCAGGCATAATAAAGAACACACCTGAACCTAGAACAATGAGGGTACTGAGATGTTGTGGGGACGTATTTCGAAGTGGTTTGCTACTTCGCCATATTACGAACAACACACGAGTCACAATTGCCGTGAGAGTAAGTATAACAAGAAGAATCCTGGCATTGGCCCCCATACTGAAAGAGCTATCACCTTTCTTCGCTTTCCTAGGCACAGAGTTTCACCTACATCACAAATATTAAGAACACATAACAAAAGAAAAAGTGAGTGAATGAGAGAGAGAGAGAGAGAGAGAGAGAGAGAGAGAGAGTGGCCAACCTTATCAACAAACAGATTCATCTCTGTTGACATAACAGAAACATCATCTTCTTGATCACCCCCATCTGCAAAATAAAAATAGTAATAATAAAAATAGTATTTCTGAGACCCGAAACCTAGACAGCCATGAAATAAGGAAATTGATGAACAAATGACAAAAGAAAAGAATATTATGAACCTTAGATTGGTGAGCACCCAAAATCGACTTAGAAAGGATCAACAAATAATTAACATTGAAAAAAACCCACAAAACCCAAAATCTACTGATTTAAAAAAAAATGTACCTTGATGCATCCATCATCTCCAAGCAAATGATGGCTTTGCAAATATCTCCCTAAAAATGCAAACAAAAATTGAGACCAATTTTTGAGCTTGTAACAAGGAAAAAAAAAAGTAACTGCATGGGCATGCGATTCGAACGGCCTTAGTGTTTGTCAGAGTCACTCAGAGTTGGCCACGTGAATCCTTTATCTTCTATCGGATGTGAAACAGTAGTATCATAAGGAAACTTTATAACCATATTGATATATAATCTACATATCTTAGCCTTAAATCCATATAGATATAAGTTTACAACCTTTGACTTTTACAAAGGTTGAGTATCATCTCAAACATCATACGCCTGACTCTAGTTCTTCTAACCAACTTTTGGACCTATGTTCCATGAACTGGACATGTCGAATGATAGATGGTGATGATTTTTTATTTCTTTGCAATTCTTTTATTCTCCTATTTTCTTCGCAACTTTGAATTAGCACACACCACCCCATCCCACCCACAAACAAAAAGAAAAGAAAAAGAAAATAAAGAAAAAAGGTGAGCCATCATATTCAACCAAGAAACTTAAAAGGGGATACTCACAGGGATATGATTCTGCGAGAACAATAAAGCAAGAACTACATGAAGTATCGAGTGGAAGCAAAGAAGCGATCAGATAAACTGTTAATGCATATATACTTACGCTTGCTTTGGAACTTCACCAAGACAATTGAGAAATTTTAAACAAAAATTGAGACCAAGCAAATATCTCCGGAAATTCAGAATTAGGGGTTCAGTTTCATATTAGAGATTTCAATTTAGGGTAAAAGATTGAAATTTCTAATCTGAAATTGAAGCCCTAAATTGAAGCCATAATTTTGAGTGTGGAAAAGGTTGAATTTGGGGGAAAATTGTGAAATTAAAATCACAAGTCGAGAGATTTAGAGTAAAGCCTTTACCTTCACGATCTTGACGACGGCGATGGTGGTTATGCTGAAGCAAACAAATGGGTTACATGCACGGAAGCAACCATGGCAAAATAGTGAAGAGAGAAGAGAGAGAGAGAGAGAGAGAGAGAGAGCGGCTCCATGGAAGAAGAGGGGAGGAGGCGGCGTTGGTTGCAATAGAAGGCGGGGATGTTTTTGGGGGAAGAGGGAGTTACGCCGGAGAGGGAGGAGAGAGAGAGAAGAAGAAATGAATTATGGAATATTAAAAGACATTTTATTTTGTACTCTATCTATGCGTGAGGTAGTTTGGGGATTTAGAAAATGGGGAAAGGGGTGTATTCAGTAATTAATATTAGGGGAGAATAATTTAGTCTCTATTCAATCTAGGTGCTAGTTTGAGCGGGAAAATGGGGGATGTACTGAAGTGTTTTGCACTTCAGCTTTTATTTAACTAGCAGCAAACCCGTGCGATGCACATCGATTTTATGTTGCCAAAATTGACCTGAACATTTAATCGAAGTACAAAAACCTGAATATCAATTATACATTTTGAAACACTTTCTTAAACAAAACGTTCATAGTGACTCTAGTACATGATGACTCATCAGCTTTATTTGTGGGTATCAAGATATGAAGACCTTTCGAATTAGTTACCCTCGATAGTGCAACATAAAGTTGTCCATGACTGAAGATTGGTTTCTTCAAAAGCACCCCCACTGTTTGTAACGATTGGCCCTGACTCTTATTGATTGACATTGCATACGATACCATGATCGGGAACTGACGACGTTCAAACCTGAAGGAAATTCTGGAGTCAGATGGAGTTAATGACATTCTAGGAATTAGAACTCTACTGCCATTGTGCTTGTTAATGATGATAAAAAGTAATTAAACTATCAATATTCAAAAAAAAAAACTATACTATTAATAAAACACAATTTGATATAAATTAACAAATTATTTTATATATTTAAAAATAATAGCAATATTTTATTAATAATATGGTATACAATTAAATTGCACCTTTTGATCCTAATGTAATTAATATTTTCCTTTCAAAACAAAAGGTTATTAATATTTTTAAGTTTGAGTAAAAAATAGATTTATTTGAAATAAAAAATAAATTTAGTATTTCTATTTTTTTCAAAGAAATTATGACATTTTTATTGAGAGAATTTTAGTATACCAATTTGAATACTAATAAAATTTATAGGTAATAAGAAATGGTTTCAGTGTAAAAATATGAACGAATAATTATTTTACAACCATTAGTAGTACTTTTAATATCATAAATTTATAATTCTTATTAATAATCATAATATGTGGTTTTCAAAGGCATAATCATAATAGACATTAATTACTCACTCTTCCTTAAAAAAGAAATTGATTACCCACTCTTGAAAATCGGCCAAGGCTTCTATTTTCAACAACTTGATAGTGACATTTTTGGGCTTCAACTTGCCAAATTTAGAAACGACTTTGCTTTAATATATTTATAGATGGTATACAATTAAATTGCACCTTTTGATCCTAATGTAATTAATATTTTCCTTTCAAAACAAAAGGTTATTAATATTTTTAAGTTTGAGAAAAATAGATTTATTTGAAATAAATAATAAATTTAGTATTTCTATTTTTTTCAAAGAAAGTATGACATTTTTATTGAGAGAATTTTGGTATACCAATTTGAATACTAATAAAATTTATAGGTAATAAGAAATGGTTTCGATTTAAAAATATGAACGAATAATTATTTTACAACCATTAATAGTACTTTTAATTTCATAAAATCATAATTCTTATTATTATTAATAATCATAATATGTGGTGTTTCAAAGGCATAATCATAATAGACATTAATTACTCACTCTTCCTTAAAAAAGAAATTGATTATCCACTCTTGGAAACCGGCCAAGACTTCTATTTTCAACAACATGATAGTGACATTTTTGGGCTTCAACTTGCCAAATTTAAGAACGACTTTGCTTTAATATATTTATAGATTGTATACAATTAAATTGCACCTTTGATCCTAATGTAATTAATATTTTCCTTTCAAAACAAAAGGTTATTAATATTTTTAAGTTTGAGTAAAAAATAGATTTATTTGAAATAAAAAATAAGTTTAGTATTTCTATTTTTTTTCAAAAAAAATATGACATTTTTATTGAGAGAATTTTGGTATACCAATTTGAGTACTAATAAAATTTATAGGTAATAAGAAATGATTTCGGTTTAAAAATATGAACGGATAATTATTTTACAACCATTAGTAGTACTTTTAATATCATAAATTTATAATTCTTATTAATAATCATAATATGTGGTTTTCAAAGGCATAATCATAATAGACATTAATTAATCACTCTTCCTTAAAAAAGAAATTGATTACCCACTCTTGAAAATCGGTCAAGGCTTCTATTTTCAACAACTTGATAGTGACATTTTTGAGCTCCAACTTGTCAAATTTAGGAACGGCTTTGCTTTAATCTATAGTATAACTTAGGCCTGCCTTGTGAACAGTTCCAAGGGGCTAATTTCCCATTTTGTCCTCACTATTTTGTCTCTTTTCCATTTTGTCCTTAAAAAAAAATTAATTTAAAACAAAAAAAAATAAAAAATTACGTGGTCTAGACACGGGCATGTAATGGTATATTTATAGATTATAGATAAGAAGTTATGGGCTCTCTAAAGCCCAATAACACCTATTAAGGCCTAAAGCTTGCAACAAAACGTTTTCAGCCTCCTAACACCGCAAAGAAGTGGGAAATCCAGAACTCAATAATTCGTCTAGTTATTCGTTTAATAAAAGATGTTCTTCAAATCCCTTTAATAAAGGGAATGGGTAAATCCCAATCCCAATCCCAATCCCATGGCCTAAGTTTTAGCTAATTTACCCAAGTTGACAAATGAATGAATTTTAAACAAATATACATCACAAAATTAGTTATTTTTTTCCCGAAAACCACTACAAATAAAAACTAAATTTTCACTTGATCAAAAAGTTTAATCAATCATATCATCTGTACTCAACGATATATATCAAGTTTTTACACTTTGTTCACATGTGACCCGTTAGATCAACAAAGCTCTCGTATCATATTAAGTTAATTACCACTTGATTTAAAAGTTTAAACTTGTCATCAGATCGAGATTTAATAATATATACTCCCTCCGTTCCATTGATAATTTCACTATTTTGTCAAAACGAGTGTTTCGTTAAAAGATTCACCTTTTCTAAAATGACAAAGAATTTTTACTATTTCACCCATTAATTTTATCTCCTACTTTACTTTTACACTCACAACACTTTTCAAATTTACTATTCTCTCCACTCATTCTCTCTTCTATTTTACTTTTATACTCACAACACTTTCTCCTTTTTCCTATTTTTCTTAATTTGCATACCAAACCTAAAATAGTGAACTAATCAATGGGATAGAGGGAGTATAAGGTTTTCTTTCTCAACTTAAAACATGAAACCATAGAAACGAACAATTATGGTTTTAAGAAAACTGTTCATGCAACAAAGAAAACAGTAGTAAATAAACACATTAAAAATTAAATAAACTTGTTATTGAATAACAGAAGAAAACTATCAGTCAAATAGTTAGTCTAGATACCCTAGCTAGCTAAACATTAGCTCTTCATTTATTGTTAGTTTACTACTTCCTTTATTCCTAAATAAATATAAAAAAGTTAGATGAATAGAAAATTTGAATTGTTTTTTTTTAGATATTCATTTAGAAACGAAAAGAGTAAAATCTTCAACGTCTTGCTTCAACACGTACACGTGTCTCATAACCATCCTTGATCAATCTGACACTTGGTGAAACTTTGAACAAATTCAAGAGACCCGAGTAACACCATCCAGAAACCGAGACATTCTTCTTAATTGGAAGCTTCTCGGCTAAGACATTCTTCTTCGGAAGCTTCTCGGCTAATAAGTGAGGAGGAGGTGGCAACTTTTCTCGCTTCTTCCAATCTTCGACGGTTAGATTATAATCATCACAATTAACTCCGGCCATTGCCAGAGCTTCAAGTGAAACGGCCATTTTGTTTTTCAGTAGGGAAGAGAATTAAAGAAGATGAGAGATATTTTTAGGGTTAATAACAAAGATAAATTTTAAAGTTAAATGGAGATATACTGATGATAGCTTATAACTAAATACGGTTAGGTTTAAGATTTAAGTTATATTCTCATCTTATCTAATTTCTTCAACAGAATATACCTCACATATATACTTTGAATCAATTTTCATTCGTATTAGTAAAAATTATTCGTAAAATCTGGGGAGAAACGCGTTTCTCCATAATTTATGGAGAAACGGGGCCCGACTTGTCGCGCGACAATGCAAGTGATATCCAGAATCAGAAATTTGGCACGACTTTTTTTTCTGGATATCCGTCCCAAGGCTTCTGAATATCCGTCTCAAGGCTTCTGGATATCCAGAACCTTATGAAAGTGATATCCAGAATCAGAAATTTGGCCTTGGCCTTTGCCCCAAATCTTTATTTCTGGATATCCGTTCCAAAGCTTCTGGATATCAATATTCAATGTTCTGGATATCCAGAATCTTATGAAAGTGATATCGAGAATCATAAATTTGGTCTTGACCTTGGATTTTTTTTTTCTGGATATCCATCCCAAAGCTTCTGGATATCGAGAACAAGTTTCTCCATAAGTTATGGAGAAACGTGTTTCTCCAGAGACCGACTCAAAATTATTTGATATTTAAAATTCCTTTTATTTATTTTATTTAAACTTTTTTTTAACAATTATTTGATATTTACTCCTCCTTTTAGGTACATAACCGCCAATAAATAATATAGTATCACAAAATTTTGTTTACAAACACAACATTTAATCGTTTATTGACAACACTGTTTGTAAACAAAATTTTGTGACAGTTTTTTGTGACTTTAGTATTACTTATAATAAGGTAAGAATGAAATCTATTTATGGTATGAAGCAAAAAGTAAGCATTCACCAACCTGCTAAAATTAAAGCCCATCAATATAATGCCTCTCCCCCCATATTATTAGATTTCAATATTAATTGTTCTCACCTACAACTAGTACTTCTTTCTTTTACACTTTGCATTTCTAAGCCCTTATTCCTTTTCTTCTTCTCTTTGCTACCCTCACCCCCTCCCATTTACAAATCCCTCACCATCACTTTGCTTCCCATTAATCTCTTATCATACGCGCCAAACGGATTTGGAAAAGCGGAAGATTTCAGGTAAGTACGTTGCAACAAATAGTATAAACTACACATATCTCTTTAAATAATGTGTAACGAAGATCAAATGAGTTGTTTGTGAGATCGAACAACAAGCAAAGTAGCTAATTTCCTAATTAGGGGGTTGGATTTGTAAAATTAGTCTTTGGACATATGGCTGGGTTATATCCTCTTCCTACTTGTTACACAATGAATTCTTAGTTGTACTTTTTTCCATTACTTTTTGTCCACAGGTTGTTTAATATTTCACTTCCTTTGTCTCCTTTCCCCTTCCATTTGTTTATGGTGCAGTTACTTTCACTACTACTTTAAAATTAATAAGCATGTACTTTTGGTAGACTTTAGAACTCATGTGCAAGTCATTCACAAATTATAAGAATTGAAATTTGATTTTAATGTGTTTTGGATATAGGGTTGAGTAAAAAAGACATTCTATTTACGCCTCACGAAAGACACAAAAATCTATTTTGGGAGTCTCATTTGAAAATGCACTGTTCTAAAATGAAAACTTTTTAATCTTTTTATTTATGGGATTCATTTTTTATACTTACAATAACTATTCACTTACTATTGAATATTCTAAATTCTCTCTCTTGTCTCATTTTTCATACTCAAACACTTTATCAACTATATACTCTTTTTAATTCTCGTGCAAAACATATTTTATGTATTTTTGGATGGATAGGAGGGGGGGGGGGATTAGTAGCATCTCTATGTGAAAACCAAGTGTAAAATATACACATGAGAATAAGAATAAGATGAATTTGAAACCCACTCTTTTAGACACATAAATGTCAAGTGTCACCTTCAAGTTCTTGAACCACAAAATAGCATGAGCTATTTACCATTGAACTTCATATATATGTCCCATAATAATAAGTGTGACCACAATTGTCTTATCAAACTTTTAGTGAATGTATTTATGCAATATTTTTACATTGCTTGTAATATAAGTAAAATTGTAAAAAAAAAAAAAATGATTTTCTTATTTATAAATGAGACAACTATGCATTTGCAAGAGTACTAAAAACTAATGGTGTGAGAAGCTCATATCTCATTTCTAATCGGATGCCTAACTTTCCAAAGCATGTCAATAGCTTGGCCACACATAAAAGATGTTTGGTTTACACTTATCTTCTTCAACAACTACTGATAAATGCATTTCTCAAAACATGGTGATAGGAGTAGAAATGGTAGGCATCTACTTTCACATAGTATAAATAAATATAATCCCTCCGTTCATGTGGACAGAGGAATTTTTTTGTCTAATCCCTCCGTTCATGTGGACAGAGGAATTTTTTTTTGTCATGGGTTCGATCCCTCTACCAGAAGTTAGAGGGGAAGGCGCTTTATCTTCCTAGAATTTTACAAGACGCTTATTGTGTGAGTAGTAAGAAAAAAAAAAAAAAAAAAAAGAGGAATTTTTTTTTTAATTTTTTCGCAAAGGAATATTATTTTTAAAAACAATGATAAGTCAGCTTAATTTATGGATGAAGGAAGTACATTATTAAAGAGCACATTCATAACCACCACACGTACCAAACTCAAACCAAGAAATTAATCTTAATCAAACCAACTTTTTACCAAAAAAAAAAAAAAAGCAAGCCCAAACCATTAGCAAAAATAATAATAATAATAATAATAAAGGTGGAGCCCGTCCATCCATTGGCACTTCTTAAGTTGGAATCAATCCATACAAGTCAGCAAATAAGGCCCACAAAAACCATTTAGGACCCTCAAATATTACCACTTAGCCCCCTCAGAATATACAAAGTTTTTTTTTGCCCCATTCAAACACGTCCTTTATTCCATTGTGTGGTGGGCCTTTCCGTCTTTTTCTCCCCTAATATTAAAATCATAATACCATTACAACTAATTTGAAATAACAATTAAAAATAATAATCTTCAATTTTAAATCCAAGCAGAAGCGACGGTAAGCGTTCGTCCCATCCACCCAAAACAGATGCCGCCGTTGTCCTCTTTCACGGTGAATCCCGGATTGCCACGTGTCCCTGAGTTAAGCTTGGCGCGTAACGAGTCTGCCACGAGTTGACTCAAAGGTTTGGGAACGAACCCGGCCATTCTCATTCGGGCCCGCCACTTGCCAAACACCTCGCATCTTTCAACGCGATCCCTCCCTTCGCACGCAACCGAGTTAGCCATCTTGCGACCCAGTCCCTCTTCGATTCTGACTCGTTCGGAGTTGTCCCTTGGAACGGTCGCGTCGAGTGAGTCAAGTAGCGCGCCGTAATATCCGCACGCTTCAGTCACGCGCGCCACAAACCCTGCCGTATTGGCGTTTAGTTCTTGCTCCACCACCGTCACAACCTTCGGCGACAGAGATTTCACGCGGCGGAGAAGCTCATCACGAAGATTCTCCGTCGTGACGCTCTCGTCCGGCAACTTGTACAATTTGAAAGCTAAATTGACAGCCAAAGCTTCGTCTTTTTCAATCCCTAACGCCTCCGTACTCAGATCAGTTATCTTCAAATTCAAAATATTGAAGCTCAATGAAACGCCCTTTATGCCGGCGAGTGCTTTGAGACCATCGCCGACGTGATTCAGCCGTTCCTCACTGCCACTAACAAAGTCGACAAAAGTTGTGACCTTTAGAAACACGGGGATATTCGTCGCCTTTTTACAGGCACCCAGCGCGTGGAGTAAATGCTGATACTGCCCACCCTGACCAACGTCAAAATCAACAACATGAATTTTCTTCTCGGTTTGATCTGAAACGGCTTCAAGCATAGCCAGATTAGCTGCCATGAAGCCAAGCTTGAAACACGGCGATTTGTCGTACAACATTTGAGTCGACACCATGTGCTCTTTCGAGTAAAGCTCGGCCACTTGCGGTGGATTATCGTTAGGGTTAACGCGCGACCGGAGGGCCGTCACCATGTAAGCCGTCAATCTTTGCTCTGAAGTGCCTCTTGTGTTGGATACCTGACTGAGGCGGTTGATAATTTCCATGGCTACCTCCGATTTTCGGTCTGATATGGCTGAAGCGGCTTCGGTCAGTGACTGTTTGGGACAAGTAGCTAGCGGAGAAGCCGATGAAGATGAACAAGATGACGAAGAGGATGCCGGAGACGGAGAAATGGGTTTCTGAGTCTGAACCGGTGCCGGAGTGATTAAATTCTGAAATGTTTCGGACCACTCGCTGTTGGAGATAAAAGAGGTAGTATCGCCGGCGCCATCACCATCTTCAAAGTCATCCAACAATTCTTTCTCAAGCTCCTGTAACTGATTCAGCATTTTCTTCTCCGATTCGTGCCCCACAACTTCCGTTTTCGCCGCCAAATTAGGCAACTGGAGGGCAGAGAAATTATTACGCCCGTTACCCAGAGGAAAACTCTGTTGTTGACGGAGTTGCTGAAGAACAGGTAACCCGTACCGAGGAGCACCAACGGACATCCCTGACACCGCCGACGAGTTACTCGAAATTGAAGAAACGTCCAACGACGAAATCGAAGAGGCGGAGAAATCCATAGGAGAGAGGGGCGAAATTGGAGAAGTCTGCTGGTAAGGTCTTTGCTTAACGTTCCGGAGATAAATTCCCTGTTGAAGCTGCTGCAGTTCTAACTGCTGTTGTTGAAATTCAGCCAAAGACCGTTTCCCGATCAAATCAGGTCGCCGGAAACCCATTTGTGAAGAAGAATCAGACAGAATTCCGGCTAGCGGTGACCTGTAAACACCCTGCCCGTTGATACCGATACTGCTGTTACCGTTGATAATTCGGTTACCACCGTTGTTGAACATGATGGATCTTCCATTTCCGCCATTGAGGAATTCCGGGTAACCGCCGGGAAACCCTGAAGCCATTTTTTTGAAAACCCAGTGATGATGTGTCTAATACAAACTTTCCCCTTTACAGAAAAGCATAATTTTTGTTTAGAGAGAGAAAGTGAGGGTTTTTTAGAGAGAGAAAGATATCGGTTTCCAACTGGCTCTGTGGGGGTATGTGGTTTTTATGCGTTACAAAACAAGGATAAATGGTAGTGCAATAATAAAGTAATCCCAAGTGCTTTTATGATTGGCCGTTGGATTTACATAATTTAAATATTAGGGAGTGATCGGATGGCTGTAATATGATTTGAGATACCGGTTGTTATGTAGGAGTATGCGTCATGCCTGTTCGGAGTAGAGAATGAAAAGACACACTCTCTCGATGTTCGCGTGCTACACATTCAGCTGATTATTTTTTTTTCTTCTTTTAACTAGTCACCAACCCGTCGGTACCCGACGGAGATATGGAATTGCTTGAACCAAGTTAAATGGCATACAAAATACTCCCTCCGTCCCGGTAGAAGTGTCACCCTTTTAGGGGTGGCGCGCAAATTAAGGAAAAGTGTGGGAAGAAAAAATGTTGTGAGTGTAATTTAAAAATAGGAGAGAGAATTAGTGGAGGAAATAGTGAATTTTAAAAGTGTTGTGAGTGTAGAGGAGAGAGAATTAGTGGAGGGAATAGTGGATAGGATAATAAAATATTAATAAAAGTTTCCTTTTTAGGAAAGGGTGACACTATAAACGGGACACCATTTTGGGTAAAAAGTGACGCTTCGACCGGGACGGAGGGAGTATGTTTTGATTATTTGCTAATTATTGATGAGAGTAGAATAAGGCAACGTTTGGGATTGCGGTGAAAGTGGGTAAACGAATGTTCAACCCGAAAGTCGACGCGAAAGAATGTTTGGGGAAAGGAATTGCGATCACGTCCGAAGTCCGTATAACGTGAAATACTGCGTTCCCATGAAGGCCCCGTCTCGATACGCTTTATAAAAAGGAGATTTTTAAGACGAAACAGTTTATAAAAGGAGCTTTTGAAACGGAACATTTTCTTTTAAAATGTGTATGGTGTATCAAATCAAAACGTTAATTTAAGCGTAACAAAATATTACAATGACATATTTACCCTTCTAAAAATACTCCTTTCGTTCTGAACACTTTTTTTTTCTCTTTCATAAATACTCCTCCGTCCCACCTCACTTGATACTAATTTCCATTTCGCCGTCCCACCTCACTTGATCCGTCCAAAATGGTAAGTTTTTACTCTCACAACACCAATCAAATCACTATTATTCTCACTCACTCTCTCTCCTACTTTACCTTTTATACTCACAATATTTTTTCTCTCTTGCTTTTTCTTAGTTATCGTGCCCACCTCCTTAGTATCTAGTGAGACGGGACGGAGGGAGTAAGTATTAATAATAAGATACATTTTTTAATAAAAAAATATAATATATTAAAAAACTACTATTAACATGTCCAGATTGAAAATTTATTTTGGTGAATAATAACGATTTTCTTGTTAAAAGGCATATTTTAAAGTTAACTACAAAAATCAAAAAAAAAAAAAAAAAAAAAACCCGTTAACTACACCTGGACACTAACCATTCAATCAAAAAATCAAAAATTAATTTTTCCATGGATTAATTCCTTCCTAACCCTCTCGCCCAGATCTTATCCCATAAAAATCTAACCCAGATTCAAAATTCCAAACTCATTAAAAAGCTCAGATCAAAATACCGTGTAAACCCAAAACTCATTTGACCTGGTCAAATATGATTTTTAAATATCAATTTTACCCCTCCCTCCCTCTCTAACTCCCTCTCTAAAGGCCACACACTCTCTCTCTCTAGACTCTCTCTCTCTAGACGAAATCCATGGATTCCTCATGCCAACCCTCGACGTCTCCATCTCCGGCCAAGCCCCCGTTCCGCCGCTAACACACAGAGTTCAAATTTTGAGATCGATGCACGACAATCGAGGACGGCTGCCTTTTTGATTTCGATTAATCGGTGAAAATGTTCGTGAAGAAGCTAGTGGAGAAGGCTTCGCTAAAGAAGGTAAGTACAGTAATTTCACTTTGCTTTCCCAATTTCGATTTCATTTCTCTGTTATTATCAATGGATCAGATTATGTGTTCTTCGTTGATTTGAAGTTTGAAGTTTGGTCTGTTGATTGAAATTTGAAAGGCTAATTGATTTGAGATAGTTAATGCTTTGTTAGTCCTTGCTCTGATAGATATGTAAGCAGTTTGACGCTATAACTGTTGAAGAGTAATGCTTTGATCACAGACTTTTTGGTTTGTATAGCTTTATTCTTACCAATATCCCTAGGATAGATATGTACCCTGTGTCTTAAATATTGCATATTTATATTGAACATATACCTGTTCTTGCATCATTTTCTTTATGTTGGTTTATTTTATTTTTTGTTTAACAAAGATTCTTGCTCTGACATTTATATCTGTCACCTTTGCAGGATAAAAGCAAATGGTTTAGGGAACTGGTAAGTGTTTTTCATTAGTATTGTATCAAATATCTTTATGGAGTGCTTTATGTTCTGTTTGGGGGGGGGGAGTAATTTTTAATTCAAGCTTGAAGTACAATATGCCATTTAACCAGTAGTTCTATACAGCTGGGCGAGTCTCTGTTCTAGATGGTGTGCGTTAATTTTATACCAAGGTGTTAGTTGTGGCTTCTTGATGCAGCATACTTGTCTGGGCTATTTGTATGTTAATTGTTTGGTTGAATGGGTACCCGACGGGGATATGGAATTGCTTGAACCAAGTTAAATGGCATACAAAATATGTTTTGGTTAGTTGTTAATTATTGATGAGAGTAGAATAAGTAAATATTGTAAAGATAATTAGATTTATTACTGATTAACACAAATAAGTTTGTGGACAGACGATGTAACGTGGAAAGCCCTTGAGATAACTATCTCGTCGGCATAAAACCACGGGAGGTTAGGCCCCCAAAAATTACTACTATAATTTCTGTTACAACTTTGAAAGAATGAGAGAGATGAGTACAAAAGAGTGTACTTAAACGTGTGTGTCTAAGTGTCAAATATTCTCTCGCATCCCAATAAAATTTAAAAATAGCGAAAAATAAAAAGAAAACTAAGACAAAATACAATAAAAGTGTTTTTGAAAATACTACGAATACCTGAAAATCACAGCTTGTCAAATATTTCCTTATACACCACATTCAGCGTCTTGTCGTCCGACGCATCGTCCGAATCACCTATAATAACTTTAAGACCATTTTTGCTAGTAACTCTAGATAATGCAACATACAACCGGCCATGATCGAAAACCGGTGTTGGAAGATATAAACCAACATGAGAGAGTGATTGCCCTGGCTCTTATTTATTGTCATAAAGAAAGACACGGAAAGTGGAAATTTAGTCTTCACACATGGATATTCAACTAATCTACTTCGAGAGATGACCGGCTATCACATGCTTATGATAAAAAACCTATACGAAAGAAAGTCCTAAAGGAATGATCATCTTTACATGGTGAAAGGGATCAGGATTCATTTAGCCTACCCAGGAGTTAAGCAAAGGCTTAAGTTGACTTCAGTATGTAAGTTTCTCCTTTCATCTCCTGTTCTCATTTTTACTGTTGTTTTTTGAGAAAAGAGATATAAAAGGAAAATACAAACTCTTAGTTTGAACTTCATATCTTGACATGGTAATAATCCAAAATCCGAGCAAAAATTTTAAGGACTTGATTTAAGATCCATAGCTGCTGACAAAAACAATATGCAGGAAAAATAATTCACAAAATGATGCTTGAATCTCAGAAAATTTAATTTAATAGCTGCTGACAAAAACAATATGCAATGCAAAAACTTGAAATTTAAAATTTGCTTACTCGCTTTCGGTTTTCCAAATGGAATTCCCTCCTTGAAATCTGCAATCATCTGATTCAGCTTCATCTTGAAGACCCTGTTCATTATGTCCGGCCTCTCATGAGAATTCGATTTTACCTTTGTACAAAATCTTGAGATTTCTGGCCATTTAGGGTTACACGTGAATGTGATAAACAACGATGGAAAACCGGCCCATTTGCATATAGCAAGCGAATCCCGATAGTGCGTCTTCCAACACTGACCCCCGGTGTATGTCGATGGCAATATAATACGTCGCCCAACTGCTTCACCGGTATCTCCTCTAACAGACGCGTCTGACAACTTTCTATAAGTTTCCACTCGAAGTTTTGGCTGATTGTGACGTATCCACTGAAGCCTTTGTGTATCCATCATAACATAAGAATCCACCATGAGCTCGCTGAAGCAACCGACCACTCATCAAAAGTTGTGATCCATGTTCTACCCATTCTTGAATACGATTACATATGAACTCCCTAATTGACAAAGTGACCTCCTTGCACCGGGTGGTTTATTTCTCGGAATATACGTGTAGTATCCGTCCTCACCATATACAAATAACAATGGATATTGAAGACGAAGATAGCATGCATCAAATTCGTGAATATGTTTTAGAGCTCCATCACGTTCTTCAATAATAATATCCCTAACATGAGGCTCATCGGTAATATCACCTTCAATAATAGCGGCAACCTCTGAGCCGTCGGCATGTTATATGGTTTTCCATCTTTACTTCGTTTCCCTATGAGGCGCAGGTTTAATTCGTTTGACGTTTCCGTTTCAAGACGTGCTCTGGCCATTTTGTACGCTACGAGCATAAGGATTATTTTCATCAACCATTTTTTGCAAATCGGTGACGATTGAATGATCAAATGGAGACGGCTTGCTTGCATCTTCTTCTTGAAATAGGCATAAAAAAGCTGAGATTTGTAAATAAACATGAAAAAACATCATTATTATTTTTTACCAAAATACGACAAAAATAAATCCTAAATAATACCTGAATGCATTAATTCGTTTTGAACTTCATTTTGAGTATCATATATATAGAGTTGAGAGAAACGTGGCCGCGTCCTTCACTGCCAATAAAGAACCTATGCGATGAACAATATTACCTTTAATTTTAAAAGAAGGAGGACCATGACTATTATGAACACTCTTATCCACTTCACCGGTCATTGAGGTAAAGGCCAGCATTGAATTATATACTCGAATGTGATCTTTAAAGTGCCTACTCTTTTCATGCAGTCCTTCTAAGAGGTCGGATAACAACTTAGGTGGTTTCTTCAACGGAGGAATATCTACTTTTCCACCAAGGCAACATAATGAGTACTTTGGTCGAGATGATGGTGAGAGTTTTTGCCCTCTCCAGGGTAAAAGTATTGTGCTCCACAATACTCACACGCATGATCCATATCGCCCATATCCAAATAAACTACATGATATATAACAAATAATAAAAATGAAGAATAAATGATTAATTATATAAACAAATACGATAATACAACTTTGAGTGTTAAATAATAAGCAAACAATTAATAGTTATTCGGGCAAAAAAAACTGTTTCACAAAGTTCTTCAATCGTTATGCAGTGTCAAAACTTGGTCGATTCACCGGCAGTATTTATCAAATTTTTATCGTCCATTGCATCATCTTCGAATACACCTTTAGAAGAATGAAAAAGGAAATATATTAATTGACTCAAAATTGGTCGAATTATTTACAAAATACTACATCAAACTACGTAATACTTTGGTTATAATATAATTTATTATATATTGAGTGATAAGTAATAAAATTTTATTACTTGTATTTATATTAAAAGATGATTCACCACCGTTATTTATCAAAGCCACACTATCTTGTACAGTGTCTTCAAAAGTACCATTAGGATAACTTTTACGAAAGTAGAAAATATAAATAAAAGTTATTTGCCTTTTTAAGTTAATAGACTATAAATAATATAAAATATTAAAAATGGCCTATAAAAATCATTTGATAAATGAGATGTACACAGTGCAGTACCACCGACTAATATTTGATTTTCAATTGCAGGCAGAAACTTGATCACTATCCAAATTTACTTTTAGAGATTCAAACTTAGATGAAATTTCTTTTCTTGGCCTCCCAACTTTTCTTTTTTGAGATTCGACGTTTGTTGGCATTTCCTTTCTTGGCCTACCTGCTGTTTTCATATTTGTTTCAGTCGCTTTAAACGCTTCATATAAACTTGATTTCTTAAGTTTTTGACTCGAAGACTTGGCCGATGATGACATATTTTGATTAACTATTACAGAAACAAAAATCAATAAACATATATATGATAATATTGTATTCTTGAAAAAGGAAAAATTTTCTGTTTATTAATGTAGTAAATAGTAAGGACAAACTAAGAAGAATGCATAATTGGACCATCTACAAAGCTTTGCTCTTGGATGTATTATATCGAGCAATTAAAGGCAATCGATATTTTGAAATTTCGTAATTTGCTTAAATTTTAATTTTAATAATTGTTATTTATTTTTTGGTAATTTTAATTATTTTATATATGCACTCATTTTTTTTAAAAAAAAATCTAAAATATAACAATTAAAATTGCTTTTAAAAATGTCTTAATTTTCAATACTTTTGTGAAAAATAAATGCATATTTAAAATATAATGGTTAAAACTGTTAAAAAATAATAACAATTGTTGAAATTGAAATTTAAACAAAGTACGAATGTTCTAAATGTGAATAGGCAAGCAATCAAGTCACGCCAGTGACACCACTCTTCATTTTAAGCTCGACAGACATAATATTTTCATATTGGTTGGGGTCATGTATTCTTAACTCGATCTTTGATTGCATGACAAGAGAGAAGGGGTTGAAGGACGAGTGTGATTGGCTATCTGAAGCGTTGCGTAGTCTTAAAACCCGATATCATTTCTCTCTTCTTGTGCGATTGAGATTAATTTGTAAAATGCAGGTCTATTTGACTAAAAATCATTTTATCCATTGAGAAGAGGGTGATGTGTGTCATTATATATATCGTTTGCAAGAGAAAGGAGGAGCAAAGTTGAGGAGAAAAATTAAAGGCATTGTTGAAATTTAACTAGATTGACTCCCGTGCGATGCACGGGGCATTACTATATATTTAAAAGAAAAAAATGGAACTAAAATAAATAAAAAAATCAATTCGTTTATAAATTATGAAATACTTTCTTAAAAACTACATTGTCAGTACATAACAATTAGAAAACAATAAAATAGAAATAAAAAAAATCATAAGGAATATGCATTTCTCTATATACAATTCTGTAGTATTTTATCATTTTAAAAAGTAAATAAAACACACGAACATGTTTATCACATACGAAATAAGTTATTAAAATTAGTAAAAAAAGGTGAAGATTGGAAATCTAGTAAAAAAAAGGTGATATTTTATTTATTTTTGATAAAGAGAAATTTGTAAATAAAAACCAAAGATTTGCTCATATCAAAAGAATAGTACAGTTTTCTAATAAAAATTAATATCATTCTTTTTCAAATGGAAACTTTCGATTAACTCATGCTCATACATCTAAAAAATTATGTCATATTTATTTACATTAACTCATTATGAACATAATTATGATATTTATTTTCAATGTAACTTATTTAATTTTTAGGAGAAAAATAAAAATCCTAAAATTCCTAACAACTTCGTTAAATGAAAAGAAATTTTCCCTAACCCCCCACTTCCTCATCAAACTCAACCCACTTCTTCCTCTCCCTATTTTAAAATACAAATTTATACTATCTTTATTTCTTATTATATTGACATACACTTCAATCAAAATTTTAAAAATGATGGCTATCTTTCCCGATATTCGTCTTTATAAATACACAATATTTTCAGACGAATAGAAAATTCGACAAATTTATTAATACTTTATTTACTATGCTTCAAAGAATATTTTTTTAAAAAATAAATAAATAAATTGTTTGATATATCGAACTAAAATAAACACAATAACCATATTACCCCCTCTCACTTATTAAATAGAAATCAAAACTCACATTCATTACAATCTCTCATATATATATATATATATATATATATATATATATATATATATATATATATATACTCCCTCCGTCCCACTCCAAGTGTCACTTTTTACCCAAAATAGCGTCCCGTTTGAAGCGTCACCTTTCCTAAAAAGGAAATGTTTTATTAATATTCTATTATCTCATCCACTATTCCCTCCACTAATTATCTCTCCTCTACACTCACAACACTTTTTAAATTCACTATTTCCTCCACTAATTCTCTAACCTATTTTCAAATTACACTCACAACATTTTTTCTTCCTCTTTTTTTCCTTAATTTGCGTGCCACCCTTAAAAGGGTGACACTCTTGGTGGGACGGAGGGAGTATATAGATATAAATTATTATTATATTAAATGCATTCACGCGCCTCTTTATGCCCGTGTAATTTACGGCTCTCATAATTTAAAAAAAAAATAAGAAACAAAATAAATCATTTACTATCCACTTTATTTGGATAATTGTTAATAAAAGTAATTACCCCATCTCACTTATTAAATCGAAACCAAAACCCACATTCATCACAATCCCCCATATATATATATATATATATATATATATATATATATATATATATATATATATATATATATATATATATATATATATAGATAATTCAACTCATTCCAACTCATCATCCTATATCCCACCACTTTTATTTTATTTCATATTCTTGATTTTTTTTACACCAAAAAAATAAGAAACAAAATAAATCATTTGCTATCCAATTTATTTGGGTAATTGTTAATAAAATTAATTATATTTTATTTACTATGCTTCAATTTTTTTTAAAATAAAATAAATAAGTTGTTTAATGTATCGAACTAAAATAAACCAATAACCATATTACCCATTCCAACGCATTATCCTATACCCATCACTTTTATGTTATTTTATATTCTTAGTAAAATTAAGATTATTACCATTATCATTTATAATAAAAAATATACTTCACACTTAAATAATTTTGACTAAAACCATATTGAAAAATGAAAAAGAAAAATTAACAAAGGATAATTAGAAATTTATATTTTTAAATATGATTTTTTTTTCTGTGTCCAAATCAAATGAAAATAGTCTCTATTTAAAGAGAAAAAAAATTATGAATTTTGGTGTAAAAAAAAAAAAAAATTATTTTTAATATATAATAATTGAGGTCAAAGAAATGGGATAAATTTATTTTTTTCGAAATTAGTACAGCAAATGGGGTGTTGACATGTGTCAAAAATCAAAAAAAAAAAAAAAGAAGAAAAATGCTGAGGAAACGCCCCCTTGTCGGCGCGTGTATTACACGCGCCAACGAAATGACCAAAATGCCCCTCCCCCGTTAGGCGACATTTGTCCAAACTGAATTAAAAAAAAAAAAAAAATTTTGGCCAATAACACGACGCCACGTGATTTTTTGGCCTTGTTATTTGCTACTTTGCCACCGTGTGAAATGTCGAAAATGCCCCTCGAAATTACTCAGTTCATTCCAATTGAAATTACTCATTTTATTTAAGGATTAATTATCCAAAAGTCTCCGAATTAAATTAGTTTTTTTGTAAAAGAACTCTGTATTTTTTTTTATTTATGTCGGGTCCATCAATTGAAGTTTTATTTTTTAAAGTCCACAGATTAGATTTTATGTATCAGAGTTTTTTTAGGTCTGATAGTTACGTATCAGAGTTTTTTTGCTCTTATACATGACTTTTTTACTCTGATAGACGTGTCTCAGAGCTTTGGTGTATTTGGCGAAAATAAAAAAAATTATAAAGTGCTTATAAAATAATAAGATATTGAACGAATAACTTTTAAGCAAATTACCCTTTATTTAAAAAGATGTCCCAACTGAAATGGTGAAACCACTGATTTTCAAAGAAAAAAAAATAATTTTTTGTTTAATGAAATTCACTTTTACCCTCGTAACAATTTTTCACTTGCTATTTTTATCCACTTTATTGCATTCTACTTTTCATACTCAAAATACGAGTTCGTTTATATTTTTCTTAATTTTGATGCCGAATTTAAATTTTGTAGTTTGACTTTACTTTACACGAACGAAGTATGTGATATTGTAAATTTTAATGTTCTATTATTTATAATTTTCTTAATATTTATATTTTTTAGTCAAGAAAAAATAATGGCAACCAATGAAAATTAGTAAAGTTGATGAAAATATAATGAGTTTCCTTTTTATTATATTTTGAGTTAATAAATTAATATTTTTTTAAAAAAAAAAAATACATCATATGCTTGTAAATTTAACAATTTTAATCTATCAATAATCACTATTCAGCCAACTAATATCTTTTGATAGATTGTATCATCTAATTCTATTTTTTTTAAATGGTGTCAACTTAATTTAAGAAATATAAAAGATATAAAAAGAACCGAAGAAGTTAACGATTAACAAAAATTATAATCAATAATAACTAAAAAAAATTTACAAAAACTAAGGTGCGATAAAGTGTGTTTTATAAACGTAATTGATCAATTGTGGCAAATGATATACTCCCTCCGTCCCGTATAATATTTTACAAATGGATTTTGCATGCAAATTAATAAAATGTGTAAGTGTTTCAAGTGTTGTAGGATTGGAGGAATAGTAAAAAAATTGTCATATTTTAGAAAAGTGAAATCTTATATGCGATGTACAAAATGATAAAAGTGAAATTTTTTATACTAGACTGATGGAGTATTACTAAATTTAAGAGGTGGACAATTTGGCAAACAATATATACATCAAGGCTAGGGCGAAAACGCAATTAAATACTAACTAGTATAACACTCGTGCGTTAAATGTACGAACATAAAATTTAGACAAATAACAGAAATATATAAAAGGTATTCAACAAAAATATATAATGACATTGAAACTTTTTCCATTCTATTAATTGATTTATTGTTAAAAGGAGAAATAATAAATAATGAGTATATTGATATTTTAATCATGAAGTTGGTATAATAACTATGTTTCTTACAACTTGTGAAAAATTTAAAAGTGACAAATATTTCAAACTAGATGGAGTATACTATATAATTATTAAATTTTAAAAAATTTTATAAGAACTAATAATAATTTTGAATTAATTGTTTTTACCAGACATACTATATGAACGGTATAAATCGAGGTACGAACGTGGGCTAGTCCAGGCCAGGTCCAAATGGATTGGGCCCTAAACATAATTCACATAAGTCTCATGTACGACGAAGGGAGTGGACTTTCCCCACCTTCCTCGTATTTGCCCCCTCGTCATTTCTCCTATGTCGGCATGGACATAGCAGGTGTATAATGACCAAGGCCCAATAACACAGAGGAAGGCTTCCCTTCAAGGCCGAGCAAAGCTCCCTTGACGACGAAGAGACCTCCTCGGCTATCAAGCAAAGGAATGGGCTTCCCCATTTCCCTCATATCTTCTCCTCGGCATGAACATGAGCCGACCTAATCACGATGACAAGGAGCCTCCTCTCCGACGTACCTGCAGAACAGCAGCTTATCCAGTCCTACTTAAATAAGGACATTGAGCAGTTATAATCCTCCTATGATTGATACATTATCTCTTAGCAATTCAATTTAACATGGATTATACATTGATATACCTATATACACAAGTCATAATTCACATATTTTGATAGGTTATCTTTTGACTCTCAACTCTTGCCAATTGATTTCTCTCTCTAAAAGCACATAATCTTATTCTCACGCCGGAGGGCCTTCGCCGGTGGAGCTTCAACTTAATTTAAGTGTTTGTTCATCTTTTTCAAGCTATTCAATCGCCGGAGTACAACCATCTGTCGAATTTGGGCTGATCCGAACATTATTGGCATCATTACTATACATATTGGATTGGGACAAACTAAAGCGAAATGTATACTGCTATATGGAAAGTACATCAAGCTTTCACATACAAAACATCAAATACTTATATCCGTCTATATTTCATAAATATGTTTACATATAAAGGACCCGTTTCCTCGTATCTTGCATTCATAATTCTCTATGTCCAACACGATGGGTCTATGTTGACACCCATGTCCAAAAATCGTTGTAGAATTTGTATTTTTTTTCCTTGATTTTTTACAAACTTGTAACTTGTATTCGTTCTTTAATTAAATAAATTGACGGACATGAAGCATAATAGAGTAGTCGAAGTAATGGGATATTAATCTCACATCGTCTAGAAAGTAAGAATTGAAGTGCTAGAAAATGGGGTATTATATATTGAGAGACCTTAGCATTTGAAAATCAATAGGGATATTAATCACACATCTTCTAGGAATTGAAATGCTAAAAAATGGAGTAGTATATATTGAGAGGTCTTAGCATTTGAATCCCAATAGGGAATTAATCCCACATCGTCTAATAAATGAAATGCTAGGAAATGGAGTAATATATATTAAGAGACCTTAGCATTTGAAAACCCAACGAGATATTAATCCCACATCGTCTAGAAATTGAAATTCTAGAAAATGGAATAGCATACATTGAGAGGCCTTAGCATTTGAAAATAAAATGGGATATTAATCTCACATCGTCTAGAAATTGAAATGCTAGAAAATTGAGTAGTATATAAGGGGTGTGTTTAGTAAATGACATTAAAGGGAATGAACCTAGCCTTTATTTTATTTAGTTTAGGTTCTAATTTGAGCGAGAAAAATGAAAAGTGTATTAAAGTGCAAACACTCCAGACTTTATATAGTTTTAGATTCCCGTTTAGATATTTGGGGATTTTTAGGTATAGAAAATGTTTCTTAGATTGACTTATTCATTGAATAAGTTTTACAGCTTAAGTACTCCAGTATTTGCAATCAAATAATTTCCGTTTAGATATTGGAGTATTTAAATAATTAAATCTGTAAAAGCTAATATAAAATCTAGTCCTATCATTTAGTTCGAAATAAAAGAATCTCACTTTTTCTTGTTACATTTCAAAATAATAAGTTACTCTCTTTAGTTTGTTTGTTTGTTGTTGTTTTTTTTTTTTTTTTTTTTTTTTTTTTTTTTTAAGAATAACAATTTATTTTCATAAAACAAAGCTATTATAACAAAAGACAAAACCCATATTTTGGTCACTACTAAAAAATCATGTTTTTGCAATTTTCTTATTAAAGTTTATTTTTTTGCAATGTCCTCGTTCAACTACATTATTTTTGCAATGTCCTCACTCCGTAAATGGAGAGGTCAATTTTTTTTGAACGGTAGAGAGGCACGTGCTATCACATAACTTACAATCGTAATAAATTTAACTTTTCGTCTTTGAAAATTCATCAGAAAATGATGTTTTTGATATGAATTTGAAGATATGGAAATGAAATGGTGTCTTCTTTTTATAGTCTGTGGTTGTATTTGATCTAAAAAATTAAATTTATAACGGTTGTTAGTCACATGATATCATGTGCCTCTACGCCGTTAAAATAATTGACGTCTCCGTTTATGAAGTTGGGGTATTTCAAAAATTGTGTACTTGAAAAATGATATTACAAAAAAATAAAATTTAATAAAAATATTCAAAAAATATGATTTCTTTAGTGATCAAAACATGAATTTTGCCTGTAACAAAACTTTAATATATACTCCCTCCGTCCCAATGGACTTAAGAAGATTCTATTTGGCACGGAAATTAAGGAATATTATTATAGTATTAGGAGAGAGAATGAGTGGAAGAAGTGTGTGAGTGTGAAAAATTAAATAGGAGAGAGAATGAGTGGAGGGAATAGTAAATTATAATGTGTTGTGAGTATTAAAATAATGTAGGAGAGAGAATGAGTGGAGAGAATAGTGATTTAAGGTTTCTATTTTGAGAATTCTTAAGACTTATGAAACGCCCAAAATAAAAAGTTTTCTTAAGACTTATGGGTCGGAAGACTTATGGGTTGGAGGGAGTATATATACTCCTATGAGCCTCATAGTATGAGGGAGTGTAAAGTGCCCCACCGCAGGGCTCCTAATTTGGAATGGTCTATTTTTTCAAAAAATAAATAAAAATAATATACTCTCTCAGTCCTATTAATATATTATATTGGTGACATTTGAATTTTTCAGTCGACATTAAATAAGTGAATTTTAATCAAATATTAATGATAATTTAATCATTCTAATAATATACAAAAAAATTATAAATCATTAAGTAATTTCTTAATAATAATTTTTAAAATTTTATTTGAATAATTAAATTGATATAAATGATTGATCAAAATTCACATGTATCAACTAAAAATTTCAAATGTTGCCAATATAAATGAAATTGAGGGTGAACTATCATTTTCATTTCCGTCCCACCCAAGTTAAATGTTTATGGCATCTTTAAAATGGAACGAGGGTGTACTATAGGGGTGTTCACGATTCGGATTGATTCGAATTTTATCAAAATTTCAAAAAAACAGGACCAGATCAATTGTTCGATTCTGCCTAAATTCAAGATCAGAATCAGACCATTACATTACAGGACCGGTTACATTGGTCTGATTCCAATGGTTCGGTTCATATCCGGTTCCATCGGTTCCACAAGTTACACTACTATATATTTTTTCTAAAGATAAACCATGCAACAACTATTTTTTTCATGAAATCAAAAAATAGGACGATTACATAAATAAAGTTCAAATAAAAATATTCAGACATACATCAAATTAACTGAAATAGAGGAACAAAAGCGAAAAACATAAACATGATTCAAATCCTAATAACTAAATTCAGATGCAAAGTTGTAAGAAAATTGAAAATACAAGCAGATTGGAGGTAGAGACTGAGAAAATAACATCAAAATCTCATTAAATCGTTACTTTTTATTGGAGATTTGAGAGGCAAAATAACAGAGTAATGATGTTCTGCAATCTCGCACGAAAAAACAGATCTGCGTCGTAGATTAATTACTTCCGTTACAGCTGCGCCGTCGGTAGAGATCGATGGTGGTGCCGTGGTTGGACAGCTGAGTCGAAATTAGAGCGGGCCATGAAAAATCAATTTGATTTATAGGTTTGAGAATTGAGATGAGAGAAAGACGAAAGATGGGAAAAGCGTAGAGAGAGAGGGATAGAAAATCAAACGACGAAAATGAAAGAGATATGATAGGGTTAGGGTTTTTGTAAACTTGTAATGTCGTTGGATGGATAAGGTCACAGCAAAATTATTTTATTTTTTTGGAGATTAGGAATTTGAAATTATGAATATATATATATATATATATATATATATATATATATATATATATATATTATACATAATCGGTCGGGTCCGGGTTCGGTCAAGAACCATATATATTTTTTCAAAAATCAGGACAAGCCCAAATAATCGATTTCATATAAATTTGGGACCAGAACCAAACCAATTCTATTTGATTGATCCGATTTTCATTGGTCTTGTTCGGTTCTATCGGTCCGATTCGTCGATTTTTTTTTTCAGCCCTAGTGTACTATCATTTTCCTCCCATCCAAAATAAATGTTTATTATTATGTTTAATTTGCTTTTGATAAAAAACAAGAGTTGTTTTTATAAAAATGCATTTTTTCCTAAAATTAATAAAAAATCATTTTTATATTGTCATTTAATAATACATTCAATGCACTTTTCACACTAGCACTTTTTATACTAACAATGACATTTTTTTACTCTATACTGACATTCTTTTATACAGACATTTAATAATACATGAACTTATACTCTTCACACTGACATTTGTTTACACTAACACTGTCACATTTATATACTAATACTGACACTTTTTTACACTGACACTTAATAATATATTAATACATGCACTGACACTTTTTACACTGACATTTTTTTACACTGACACTCTTTACATTGTCATTTTATTACTCTAACACTGACATTTTTTTACACTGGCAATTAATAGTACATACTCCCTCCGTCCCATAGAACTTTACTCCTTTACTGTTGAGAACGAAAAATAAGGAATAATGTTATTAAATTAGGTGTTGTGAGTGGGAGGAGAGAGAATGAGTGGAGAGAATAGTAAATTTGAAAAGTGTTGTGAGTATGACAAGTGGGTCCTATGAATAAAGAAGTATTAAAAAATTTCCTTTTTAGGAAAGTGGGACTTTAAAGTGGGACGCCCAAAATAGTAAAAGGGGTAATGTTTTATGGGACGGAGGGAGTATATTGTTACTATTTATACTGATATTTTGTTAAACTAATACTGACACTAGCGGAGAAAATAAAACACGTTTTTTCTAATTTAAAAAAAAAAACACATTTTTTATAAAATTTTGACAAAAAACAAGTATAAAAAATTGAATATCCATTTATGGTAAAAAAAAAAAAAAGTAGCATTATATAAGATCCGACATTGCTCCTGCGGCCCGGTTCAATTCTGTCACGTCAGCCCATTTTTTTGATCAATACCTAATATTCCTTTGACTTTGTGGTGTTATATTTTCACCAAATTTATCAGGGCCATTCCTGCAAATCGGGGTTGTGTATTTTCATTAACTCGATCGACATGAGCCTAAAAGAAGAGGCACCCCAACAGCGGTGCCGGCTAATGCTATTATATGAAGAAGTGAGTGGGAGAAGAGTTATGAAAGGGATGAAGTGAGTGAATATGACAAGTGGGATCCTTAATTTAAATGTGTGAGAAAAAAAATTAGTGAGTATAACAAATAGGGTTCACAATTTAAGTATGTGATAGGAAGAAGTGAGTGTAGTTGACAAGTGAGACTCATATTTTATACAATTTTAGGAAAAATGAAGCTTCTAATAGGATACCCATTTGGGTAAAAGGTGAAGCTTCAAATGGGACGGAGGGAGTATATATTTACTCCCTCCGTCCCACGATTATATAGACTTTTTGGTCCGACACGAAGATTAAGGTAAAAAGTGATAAAGGTAATGTGTTATGAGTGTAAAAGTAAAATAGGAGAGAGAATGAGTGGAGAGAATGATAAATTTAAAAAGTGTTGTGAGTAGAGAAAAGTGAGTCATTTCCATTTTAGGAAAGTATAAATTATTGTGGGACGCCCAAAATGAATTTTTTTATAGATTATCGTGGGACGGAGGGAGTATATATAGGAGGTATTATTTTAATTCAAATAGATAATTTTAATCTTATAAATTCAATTTTAAAAATTGATAATTGTTTGAAGGTTTTCAAGTTTAATAATTAATAATTCATTGGAAAGAAATAAATAGAAAGTTGTGTTTTATTTTCTATAATTATTTTTTATTCTTATTTTAAATTTTAAACAACGCCCTACCTTATGATATTAGGATCGTCCCTGGATATAGTTATAAGAAATTTGATACTTACTTTATCCGTGTTAAATAAATAAAACACTTTATAAGTTTTTTTTTCTTTTTTCTTTTTTTTTTTTTTTTTTTTTTTGGGTTTAATTTAATCTAACTTGTTAACAATTTAAAGTATTGAACAAATGGCAAATCGATAATTTCTGTGACAGCACCTAGGGAGTGATCACAGTGCAGAGGGCGCGACCGCGTTGTTTCTATGAAATTTTGGGGCGATCGTGCGCCAGATGGGGGCGATTGCGCGCCTATCCGGATTGGGCCTGATCAGCGACGTTGGTGAAAGATTAGAAAATCCTGCATGGTTAGAAATAGGCAGTATAAATAACCCTTATTTCCTAGCAGTTTTTAAAAAGTTGTAATTTCTAATGTGATAAATATCAATAATTATAGGTGTTTTAAGGATTTTTCTTGTCTCTTTGTTTTCTCTAGATATAAGGTTTGAACAGTTGTAAATTCTTATCATCAATAATTCGTGCATTATATTAGAGATTGTATTCAGTGATTGCAAGTTGATAATAATATTCTTACCCTATGTCCGTGTCGTAGTCAAGTTGGTGAATCACGTATATTGCTGTGTTGTGTAATTGATTTATTTTATTATATATATATAGATCTGTTATAACAAATTGATATCAGAGCCGGTCAGGTTGATAAAGATATAGGATCTTATGCTGCAAAAGAAGATGGGATCTAGAATCAAATCAACAGTTGATAAGTTCAATAGAAATAATAGTTTTTCTCTTTGACATACCAATATAAAGGCCTTGTTGAGAGACAAGGGTTTGTAGCCTCCGATTATTGCTGTTATGAGGAATCGTCAGGATTCAAAGGGCAAATCGATAGCAGGTTTCATAGGTGCTGTAGCGGCTGCAACAACAAAGGGTTCGGGGAAAGCAGCTGAGAAGGAAGCAGAAGATCTGATTGCGCTATATGAGAAGGCTTACTCTAAAATCATTAGGTCCTTTGATGATTATGTTCTGGCGGATATTGCAAATACTGATTCCGAAGGTGTTATAAGGCTTGCGTTGGAAGATATGTCTCTGACACGATCATTGACCAACAAGTTTTATCTAAATCAGAAGCTGTATTCTCCCCGAATGATGGAAGGTACGCCCATTAGGGAGGAATATGCCATAGTAACCGAAGAAGACAAAGGTATGATAGATACATGGATTCTTGATTATGGAGCTTTTATCACATGTGTTCGCGCAGGAAATGGTTTGTAACGTATGAGGAGACAGAAAGGGGTGATATTTATATTTCTAACGGTTCTATCTGCAAGGTAGTTGACATGGGTTCCATTAAGGTGCGAGCTTTGGGTGGTAAGTTCTGTACATTGAACAAGGTTAGACATGTTCCTAAAGTAACGAAGAATTTGATATCGCTTTGTAGCTAGACAAGATGGGATACAGTTTCAAAGGTGAATGTGGAGCAGTGAATGTCTGTAGGGGTTCGAATGTAATTATGAAAGAGAAAAAACAAGGTTCCTTGTACGTCCTCCAAGATTCTACTTTTTTTGGTTTGGGTGTCGAGTATCGTACAACCGAGGGCATGGTAAATACACATCTGAAGGAAGCATGTTGCATGGCTTCGCGTGGGGTGGTTGACGAACAGGTGGAGCAGCAAGTTACTCAAGGTAGAGTTGAACTGGGCAAGTCATGGTTAGTAGGTCAACGCACACAATTCGGAAGTGAGAAAGGAATCAAGGAAATGGTACGTACTATTGGAGATTCCACGGATATGGCCGATTCATTTGTTAGGGTTGGCAAGATCCAATGTCAACTGGATTTGCCCAATTGCCGGTTGGGGCAATTCTGAGTGCCTACTGCAGTGGCACATTTGGGTGTCTTGTAGACACATTGGTGTGCTCGACGCATCACGGTTTGGGTGTCTAGGGGGATACATTTGGGTGTCTGATAGACACGTTTGTTTACTTGTTTAATGAGTCTAATTAACTGTTGCATCAAGTATCTTGGTGTGCTCGGCGCAATACAACTTGGGTGTACAGGGGGATACATTTGGTTGTTTGGTAGACACGTTTGTTTACTTGTTTAACGGGTATGATCAACTGTTGCAGCAAGTATTTTGGTTTGCTCGACGAAACACATTTTGGGTCTCCAGGGGGATAAATTTGGGTGTCTGGTAAGACACGTTTGTTTACTTGTTGAATGGGTCTAATTAACTGTTGCAACAAGTCTTTTGGTGTTCGGTGAAACACATTTGGGTGTCTAGGGAGATGCAGTTTTTGTTGTCAGGAGTACAAGTTTGGTGTTTGGCATAACAAATATGAGGCAGAGGGGAGTTTTGGATTTGTGATCGAGAGGTTAGATATTAAGGTGGATATCTGTTGGGTTTGATGTCATCTAACTTGGGAATAAATTAGAGGATTGAACAAAGGGCGAATCGGTAATTTCTGTGACAACGCCTAGGGAGCTATCTCGTAGTGCAGAGGGCGCGACCGCGCCATTTCTCTGAAATTTTAGAGCGATCGTGCGCCAGATAGGGCCGATCGCGCGCCTGTCCGGATTGGGACTGATTAGCGGCATAATTGGTGTAGTATTAGAAAACCCTGTAGGGTTAATAATATCCAGTATAAATAATCCATAATACCTAGCAGTTTTTAAAAGATTGTAATTTCTAATATGATAGAATCAATAATTCTAAATGTTCCAATGGTTTTTCTTGTCTCTCTGTTTTCTCTAGATATAAAGTTTGCACAGTTGTAAATTATTGTGATCAACAATTCGTGAATTAGATTATGGATTGTAATCGGTGATTGCCAGTTGATAATAATATTCTTTCCCTCTGACCACGAACGTAGCCAAGTTGGTGAATCACGTATATCGTTATTTTGTGTAATTGATTTATTTTATATAGAACTGTTATAACATTTTTTAATAGAAAAAGAGTCATGATCTTAAAGATAAGAGTATGAATTTAAGTGTCACAATGAAGTCCATAAATAATAAATAAAAGTTATATTATTGAAATTAATTAAAATGAATAATCAATTTAGAATTAAGGAAATTGTGTAAGATGGATGGCAAATAGCTGGAAATACTCTCTCCGTCCTACTTAAATTGTAAAAAAAAAAAATTGGCATTCAAAAACTACGGAAATAACTATAATATTAAATGGTGTGAGTATCTATAGTATAAATTAGACCCCCACTATGAACATTTAAATGAACAGTGGAAATACTCTCTCCGTCCTCGAACACGAACTTTTACTAGTAAGTAATGTTAATGCAGACTGTGGGTGTTACCACAGGTGCTATCACTGGCAGTTGGGTGTTACCCGGACTGTAATGATTTGTAATTTAATAATTCTTTCCATATTATTTTATATCCTAATGTCTAATATTATTTGCAAGATATATGTGTTTTTTGGTCCATATTTCAGGTTAATATATGGTTGGATTAATTGCTAGAAACAAGGAAGAAGTTGGAGAAGGAGTTACACGTAAATAGGAGATTTACGTGTAACTATTGCTTGGTCCATATTAATTGAAGAAGGAATAAAAACGTGGGAAGACCAAGTCATGGAGTTGTTGCTGATTAATTAAAGAGTACAATGCCAAGAAAGCAAGAGAGTACAAGGTGATAAAGCATGGACTTGGGCTTCAAGAATTCGGTTGCTACTTTCTAGGGAAGTTGGCGTATGAAGAGGAATTCAAGCCAAGAAATCTCTCCACTCCTCACACACGATCTGAAGGTCCAAGGCTGTTATTTTGGAGTAGCCTCCAAGGCATTGGAAGGCTATAAATAGGCTAGGTGTGTTTCATTTGAAGTATGCCAAATATCAAACACACACACCATAGCACAAGAGAGACAAAGTTCTTTGGTTCGCATATCCTTCCTCCCTTGTGATTCTAGCTTAAACACTGAGTGTTTAAGAGAGTGTTGGCTAAGGATAGGATTCGTTCTTTGTCTCATTCAGTTCCATAGAGCATTATCATTGTATTAGCAATAGGGAACTTTCGGCTTTGTAATTTTTCTATATTGATTATAAAGTCTTCGCCATCTAGGCACACTCAAGTTATATATTTATATAACTTGAGAAAATTATATCTTGTGTTATTTATTTCCGCTGCACAAAGTTTTTACAAACTATTTAATTTTGGTGTGTGTGTCTTTGTCCGTCGGTGTGTTAACCAAGGTGTTGGGTAACATCTACGGTAACATCTCTTTCAGTGAAGCCATTGACAATTTCAATTGGTATCGGAAGCGAGTCACTTCACGATACTAAGTGCTTGGTCTAGGTGTCATGGCTTATGATCCGGCTAATCCTAACCATAAGCGTCTTCCTGTGTTAGATGGCTCGAATTATTGTTATTGGAAGATCCGTTTACCCTCGCATCTTAAATCAATTGATCTTCGAGCATGGTGATCTATAACAAATGGTTACTCCTTACCAATGTTACCTTGATGAAGATGGTGACGTACAAGTCAAACCGAATCGAGAATGGAACATGGAAGAGATCAACCAAGCTAGTTTCAATGAAAAGGCACTTAATGCCATTTTTGAGTGTGATATGCATATTTTCAAACTTATTCAAAACAGTTCCCTTGAAAAGAAGCATGGGATATTTTACAACGTTTTTGTGAAGGTGATGGCGGTGTGCGTGAAACTAAGCTTAGGGGTCTTACTAGCAGATTTGAAAGATTAAGGATGGGTGAAAATGAAACTATTCCTTCTTATTTTGAAAAATTATTTGATATTGCTAATGAGTGTCAATTGTTGGGTGAACCTTTTACCAACAAACAACTTGTCTCAAAAGCAATTAGAACCCTTCTGAGCGTTTTAATATGAAAGTTTCATCTATTGAAGAGGCTCACAATCTTGCAACTATGGATATCAATTCTTTAATGAGTATTTTGAAAAATTTTGAGTTAAATCTCTTAGATCAAAGTGAAGCATCTAAAGGGAAAAATGTTGTTTTGAAAACTCGAAGCCTCGAATTCTTTGGATGAAAACGAAGATGAGGTTTTTGAAGAAATTGATGAGAATGCTAGTGTTGCTTTACTTGCTAGAAAATACAATTCTATGGTTAGAAAGTATAACAATGAAAAAATGCGGGTGAAAGCAAAGGAGAAGCAAACCAAGGTCTATGATTCGATGCCAAAAAGGACTTTCCCATCTAACCCAAAGTCGAACCCAAGAAGAGCATCATCGGATCGGTTAAGGTCGATCCAAAGCACATTGAATCCATTCAATGTCATGCTTGCTCGGGTTGGGGTCACTATTCCAATGAGTGTGCAAATACTCTACAGGAAGAGAGGAAAGAACCTATGGGTTTCTCTCGGTGATGATGAGGATGAAGGACCATCTCGGGAGGTAGAATACGATCAAACAACCATGTTTGTCACGGTTAGTAACACGGAAAAGGGACGAGTGTTACCCAAGGTGTTATCGATCTGAGATAACATACGTGATCACACCCGGCAGGTATGATGAATTATGTGATAATAATCTTTGTTTGTTTTGTTAGCTCTTCTAACACGATACGGGAAGTACACAAGAGGATGAGCGAGCAAAGATGACCTCATTTCCGGATTAAAAGACCTTTACGAGGCATTGCTCGTGGAATGGAAGAAAGAGAACAATTTGGTTAAGTCCTTAACCAAGAAGAATGAAGGACTCCAGGCCTATGTGACTCATATGGAGGTTCAAGCAACAAAGAGAGAAATCGAGCTTGAAAGAGTCAAGGGCAATTTGACTCTAGCAGAAACCACCTTGAAGAAGCTCAACTTGGATCTACCAAATTGGATGAGATCTTGAACTTGAGTACACCTCTCGGAAGCGGTATTGGTTTTCAAGAATCTTTGAATAGTATTCTTTCTACTTTGTCTATGAATGATAATAAGAATTGTTTTGTTAAGGAGCGGTTTTTGACAAAGATTCTTCTTCAAAAGAACCATGTGACAAAGGGAAGGTGTGTCAATCTTGTCACACACCTGGACATTTTAAAAATAAATGCCATATTGTTTCGAAAAAGCTGTCCAGTCCTTGGTGTTACACGAGGTGTTGCCCGGCCACGAGGATAACACACCCGATCAGAATGGTAAAAATTCAAAAAAGGTGTGGAAACCAAAAGCTAATACGAAATGTGATGTTGTGTACCTTTGCTTTAAAAACAAATATAGAAGGTTCTTGGTACTTTGATAGTGGGTGTTCACGTCATATGACAGGAACAAAATTGTTTTTAAAAGACTATGTAACGGTTCATGGGGGTAGTGTACTTTATGGTGGTGGGAGCAAGAGTAATATCATTGGGAGAGGGACACTAAATGTGTCTGGATTTCGAACCTTAAAGAATGTCTTACATGTTGATGGACTTGTAACTAATTTAATTAGTATTAGTCAACTTTGTGATGAAAACTTAGAGGTGAAATTTAATAAAGATACTTGTGAAGTTTATGATAAGACTAACAATTGTGTAATGACGGTACAAGATCTAGTGATAATTGTTATCTTGTTGAAGACAAGCAAGTATGCCATTCGGCAAAACTTGATAACACTACATTGTGGCATCAAAAGTTGGGACATGTTCACTTTCGTAACATAGAAAAGATTGTTAATCTAGATCTTTGTCCAAGGCATTCCTAGTCTTGATCTTAAACAAAAAATTGTTTGTGAGGATTGTCTCAAAGGGAAACAAACTCGTGTTACCCATGGTCTTTGCCCAACACAATGAGCAACACCTTTGGTACTACACATTGTTTTCAACTCTTGCATATGGATCTAATGGGTCCACTTGAGATAGAAAGTTTTGGGGGCAAGAAATATACTTATGTCATTGTTGATGATTTTTCACGATTTACATGGGTTTATTTTTTAAGGGAAAAATGCGAGACTTTTGAAAAGTTCAAAATCTTGCACTCTAAGATCAAAAACATGTTTTGTGCTTCAATTTTTCGAATTAGGTCCGATCATGGGAGGGAATTTGAGAATGTTTCTTTTTCAAATTTTTGTGAAAGAAAAGGTATTCACCATGAATTTTCAGCCCCAAAAACACCTCAACAAAATGGGATAGGTGAAAGGAAGAATAGGACTTTACTTGAAATGACTCGTGTGATGTTATTTTCAAAAAGAATTTCGAAAAGATTTTGGGCGAGGCACTAAATACGGCTTGTCACACGGCCAATAGAGTTTTTCTAAGACCCGGCACAACCATGACTCCATATGAAATTTTGAATGGTAGAAAACCAAAAGTTCATTATTTTCATGTCTTTGGTTGTGTGTGTTACATTCTCAATGATCGGGACTACTTAGCAAAATTGGACTCTAAGAGTGATAAGGCCATTTTTCTTGGTTATGCTTCAAATAGTCGTGCATATAGGGTATTTAATCTAAGGCTAAAAACCATCCAAGAATCCATGAATATTGTTTTTGATGATCACTCAAGTATTGCGGGAGAAAATGTTCAAGAGACACCCTTGGAGCTGTTGGAAGAAGTCGATCCGAGAAGGTGTTACCACAGGTGTTACAACGAGTGCTAACACTGATAGTAACACGAGCGAAGCAGGTGTTACCATTGATGAGATAACACCTCGAGATAGCATACGATTCCGATCCAGCAAATGAAGATCAAGAAGGAGTTGAAACGAGGGGTTCACGAGAATGTGAGAAGAGATCCTCCACCTAGAATCAGTAGGAATCATCCTACAACCCAAGTAATTGGGGAGGTGAATGAGGGTGTACAAACAAGACGTATGAATTTCATTAGTGACCGTGACATGGTAAGGTATGTGTGCATGTCCACCACATACTCAAAGGTAACATACTCTTGTTTTACTTCATCTGTAGAACCTAAAAATGTGATTGAAGCTTTAAAAGATAATTTTTGGATTCAAGCAATGCAAGATGAACTTGATCAATTTGCTCGTAACAATGTTTGGTCTTTAGTACCCCGTCTCTCAAACACTAATGTTATTGGGACAAAATGGATTTTCAAAAATAAGACCGATGAGTATGGAAACATTGTTAGGAACAAGGCTCGTCTTGTGGCTCAAGGCTATACACAAGTGGAAGGTATTGACTATGACGAGACCTTTGCACCTGTGGCTAGAATTGAGTCAATAAGACTTTTATTGGCCATTGCTTGTTTTCTTAAAATCACATTGTTTCAAATGGACGTCAAAGCAGCCTTTTTAAATGGATACTTAGATGAGGAAGTTTTTGTTGAACAACCAAAAGGCTTTGAAGATCCATTTCAACCGGACCATGTGTATAGACTTGATAAAGCTCTTTATGGGTTGAAGCAAGCTCCACGTGCATGGTATGGTAGGTTAACTAGTTTTTACTAGAATATGGTTTTACTAGAGGAGAAGCGAGATAGGACTTTATTCATTCTTAAACATGGAAAAGAACTTGTCGTGGTTCAAATCTATGTTGATGACATAGTATATGGCTCTACATCAAAAACTTGTTTAAATGATTTTGTAGAGGCTATGACATCAACATTTGAAATGAGCATGATGGGGGAACTTAACTTCTTTCTAGGCATGCGGGTTAAGCAATCAAGTGAAGGGATTTTCATCTCCCAAAGCAAATATGCAAGGAACCTGGTGAAGAAGTTTGGGTTGGAAGGTTCGAAGAGCTCAAAAATTCCTATGGGCACTTCTCTCAAGATTGGAAAAGATCACGTGGGAGAAGATGTTGATCCAACCCTATATCGTTCCATGATTGGTAGTCTCCTTTACCTTACTTCTAGTCGCCACGATTTGATGTACGGTGTGTGTGTGTATGTGCTAGATATCAATCCAATCCTAAAGTGTCTCACCTAAATTACGTGAAAAAGATCATTAAATATGTATACGGAACTAGTGATTTAGGGATTTGGTATAGTAAAGATACTAATATTAATTTAGTAGGCTTTAGTGACTCGGATTGGGCGGGGGATATGGATGATAGGAAAAGTACAAGTGGGGGATGTTTTTACTTGGGAAATAATTTAGTATTATGGTATAGTAGAAAACAAAATTGTGTTTCATTATCCATGAATCGAGAATATGTAGCGGTGGTAGTTGTTGTTCACAACTAATTTGGTTAAAACACATGCTTGATGATTATGGTCTTGATAGCAATATTTTGACCTTATCTTGTGATAATTTGAGTGCTATTAATATTTCCAAAAATCTGTACAACACTCCCGTACTAAACATATTGACATCCGTCATCATTTTTAAGAGATATGGTAGATAAAAAGATAATAAATATAGAGCATATTGATACAAAGTGTCAACTTGCTGATATTTTCACAAAACCCTTAGACCATGATAGATTCTCTAGTCTAAAGAGATCTCTTGGTCTTTGCATTCTCTAAAAATTGTCCTCTGTAGTAAGGTGTTACCATGGGTGCTGATAACACCTGGGGTAACACATGTATACTAGTGCATATTTTTTGCTAGTTTGGTTTTATTCTCTCTGCTGTAAGGGTTCCCATAGTTCTGTGAGCTATGAGAGTTCTCACGGCTGCACATGCTGACCTTTTTGTTGTGGTAGGATAACACCCTGAATAACACACTTGATAAAACTCCCTTCATATGCTTAAAGTGACAAAGTCACTAATTTTTTTTTGATAAATAAAAAGGCTTTTATCCATACTATTCTCTCGAGCTCGGGGCACGGTGTTCGCTGCAACGATGTACTCTTGCCAATGAGAATGTATGAGGTGATTTATGCTAAGTATTAGGGACATGGAGTTCGTTACTACAGTGTACCCTACTTGAAAGGCATAAACCACTTGGTCTTTACACTTGAAATAAAACTCGAAGCACGGAGCTCGTTACTTCGATGCTTTCTTGTTTAAAGAAGTGTATTGATACGTGAGTAACAATCAATGTACTTAAAAATATATATATATAGGCCTATTATGCCTAAAGTGCATGAAAAATGCTCAGCTTGTTATGCCTGAAATGCTTGAAAATGGCTAAGCTTATTATGCCTCAAGTGTTTGAAACTGAATATATTTATCAAGGGATTTTTATCTTATGTGTTATCATAGATGTTACCATCATTGCCATTAACATATTTGTATGTGCTATATTATGTTTTTTTTTATTTCTTTATTTTCGGTTTGTTATTTAATTTTTTTAACTTTGAAAGTCTTTTTATTGTTTAAGAGTTTTAAAAGTTTGAAAAAGTCTTTAACAAACCTAGTTTATCTTTAGTAAACTACTCAAATAACTAAGTCCTAAAATTTAGGGATTTGATTTTCAAAAACCATATGGACTTAGTATATTTGGTATGTTTATTTTCGTTTTATATATTTAAAAAAAATAAAAATTAAAAAATCTGAAAATTAAAAATTAAAAATTCAAAAAAATAAAAAAAAAAAAAAATTCAAAATAATGGCCGGATGTTTAATTTGTGTGGGAAGAGTTTTGTATTTGATTTTTCTTGTGGCCTAGAAAATAGGGGGAGTAAATTTTAATTCTAATTATCTTTATGTGGCTAGAAATTAGGGAGGTTAGGTAAATATTTAAAGTAAATATTTTTAGTGGCTAAAAAATAGGGGGAGTTATTTAAATAGGAGATAATTAATGGTAGAAGGATAAGTCTTGTCAAATTAAAATCCTAATTTGTTTCCTATTTTTTCTCCTCTCTCTCTCTAACCGCCCTAATTTCTCTCTCTCTCTACACGGTAAATACCCCTCCTCCGTCACCGTCTCTCTCTTCTCAAACCTTCCAAAATCAAAACCTTCCTAAATTCCAAACCCTTCCTAAACCCTAACCATGGCAACCCCTTCCAAAAAGCAATCCGCCCCTTTGGAGGTCTCTCCGGGCGTTGGCTCAAGTGGTCCAAGCCAAATGGACACTTCGACCACCCCTCTCAATGTGTCTCCGGCAATGACAATGTCGGTTGATGATCCTCCTTTGGTGACAACAATGGCGCAACCCTTGCCCATTGTGACCTTACCACCTCTTCCACCCGTTCCATCAACCAAAAAGCCAAAAAGAAAAGCCATTTGCCACAAACCCCAAGACAACCTCGTCAAAAAGAGGAGCTCAAGTAGGCTCACCGCAATGAGGACGAAAGGGACTTCAAAATCCAACACATCCTCCGACCCTGTTGAAGTTTCGAGGAATCCTCACTTGGTCTCTCCTCGGCTCATGTTTCGGATGAAGACTTCCATGCCGTCTTGAGAAGAGCCATTGTTGAGACTTTTGGAGATTGGGAGATTGAGGAAGAAGAGCCCTTATATGAAGTTGTGAAAAGAAACATTAAAGGCAAAAGCAAGTGAGAACAGCTTGTCGAAAGATGTTACCCGAAATCTGCAACACCCAAGGTAACATCCTCTCGTTTCTAAAGCTTCGAAGTCTTCTATCGGTGAGTTTGCCTATTACGAGTCCACTGATTTTCTTGAGAAAGAGTTTGATGATGTGAATCTTGCTTTCCAAAACCTTACTTCTCATTGGAGTTTTATCGAAAAGAAAATATGGAGTTTTGGTTAAGGCATAGTGACACAAAAATTCTCAAGGAAAAGCACATTGATGAGGTTGATTTCAAAAAGCATGGTGTTTTTCAGTTCTTGGAGGATAGAAATTTTTTGAAAGCTAACTTGCATCCTTCGAAATTTGTTGAAGCTATTGTCAAAAATTTCTATGCCAATCTTCATGCCAACCTAGATAATGAAAAGTCCGATCAATTTGGAATGGTGTTTTTAAGGAACAAAATTTTTTCTATTACTCCTTCTTTGATCAACAAGACTTTAGGACTCCCAAATTTGGATGATGATGGTCCTATTGTTCATAAGGATGAAATTGCTAGGTTTATCTCTCATGATGTAGTGCATGAATGGCCCTCCAATCCTAATCCCAAAACCAAAGTTCATTTTCTTGCTTCCCGTCTCACTTCACTCTTTGCCGTGCTTCACAAGCTTTGCATATTTAATTGGGTTCCTACTTCTAATGAGCAATATGTCACGTTGCAACAAGCTGAAATCTTGTATAAGTTAGGAAAGAATCGAAGAGTGAACTTGGGTAGATTGATCTTCAAACATTTGGCTTCGTGGGGTAGAAGAAAAGACATTACCATGTTTCCTTACCCTTCTATAATCTTCCAAATTTTGAAATCTCAAAAATTGCCCATTGAAGAGTCGGATGAGTATACACCCAGTCTTGATCTCTATGCTATAGATTCCCAGCTGACTAAGAAGAATACCAAGAGTGTGAGATACACAGGTGATCTTCCTTGGTCAAAGATAAATGAATTTGGGTCAAGTGATGCGGTTTTACGCTAAGGGTGTTACTCAATCTGTTATCCCAAATGTTACTCCGAAATCTCCAAGTTTTCGGTACGGATGCGGCTCATGTTCTTGCTAATGTATACAATTTGTTGGGGAATGCTTCACCAACAATACCAAAGACCACGGTTTTGGCGTTTCTCCACAAACAAACTTCTACCATTTCCGAGATTGTGCAAGGTTGGACAAAGCTCAAGGAGATTCTTGATGAATTTATCCGGCGAGGTTTCTTCCCAAACTGGGGAGTTGATAGTGCTTGATGGAGGCTGGTCCAAGTGGTGGTGGTGTTGGAGATGCCGGTGGTCTTTGCTGAGATGTTGCGATGGTGCTTGACTTAGATGCTTTGGAGATGAAGAAGGGGATGATCGGGAGGAAGAAGAAGAAGGCGATGATGAACGAGAAGAGTGAGTACAATACATCGCTTTGAAGGTTGATGTTGCCGCTCTTATGGTGATGATATTTTTTGGTGGTTGAAAAACAATTTACTTTTATGTTTTTATTTGGAACATGTTTTAAATACTTTGGTGGTTTGTTTTATTTGCTTTTGGTGCTTAAACTTTTAGGGTTGTTTTGAACATGGAGTAGCTTAGTAACTTTGATTTATCTTTGGTGCTTTAGGTTACTAGTTAGTTGGAAAACTTATTTTGGAAAATATGTTTTGATAACTAGTATTTTTGTGATAAATCATTGTAGTTGTTAATGCCTTGATTATGGGGGAGTTGATAACTATGAAGTTGCTGCGGATGGCTAACAATATCTTGCGGGGATCAGCACTTTAGAGTTTGGAAAGAAATTATAAATTATGGGGAGATTGTTAATGCGGGCGTGGGTGTTACGCGGGTGCTATCGTAGCGATTGGGTGTTACGATTTGTAATGATTTGTAATTTAATAATTCTTTCCATATTATTTTATATCCTAATGTCTAATATTATTTGCAAGATATATGTGTTTTTGGTCCATATTTCAGGTTAATATATGGTTGGATTAATTGCTAGAAACAAGGAAGAAGTTGGAGAAGGAGTTACACGTAAATAGGAGATTTACGTGTAACTATTGCTTGGTCCATATTAATTGAAGAAGGAATAAAAACGTGGGAAGACCAAGTCATGGAGTTGTTGCTGATTAATTAAAGAGTACAATGCCAAGAAAGCAAGAGAGTACAAGGTGATAAAGCATGTACTTGGGCTTCAAGAATTCGGTTGCTACTTTCTAGGGAAGTTGGCGTATGAAGAGGAATTCAAGCCAAGAAATCTCTCCACTCCTCACACACGATCTGAAGGTCCAAGGCTGTTATTTTGGAGTAGCCTCCAAGGCATTGGAAGGCTATAAATAGGCTAGGTGTGTTTCATTTGAAGTATGCCAAATATCAAACACACACACCATAGCACAAGAGAGACAAAGTTCTTTGGTTCGCATATCCTTCCTCCCTTGTGATTCTAGCTTAAACACTGAGTGTTTAAGAGAGTGTTGGCTAAGGATAGGATTCGTTCTTTGTCTCATTCAGTTCCATAGAGCATTATCATTGTATTAGCAATAGGGAACTTTCGGCTTTGTAATTTTTCTATATTGATTATAAAGTCTTCGCCATCTAGGCACACTCAAGTTATATATTTATATAACTTGAGAAAATTATATCTTGTGTTATTTATTTTCGCTGCACAAAGTTTTTATAAACTATTTATTTTGGTGTGTGTGTGCTGTCCGTCAGTGTGTTAACCAAGGTGTTGGGTAACATCTACGGTAACATCTCTTTCCAGTGAAGCCATTGACAATTTCAAGTAATAAGCAGGGATTTTTAATGGTGTTATGAATAGTAGGTCGTTTGGTTGATATAAGTATTAAAAGTGAGTTTCAATTATTCAAAAGTCAATAAAATTTTATTTTTGTATTTTTTATAATTTTTAATGGAAATTTACAATTTTAATGGGATATTAAATGTATTTTGCTGACTGCGCAGGTTGAAATGAACCGCCAAATATCCCGGTTGACTTCTGAAGTGGTTCACCGCCACGCGTCGGTGCAGAGATAGTGGGTCCCATTTTTTTCTCTTAAGATAGTTGATGGAAGAGAGAATTTAAATATTAAACCAGAAAAGGTTGTCCACGTAGGCAAAGGCCTCACCACCAGAAAACGACATTTGTCTACGTGCTGTATGTTCTTTTCATTCACACACTTCAAGTAATTCTGTAATAAAAAAAACACTTCAAATTACTCTCCCCTCCGGTCTATTTGAAATTTCAAAAAATTGTGATTTTAAATATTTCATTTGTAATTGTAAAATTTTAAAATTGGAATTTTTTTATACCTATTTAATAATTTGCGACGTTCTAAATGGGACGGAGGGAATATACTTCTTCACTTTCTGTGTATAGAACGGATTTTTTATTTTTAATTTCAATTTAACGGAGGAAGCATTAAAAATGGATCCACTTTTACACAAAGGACCACTTCCTCTAATACTTATCAAGCGAGATTTAAACCTAATGAAGGAAATATCAAATCCAAAATATCATAAGACACTCTTTAATGACAAAAGATTGAATTGTCCGCCTATCAAAAATCTCAGCCAACTCTTATAATTAACATATAAAATCAGTTTGCCTCTTATAATTAAAGTATAAGAGTCACCTTTTTTCATTTTTTTTTACAAAAATAAAATAAAAAATTTAATCATATGTTGAATGAGTTGGTCTTATAAAAAACTAGTTTTTTCTTAAGATATGAAAAAACGTGTTTTCAAATTAAGCGGTGGCAATTTTGTAAATACTGGCAACCATGTTCAAAATAAACGGTGGCATTTTTGTAATTACTCGGTTTCCGTTTATGCAGTGTTTGTTTAACAAACCGCTGTGATAAAGTGCTCATGTATCACAAATTGCCAGTGAAAAAAGTGCCAAGTACCAATTTAACAAAGTGCCAGGTGTAACCGACACTGGCACTTTGTTAAACTGGCACTGACACTTTTACACGGGCACTTTTATATACATGAACTGACACTCTTCACACTGGCACTCTGTTCAACTAACACTGGCACTTTGTTACACTAATATTTTTGCTGGCTCTCAAAAACACAAGCACTGGCATTCAAAAAATCATGAACTGGCATTCAAAATCACGTACACTGGCACTCAAATACACAGACACTGGCACTCAAAAAACACTGATAATCATTTTTGCTGGCATTCAAAAAATATGGACTGGCACTCTATTTTACACAGACTGGCACTTGATTATACACTAACGGGCACTCTGTTATATACCAACTGGCACTCTATTTTACACAGACTGGCACTTGATTTTGATACTCAAATACTTATAAACTGGCATTAATTTACACATACACTGGCACATAAAATCCTAACACTGGCACGTAAATAACACATAACACACGGCAAATAAACTCTCTCTCTCTCACTAAACGCAAATAATCTCTCTCTCTCTCTAAACGCAAATGAGACCTTCTCTCTCTAATCGTCAACCTTCTTGCTCCGATCGCCATCGCCAAACAGATTCCAGGCTATTAGATTCCGATGAGGTAATTTAATTCTTCTTCTTCTTCTTCAGGGAGGTCGCCGGTTGATTTGGAGAGAAGGAGCTCGGTGATGGCGATTGGAATTGGAGGAATTGATGGGCGTTGATTGGAATTGGGTGAAGATTTGGTTGGTGAAGAAGGCCGCCGTGGTGAAGGTTAGGTTAGGGAGGAGATTGGCCGGACGAAGGTGAGATTCGAAGGTGAGGAGGTTGAGATCGGTTCGCCGATTGATTTGAGGGCTCCTCCTCTACGTATTTGCGTATAGAGAGAGAAGAAATTCCGGATAGAGAGAGAGAGCGCAAGACCGGGTAAAACACGTTTTTTGTTAAGCTTAACAAAAAACGCGTTTTTTTTGTGAGTTTTTCGCATGTTGAATTCAAGTTTATTTTCAAATGCGCCTATTATTCCTCATAATTACTTAGTTGGCATTAATTTTGGAAATTATGTTTTAAGTAAACTAATTAATAAGATGTTTTGTTGGTAATCTCCAGCTAGATTCATGTACCTGGTCATGATCGGCAGAAGAACAAGTCCTTAAAACTTATGGGATGTAGTGTAGTATTATTGTTCTTGAACGCGTATGCCTACGTTTGAATCATTTAAAACTCAATAGATTGTTTGAAGACTAATATTAGAGGAATAAAATATTTATAAAATTTTGCTTATAAAATTTTAGTTGATAATCATTGCTTAAATAATTAAATTGTGTTTCCAATTGTTAAATGATTTCAACAAAATAAATATTCTCCCGTTTCACCTCACTTGACACTAAATTTTTTGCACAAAAATTAAAGAAAAGTAGGAGAGAGAATTCGTGAAAAATGTGTTGTAAGTAGGAAAAGTAAAGCATGCGATAGAATGAGTGGGGGAATAGTAATTTGATTGGTGTTTTGAGTATAAAAACTTTTCATTTTGAGTTATATCAAGTGAAGTGAGACGAACTAAAATAAAAATTAGTGTCAAGTGAAGTAAAACGGAGGGAGTCGTTGACAATTAAGATTATGTTAGAATTTTGTGTCCCTAACATTGGTTATTATTGAATTGAGGCAAAAAAAAATGAGCAGAACGTGATTTATTCCTGATGATGCCAAAATGTCGAAACAGTCCAAATCCAAGCGATCGATTGTGCTCCGGCGATTGTTTAGCCTGAAAATAAGACAAAACACGTAAACTAAGCCGGAGCTTCACCGGCAAAGGCCCTCCGGCGTGAGAGTAAGTTCACGGTTTATAGAGAGAGAAACTAATTTGACAGAGTTTCGAAAAATAAAAGTAACGTACCAGAATATGGAAATAATGGCTTGTATTTACAATGATGAATTGACAGAATCCATGTTGAACTTGGACTGTAAAGAGATAAGGTGTAATCCTAGGAAAATTATATTTGTTAGTGAGTCCTTATTTGATTTGAATTAATGTAGGAGGTGGGTACAATTCTGATAAGATTATAACTGCTTAATCCTTGTTTGAATAGGATTGCAAAGACTGCTTGCCGAAAAGTCGAGATGACTGAATTCCTTATCTCGTTGTATGCAGGTAAGCCGAGATGAATGAATTTATTTCCTCGTCATATGAAGATATGTCGATATGAAGATAAGCCGAGATGAATGAATTTATCTCCTCGTCATATGAAGATATGCCGAGGTAAAAACTTTCCTCTCCTCGTCATACATGGCCATCTTGGTCCATGATGAGTCAGGGAAGGAATGAGAAATAAGAGGAGCCCGTAGTGTCAATATTAAGGCCGAGGGAGGCACCTCGTCCTCAAGGGAGATGATCTCGGCCTACGAGGGAGGTCTCCTCGGCCCATTGAGATGGGCCTTGTATATACTTGCTTGGTGGGCCTAGGTTGGCCTTGTTGATGACGAGATAGGAGGACGAGGAAGACCAGGTATTACCTCGTAATTTGATACTTGATGGATTATGTTTATGGCCCAATCCACTTGGGCCTGATCCGGACAAGCCCATGTTCGTATCTCGATTTATACTGTTCAGTGGCCCCCAACTTTCTAGCTCGGCTATGATGAGGAGAAAGTGATCTCGTCCTCGGCTATGAGGATACGAACAGGTTGCCACGTGTCAATGTCACTATAAGATTTGCGTCGTTCCATTATCCGCCGGTTACTAGTCTTATGATGAGACGTGGGCCCCTAGGCCTGACACGTCTTGGAAATCGCCAATTGCATTTAATGTTGGGGGCGCCTAAACCATTAGCCCATTTTGATTTCGGGTTTGACTCGTATGATTGAGTATAAAAACAAATATCCCCCTTCAATTTAACCTTTCACCATCCTGAATATTTGAGAGCGAGATCAAGGAGAATTTGAAAACCCCCGTGTTCTTGACTGCTCGTGCCCAGAATCGCCGGCGACGCTTGATTTTCCGTTCGATTCTGACCATTTTCTACAGAAATAGGTAAATATCTTCTCCTTTTACTGATTTCCGCATTTACTTGTAATTTTTAGGGTTTTGGTAGGGTTTTGAATTTCGAAACCGCCATTGTTGAACCCTTGAAGCTTTTTCTTGATTTTCTTGAACTTGTGTTTGAACCTCCATTTGCCCCTTTGTTCCCCCCTTAGAAATGGCTCGTTCTTGGGACCATACCTCTCGATTTCGTTATGGATACCACAAAGGAAATCTAAGGGTTTACCGGAGAGGGAGAGGGCCATGGTTGCTGGTGACTTTGGCGGAGGTCGGAGAAATGTTGACGAAGTACGGATGTACGAGAATGTATATCCAGTATCCGGTCAAGACGAGGATAGATCGAGTCGACTCATTGTCCCCCAGTATAATCTTGTTTGAGAGTAGAGCCGAGATTATTGAGCACATCAATTTGTTCTACCCGTCTTCAGATCACCTTGCTCGTGTTTATCTGAGTGGTAAGGCTCCTTCCTCGGCCTTACTATAATGACGAGGAGGGGCATCCCTCTTCCCCGTCTTAATATCAGCCTGGGATGATGTAACTAATTTTTTCTCCTCAGCCTTTTGTAGATATGGCGGAAAGAGGGGGTGAGGCCTCCACGTCCACCAAGATCGTTAATGCCTTTGTTGAGGGCGAACAAGTCGAAGGAAAAGGTAGCCAAGGGAGAGGAGGCCGAGGAAGAGCTACTCGTTCCCGAGCCAAACCAGTTAAGGCCGGGGATCCCATGCTAGAGGAATTATACTCGAAATACGGGGTGGATAGGAACGAGTATATGTTAACTTATGTCGTCCATCCCACCTTTGAAAACGAGGAAGAGGAGTACAGGTTTTATTACAATGACAACCATGTCCACTTTTATTTTAAACAGTTTCAGCAGGGACTTCGCCTCCCTTTGGATCCCTTTATTAATGAGTTTCTAGGTGATATGAGGGTTGTCCCGGCTATGTTGGGAGCCAACGGGACTAGGGTCCTCGTCGGTTTCATTGTCTTGTGCCGTAGCTTAGGTTACGAACCTACCCAAGATGCCTTCCGTCATTTCTTCTCTATCAGCTATATCAAAGAGACTAGGCTCATAGTTATGAGGAGTGATTCTAGGAAGCCGAAGATCATTCTTCCCGTGTCCAGCAGGGTATCAGGTTGGGAGAATCATGTAATTAGAGTAGAGAGCCGACAAGGCTGTGAGTTCCCCTCTCCTTCCAATGTGCCTGCTGTTTCAAAGGAAGTGCTACGAGATGAGTGGTCCAAAGGCTTGATAAAACATCTTCTCGAATTTGCTGAAGTTGGTCTCCTTGATTGGGCTGCCTTGGAGGCTGATGACCGTTACTACGTCCAAGCTGGACTAATGCCGGGACCGAGGGATGGCATGGTACCTCTCGTCCCCGTCAAGAGGGGGAGACGGTTCAATGATTGGAGGACCCATCCAGGTCTGGTATTTCATGTTGATTGTGAACGATGCAAGCTTGACCCGAAAGACCAATGCCTTAGGGAAACGGACGTCGTAGGCTGTAATTACTCTTTCCTTGTCATTGATACTTGTCAATTGATATTCGTTTTATCCTTGTCGTAATGTAACCATATCTTCCTCGTATTTGCAGATTTGACCCCAGAGCAAGAAGCCGAGATGGCCTCCCTGGAATATGTTGATCCCAAAGAACTGATTAAGAGGAAGAGACGACTGGCCAAGACCTCGGCTATTTCTGATAGGAAGGATGAGGCAACTCGTCGTCAGCTCCTTCTGAGCACCAAGGGAGATCAACCCCTGCCCGTCAAGCTAAGAGGGGAGGTTTTGGATGCCGAGGAGGAGGCATTCGGAAGTCGGGATAAGCGATCAACTACCGAGGGGCATAGCCCCCATGTTGAGGCTGCTGGGACCGAGATGGATTCTGCCGAGGAGACGGGTCTCGTGCAACGGCACTCAGGCCAAAAGAGGCCTCAAAATGTTTCTACCGAGGAGCCCCCTCCCAAACGGCCTGCTGACGCTTCAACTCCTCAAGCTCCTCCAGCCCTTACCATCCAAACAATTAAGAATTGCAATGATGCCGAGGAGCTTGCTCCGCAATTCGTTGCTACTGCTCGGCCCCTGAGGGGCATCCCTTTGCTTGCCAGGGAGGGTGCTCATGTGAGGCTAGGCCGAGCTCCTGTTCAGAGGGCATTGGATGAGGAGGCTTACGAGAAGCTGGTTCGGGATAAGTCGAGCAAGGAAAACCTGCTAGGCCGCAAAGGACTGTTAATCTCCTAGGTAATTATCTCGTACATTTTGCTTTTAGACATTTATACTTGCATAATTTCTGATGTTGATTAACCTTGCATCTTGCTACCGTCACGGCCTACAAGAACGTTTTTGCTAAGAACGCGGACAAGAAAATATTCGAGCTCAAGGCCGCCCAAAAGAAGGGAGAGATCGAGAGGGCAACGTTGGCCAAGGTGATGAAGGCTAGGGATGGTGAGTTGGAGGCTGCCAAGGCCAAGGTCGAGGCGGAGGTAAAGAGAGCTGAGGACACCAGTTTGAGAGCTGAGGAAGCTCTCAGGCTAAAAAATGATAAGGTGGACGAGCTAGAGAAGCTCCAGGCCGAGGCCCTGAAGAGAGCCGAGGTGGCTGAGGCCAAATGCCGAGACCTGGAGGCCGCCATCCCTTCTAAAGAAGAGGAAAATATTTGCTCGGTTCAAGGCTAGCCAAGCCTTCAAGGATGCGGTGAATGAGAAGACAGCCACAATGTTTGAGGATGGTTACATGCATCTTGCTCATCGTCTTATGGCTGACATCTCCCATGGTCTAGATCTAAATGCCATTGCCCGGCTCATTTGAAAGGACCAGTACGATGAAGAGGCTCGAGATCTTCACAACGCAGTTCCTTATTCCGAGTATAATCTGGGCATTATAGCTAGAATGGATGCTCGGAATGGTAAAGAGGCTTGGGTCCCTCCGTCTATTGATCCTGATAACCTCAATGCCTTAATCGAGATGATCGAGGACGAGGGTGAGGTGGAGGTGAAAGCCGAGGTGGGTGCTGCCGAGGAGACAAATGGTGAGGAGGCTCAAACCAATGCTCAAACCGAGCAGGTCACCCATTCCACCGTTGACGCTGAGATCGAGCGCTTCTTGGAAGATCCCTTCGTAGACAAGGCTACTTAGGAATTTTTTCTTTTCTTCTGATGTAATAGGGTAGGACCTTGTAAATCTATCCATGAATATTAGTGAAATGTCTTTTTCTTTCAATTCATGTCGTATTGATATTTTGACTTGTTTGAATGCTTGTTTGTGGGCTTTGCACAAGTACAAGTCTGTTTTTAGTTGGGAGCCGAGGAAGGTTTCTCGTTCCCACCCTTTGCTATAAGGCGAGGAGGCTGGCTCACTCAAGGATTGTGAGAATTTTGCCTTCAAGTCATTAGGCCGAGGTGGGGTTCCTCGGTCTTGACTGTGTACCTCAAGTCATTAGGCCGAGGTGGGGTTCCTCGATCTTGACTGTTGGGGTATTTTCTTCTTTTTCGTCTCCTTATGTCGAGGAATATGACTCGTGCACAGGTTTCAGACGGGTAATGCCTGTAGTCATTTTATGACAAGGTGTTTCCTTGTCTCGACGTGAGGCAAGTCATCAGACTGAGGAAGGATCCTCGGTCTTGACTGTTAGAGCCTGTAGTCATTGAGTCGAGGTGATTTCTCATCAAGACGTGAGGCAAGTCATTAGGCCGAGGAAGGTTCCTCGGTCTTGACTGTTAGAGCATGTAGTCATTGAGTCGAGGTGATTTCTCGTCAAGACGTGAGGCATGTACTTTGAAGAGTCGGGGATAAGATCCTCGTCTTCCAGTGTTGGTGTCAGTAGTTGGTAGTTGCTTTGCATGTTGAGGAAGTAACTTTCATAAACTGAACTGATTACATCGAATTGCAATCCTACCATACTGAAAAAGTAAAAGATTAATAATTAAAGCTAATCTATTACATAGAGTAAACTAACATTTAATGATAGTACTTTCGGAGATTGTCGGAATTCCATGGATGCTTGAGCTCTTTCCCCTCCTTAGTTTTCGCCCGTATGTCCCTTCTCGAATGACTTGAGTTATGATGTAGGGACCTTCCCAATTGGGGAGATCTTGTTTTGTTCTGCTTTCCGACCAGTTGCTTCAATCTTTCTAAGTACCCAGTCGCCTACTTGGAATACTCTTCCTCGATTACCCTCTTATCATGGTATGCATTGGTCCTTTGCTTGTAATTCACCATCCTCATTTGTGCAGCTAGTCGTTTCTCATCTATCAGGTCTAGGAGCCTATTAACCTTGTTGACTTGCTCACTCATCATAATGGGAATTTCTCACAGTAGGGATAGCCATCTCATCTGGTGCCATAGCCTCAGAACTGAAGGTTAGTGCGAATGGGGTTTCCCCAGTTGGCCCCCAGGTGGTTGTGCGAACAACCCATAATGCTAGGGGAAGTTTGTCCAACCATCTGCCCTCGCGTCCTTTAAGGTTCTTAGTCAGGGATGTTAGGACCAATTTGTTAGCAGCCTCCGCTTGTCAGTTGCCTTGAGGTCTACTCACAGATGACTTGGCGTGACGAACTCTTACTCTTTCCAACTCCGTTGTAAATGCCGTAGAGAATTGGAGTCCATAATCCGATACAATTGTGTGTGGGAGCCCAAATCGACACCAGATGTGGTCGTGGATAAAGTTGATTGTGTTCTCTTCCGTTATCTTGGCCAATGCTTTCGCTTCTATCCATTTGGAAAAGTAATTAACAGCTACTATCACATACTTGCAATTGCCTCGGGCGGGAGGGAAGGGTTCGATGATGTCAATCCCCCACATATCAAAAGGCCACGTAGGTATTACAAGTGTTTGCTCGACCGCTGGGAGTCTAGGAATGTCAGAGAATCTCTGGCACTTGTCACACTTTTTAACATAGGCTTGCGCGTCTTCCCTCAGGTTTGGCCAATAATAACCTAGCGAGATGATCTTGTCAGCTAAGGTTCTGGCCCCCGGGTGTCCGCCGCAAACGCCCTCATGTACTTCAGCCAAGAGATTCTCAACTTCCTTAGGATAGACACACCTCAGCAGGGGCTTGGTAAAAGATCTTCGGTAGAGGACTCCGTTCATCACAACGAAACTTGGTGACCTCTTCTTGACGAGTTTAGCTTGTGCTTCATCTTCTGGGAGTTGGCTCTTCTCGATGTAGTCTATGTAGTCATCGATCCAACATCTCTCCTCTTCATCTAAGAGCATGACTTGTTCTTTCATACGCGAGTTCTTTAATAAAAACTACGTATGGAGTGGAGTTAGACTCAGACACATCCATAGTCGCTAGTTTAGATAGAACGTCCGCGATTTGGTTATCTTCCCTGCCTATTTGCTTGATCTCGAAGAACTCCATCTTCCTTGTCATGTCTAGGACCAGGTCTCTGTACTTGATAAGGGTAGGATTTTGGGTGTTATACTCTCCCTTCACTTGTTTAACAACAAGTTGGGAGTCACGTAATGCCACCACCTTAGTTGCTCCATGTAAGGAAGCCAACTTGATACCAAATATCAGAGCCTCATATTCAGCTTGGTTGTTGGAGGCATGGAACTTGAATCGGATGATGTCTTGCATGGTGTATTCTCCTTCTGGACTTGCTAGTACAACTCCAACTCCGGTCCTCTCCTTCGTAGCTGATCCATCCGTATACAAGACCCAACAGTTGGACGGGAGTTCGATGAGAGACTCTTCTTCTTCCGTCATGTTTTGCTTACGGGAAGTGGGGACGTGTTCACCCATGAAGGAAGTCTCAACCATGAAGTCAACCAGAGGCTGGGCCAGAAGGGTCTTCCTTGGTTGGTAAGTGATATCAAACTCAGTGAGAGCAATAGACCAATTCAGGAGACGTCCGGAGCCATCCAACTTGTGCAGAATTTTCTTCAATGGTTCATTGGTATACACAGTGATGGGATGCACAAAAAAGTAGGCATGTAGTTTTCTTGAGGCTATAACTAGTGCGTACGCTATCTTTTCCACGTTGAAATATCTGCTCTCCACGTCTGACAATGCCTTAGAGACATAGTAGACTGGTTTATGTGTTCCTTTATCGTTTCGTACAAGAACAGCTGCGACTGCATGATCCGTAGCGGCTAGGAAGACATATAGCATCACACCAGTAATCAGACTGCTAAGCAAGGGAGGGGAACCCAAGTACTCCTTCAACCGGAGGAATGCTTCGGAGCATTCGGGAGTCCAGGAGAAGCTTTTGGTACCCTTCAATACCTTGAAGAACGGCAGTGATTTTTCGGCGGATTTGGCGATGAATCTTCCAAGTGCCGCTATTCTTCCATTCAATCTCTGAACCTCCTTGATGTTGGTAGGTTCCTTCATGTCAATTAATGCCTTGATTTTCTCAGGGTTCGCTTCTATTCCCCTTTGTGATACCATGAAGCCTAGAAAATTTCCAGCTGTCACCCCAAACACACATTTACTTGGGTTTAGCTTCATGTTATTGGCTCGGAGATTGTTTATTGTTTCCTCCAAGTCAGGGACGTGACTGCCCTCCTTGGTCTTTATGACCATATCATCAATGTAGGCCTCCATGTTGCGACCTATTTGTGCACCAAATACCTCATTCACCATACGTTGGTAGGTAGCACCCGCGTTCTTGAGCCCAAAGGGCATCATAACAATAATTATCCCCAGATGTTTGGAAGGCCGTCTTCTCGATGTCCTCTTCCGCCATTTTGATCTGGTGACAGCCTGAATAGGCGTCTAGAAAACTGAGAGTTCGGTGTCCAGCTATGGAGTAAACCAACTTATCAATTCTGGGAAGAGGGTAACTGTCTTTAGGGCAGGCCTTGTTAAGATCAGTGAAGTCTATACACATTTGCCACTTCCCATTTTGTTTTTTCACCATCACCACGTTGGCCAACCAAACGGGGTATTTCACTTCTCGAATAATTTCGGCGCTAATTAATTTTTGCACCTCTTCCTTGATAACTTCCTCCTTGTCCCTTGCAAAAATCCTCCTTGTCTGTGAGATGGTTTTTGCCAAAGGATCAACTTCTAGGCGTTGGAGGGCTACTTCTTCATTGATCCCCCTCATGTCCTTGACTCTCCAAGCAAAGATGTCGAGACTGTTTTTAAGAGGGAGATGATTTCTTCCTTCTCTTCTGGGGATAGCTGGCCCCCGAGTTTAATTTTTTGTTCTGGATAGTCAGAATTGATAACTACCTCTTCCAATTCATCCATGGGCTCCATTTCTGGACCGTCTCAAAATTCTAGGGATTCAATAATGATTTCCCTAAGTCTTCTACCCTCATTGTCATTTATGTCGAGGCCTTCCTCTTGCATCAGTTCGTCAACGTTGGGCAGATCAACTATCCTCAAGTCAGGGTTGGCCCCCCGAGTTCTGGCCGTTTACGAGAACAAGATCTGTCTCCGGGACGGGCAGAACTATGCCTTGGTCAGCTGCAGTTTCTAGGACCATAGGTTCCTCTTCCAGTATTTCACGGATGTAACTCATCCTAGAGCTTGTGTGGGAAGTTTTCAAAGACTTAGAGATTTTGATGTTGTCTTCAGGGGTATCTATCTCCACGCTTTTGGATGCTTTCCTGCTTTTTACGACATGCTCCAAGAAGTCCTTGGCGGTCGCCCTCACGCATCCAATTCCAGCACGAGTAGGGAATTTAACTCGTTGGTGAGGAAGGAAGGCGACCAACCCAAGTTTCGATTGACTTGGAATGCCCATGATCGCATGATAGTCACTTGTTAGGTCCATGACTACGAAAGTGACAGTAGCCTTGGATCGGAAGGGATATTCGCCGACTTCTAGCTCCAGGTCAACGGTTCCCTTGGCACCGACTTTATGGTTGGTGAAACCTTCTAGCCTTCCATGATAAGGCTCCAGGATGGTGTCCTTCAAGCCAATCAATTGGAAAGCAGAGTAGTATAAGATATCACGAGAGGCCCCCGTGTCAACAAGAAGTCTCTCGGATTCAACATTGTCAATTTGCCCCTTTATCACCAAAGGTTGTTCACGGGCGGCACGGCTCCCTGCCAATTCGTTGGGAGAGAAACTAATGACCTCTTCCGCCTTATGAACCCAAGCAGGAACGTGGTACACCTTACTTACATCATGGATCTGGTCCCTTTGCTTTCTTGTAGAGACTGCCTCTTCTTGGATCACATGCAATTTGGCCCTAGGAGACCTCTGTTCCCCATCCTTGCTTTTCTCATCATCTTCACTTTTGTTCTCCTTCCGCTTCCGCTTGCCATCTTTCTTCATGACATAGCGGTCGAGTTTTCCCTCGTCGACCCACCTTTGGATCATTCGCTTGAGGGCGATGCACCTTTCAGTGTTGTGACCATGGTCCTTGTGGAAATCACAGAATTTGGAAGTGTCGCGAGGGAATTTTGGTTTGTCGCTCAGCGGACGAGGTGGTGGAAGGTTCACTAGTTGCATGATCTCCGTGATGGATTTGGTAAGAGGGGTAAAAATTTCATGCTTTTCAGAACCCCTTGTTCTATTCTTCCCCTTGGATCCATTACCATTCCCATTTCCATTTCCATTAGAAGCATGGCGATTTCCAGCTGCTTCTGGTTCCGTCTTGTCAGACCCCCTTTTTTTGCTTTTATCCTCCGCCATGACAATGGCATAAGCCACGTTGTACAAATCCGCCTTGGACTTTGGCTCTCTAGCGGAGAGTTCATAGATGAGTGGTCCGGATCTCAATCCAGAGTTGAAACAAATAATTACCTCCCTGTCAGTGAGGCTTTCTTCCACTTGTTCCGCCATGGTTCAGAATCGGTTATAATGACTGAGAGTGGTCTCGTTCTTCCCTTGCTCGATATTGGCAAGGTCGGTTAACCTCTTCTTCCTCCTTCCTGCAATCGCAAAGTGGTTTAAGAACATCCTCCTTATGCCTCTCCAGCTATCGATGCAACCCTTTTTCAACTCACGGAACCAAGTCAAGGCTGTTCCGGAGAAGGTGCTCGCGAAAGCTTTATAGAGCATGTCATATGCCTTTGTGAGGAGGTTCATGGTCGACTATAAACTTTTCACATGGTCCTTCGCGTCAGTGGTTCCGTTATAGTCCTTCGCGTTAGTGGTTCCGTTATACTTTTCAAAGTTTGGAACCTTATACAGAGGATTAGGTGGTGCATCTGTTATCCTCTAAGAGAAAGGACGAGTGGACCAGTCATCATCGTCTTCGTCAACCTTCTTTCCCATCTCCATGTCGTCCATTCTCTTTTTCAAGAGTTGCCATTCCGTAGCTTCCACTCCCTATTCAGTGCTAGAGTGAGTACTGTGGTGGGAACTCCGGTGGGAACTACGATGGGAGCTACGATGGAACTTATCTCTAGGGTGACCATTCACCCTACTGTGTTCCTCGTTATTTCGACGGTTTTCTCCTCGTCTAGAAGGTGATTTGTCTCTCCTTGGTTCTGCCTCATAGCCACCAAGGATCATTCTGTACGGTTCAGGAGTCCTCGGCCTTACAAAGTGACGAGGACGGGGTGAATCACGCCGAGGTCTAGGAAAGTCACGTCGATGACGATTATGATGAGTTATCATGCCGAGACGAGGAGTGGATAGACGTTTGGACAGACTGAGCCTCGTTCGTTAGGTCTCTTGAGTCTACCTCCTGGTCCTTCGAATTTAAGTGGCTCCTTAGGTCTACTACCTCCTTCTCGTTTTCCTGATTGTTAGGCCGAGGATGAGGGGCATCTCGGAGGGTCTGCTTAGGTGGTACAGCAGGATCACGGGGAGGATCTCGGCCACGAGGAGGACTCCTCTGACTATCTCGTCCTACACCAGTTTCCCTTCCACGAGAGTTGCCTCCTGACTTCGAAGGCATGATAAAATCGGCCGTGGAGTTTTCTGGGTCCAATTGCAACAAAGCAGCCTGAGTCTCGTACATACATTGCAATGTCTCCATTTGTCTATGCAACAAGGTACGTCGGTCGACGGGCTGGATGTTCTCAGCTCGTCCGACGTCGGCGTTCCTCGTCGTCTTCTTACTTGTTCGTTTCCCTCGAGAATGAGTATTACGAGGGAGGTTAGCACCTGCCCCCTCGGCAGCTGGCTGTCCCATGGAACGGAGAGTCATGGCGAGGGGAGGTGGCCATTTGGGCTGAGGTGGAGGAGGAAGCACCTCAGTGCTATGTTGGACCTCGTCAGTGTGAGTCTGCTCGTTAGTAACACTAGAAAATTGTTCGTCTTCCATTGCAATTTAACGATTGTGGTGCAAACAAAGTTTTAATCAGAATCAAATAGCAAGAACGACCCAGGATTTTAGCGAACTGATTTTTCGGCAAAAATAACAATTTTTTCGGCCAAAGTTTGGAACAGATTTCGAACGCCAACACAAGATTTCAATTACGAATTTAATAACACCAAAATTTCTGGCCAAAAACGATTGTTCCAGGCAAAAATTTTCAGATTCCGGTCGAAAGTGAAACAGAGCAAAAAACGGACGAGTTTTTTTCGGCCAAATCCTAGAATTATCCGGCAGAAAAAAAGGGCTTCAAGCGAGCTTTTTCCAGGCCAACCAAAGGGCGTTTGAATCGATTCCCGGCAATGAAACCAAACTGATAATGCCAAAATGTCGAAACAGCCCAAATCCAAGCGATCGGTTGTGCTCCAGCGATTGCTTAGCCTGAAAATAAGACAAAACACGTAAACTAATCTGGGTCTTCACCGGCGAAGGCCCTCCGGCGTGAGAGTAAGTTCACGATTTGTAGAGAGAGAAACTAATTTGACAATCGGATAATAAAAGTAACGTACCAGAATATGGAAATAATGACTTGTATTTATAATGATGGATTGACAGAATCCATGTTGAACTTGGACTGTAAAGAGATAAGGTATAATCCTAGGAGAATTATATCTGTTAGTGTGTCCTTATTTGATTTGAATTAATGTAGGAGGTGGGTACAATTCTGATAAGATTATAACTGCTTAATCCTTGTTTGAATAGGATTGAAAAGACTGCTTGCCGAAAAGTCGAGATGACTGAATTCCTTATCTCGTTGTATGCAGGCAAGCCGAGATGAATGAATTTATCTCCTCGTCATATGAAGATATGCCGATATGAAGATAAGCCGAGATAAATGAATTTATCTCCTCGTCATATGAAGATATGTCGAGGTACAAACTTTCCTCTCCTCGTCATACATGGCCATCTTGGTCCATGATAAGCTGGGGAAGGAATGAGAAATAAGAGAAGCCCGTAGTGTCAATATTAAGGCCGAGGGAGACACCTCGTCCTCAAGGGAGATGATCTCGACCTACGAGGGAGGTCTCATCGGCCCATTGAGATGGGCCTTGTATATACTTGCTTGTTGGGTCTAGAGGCATTGTTGATGACGAGATAGGAGGACGAGGAATACCAGGTATTACCTCGTAATTTGATACTTGATGGATTATATTTATGGCCAAATCCATTTGAACCTAATTCAGACAAGCTCATGTTTGTATCTCGATTTATATTGTTCAATTCCAAAATTTTATCAAAATAATTAAATTTTTGATGACACCAAACATATTTGGAGTTTAGAAGGATGATGTAGCTTTGTGGAAATTAACATGAAACACAAGAACAATGTTAAATCATTCGAGATCTCAGCTCAGAACCTCGATCTTGAGAATAACTATGATGGAGGAATCTTAGTTGATTAAGGCGGCTAGAAATGCTTAGAGAAGGTGGATATCTATAGTCTACCCTTGACGTGTAAGCGTGGATTTTAACTAAATGATATAGGAAGGACATGTGGCAACCTCCAATTCGTTCGTTAGTTTGATGGGACATAGTTATGGGACAAGAATGTCTATTTTAACATACTCCCTCCGTCCCGGTAGAAGCGTCACCCTTTTAGGGGTAGCGCGCAAATTAAGAAAAAGTGTGGGAAGAAAAAATGTTGTGAGTGTAATTTAAAAATAGAAGAGAGAATTTGTGGAGGAAATAGTGAATTTTAAAAGTGTTGTGAGTGTAGAGGAGAGAGAATTAGTGGAGGGAATAGTGGATGGGATAATAAAATATTAATAAAAGTTTCCTTTTTAGGAAAGGGTGACGCTATAAACGGAACGCCATTTTGGGTAAAAAGTGACGCTTCGGCCGGGACGGAGGGAGTAAATCATACTCCCTCCGTTCCACAATAATACCGAAAAATTTTCCTTTTAGGCATCCCACAATAATCAATAATTTTTCAAAATGGAAATGAGACTCACTTCTCTCTACTCATAACACTTTTTAAATTTACTATTCTCTCCACTCATTGTCTCTCCTATTTTACTATTACACTCACAACATATTACCTTTATCACTTTTTACCTTAATCTCTGTGCCGGACCAAAAATTCTACATAATTGTGGGACGGAGGGAGTACTCGAGAATTAAGTAAAGTGATGTAGGAAAGAAAAAAAATGTACTCTCTCCGTCTCATTTCAAGCTTTACTTTTTTTCAAAACGGGTGTCTCGTTAAAAGCTTCACCTTTTTTAAAATGACAAAGAATCTTTACTATTCCACCCTCTCATTCTCTCTCCTATTTCACTTTTATACCCACAACACTTTTCAAATTTACTATTTTCTCCACTCATTCTCTCTCCTATTTTACTTTTACACTCACAACACTTTATCCACTTACCTTTTTCCTTAATTTGCGTGCCACCTTCACCATCATGAAGCTTGAAATAGGACGGAGGAAATATAGTGGAATAAATGTTGTGAGTGAAAGGTGATGTATGAAAGAGAAAATGGGGTAGGAAATAGTTAGTGGATATTTATTGTGAGAGTATGACAAGTGGATCCCACAAATAAAGAAGTAATAAAAAACTTTTCATTTTTGGATTGTATCCTTTCAAATGAAACATGCAAAAAAGAAATTTGTGTCATTTCAAGCAGGACGGAGGAAGTATACTCCCTCCGTCCCGTCCGACTTAGGACGTTTTGCCCTTTTGGGCGTTCCACCCGATTTAGGACGGCTCAAAATGGAAAATTTATATTACTTTTTTATTAAATGAGATCCACTTGTCATACTCACAACAATAATCCCATCACTATTTATTCCACTCATTCTCTCTCCTATTTAATTTTTCACACTCACAACACATTCTTCACTCATTCTCTCTCCTAATATTATAATAGTATTCCTTAATCTCCGTGTCGGGAGTGAATGTCCTAAGTCGAACAGAACGGAGAGAGTATCAAGTATGCGTAAAAATTTACACGCCAACTCATCAGTAAATGTGATGACACATGTGACATGCCTGATTCAAAGGCAAAGCGAGCCTATGCATAGAGTTCGCATGTTGGAATCCAGGAGATTGTATGGACTCATTTTGTGCCCTCAGACGCAGATTCGCGTGGTTTGGTTGACTTAATTGAAACCTGAACTGGTCAGTTTGGTTGGTTCGGATGAGTTAACTTCTGGGACCGATTTGCGGGTTCGGCAATCAGTTTTTATTTTATTTTTTATATGGTGGATTGTCAATAATTAATTTTTAATCAACTTAGAATAATTTGAAAAAAAAAAAAGAATAATGGAATAATTAAAAAAGGAAAATTAAAAAATAAAAGATAAAAAAACTTCTTTATCCACATGGATTTTTTCCCTACAATCTCCTCACTTCAACTATTTTCTCCAACACAAAATCTAGGGAGAAACGCGTTTCTCCATAAGTTATGGAGAAACGGGTCCCGACATGTCGCGCGACAATGAGCTAGATAGCCAGAAACTTATGAAAGTGATATCCAGAAACCTTCAAATGAATATCCAGAAACCTTCAAAATGTTTCTGGATATACATTTGAAGGTTTCTGATATCCGTAAACCTTCAATAGCAATTTACGGATATGCCCTAACACATTTCCGGATATGCACCTAACAGCTTTTCTCGGATATGCACCTAACAGCTTTACGGATATACATTTCACATCCTTCGGCTATCAAATACAAAGCTTCCGGATATCAACTCGCAAAGCTTCGGCTATCAATGCAAAGCTTCCGGATATCCGAAGCTTTTGGTCTTGGCCTTGGGTTTTTTTTACGGATATACATTTCACATCCTTCGGCTATCAAATACAAAGCTTACGGATATCAACCGCAAAGCTTACGCTATCAATGCAAAGCTTCGGATATCCAAGCTTTTGGTCTTGGCCTTGGGGTTTTTTTTTTTCCTGTTATCAAATGTAAAGCTTACATTTATGAAAACACGTTTCTCCATAGTTATGGAGAAACGCGTTTCTCAGCAGACGCACTCTTTCTCCAATCTCAATTAAATTTATATCGCTTTCAATCATCACATATTTGTTTAGAACAATAAAAATAAATAAATATATAATACAATATTAGTAATTCGTGTGTTATATGCGGACAAAATTGTGTACTCCCGTCCTGGGGTTGGCGTGTTTTACTTAAAATAGACAGTGATGTTTCACAAAATTTCAATGTGTTTTTAAATCGCTTGAACCATGGCTAAATCGAACATGTGGCATTTTGTAAATAACTATCCTTTTTTAAATTTTTATTAAAAACGTGTACATTGACATTTTCATAAATATTATAGATTTTCAACTGAATCTTTTATTTAGTCGTTAACTCTAGTGCCAGTGCTGCATTCTTTCATACATATGATGTCATTCTCAAACACATGTGTTGGCAATCATCAAAACACATACTCTAACATTCAATAACAAATTTTACAAAAAAAAATAAAATCAAATACCCGTTTGAGGGACTAAATGACGTCTTTTTGATTTTATAAAGCCTGAAAAGTCTCAAAATTCATTCGATTTGATTTTTATTGCGTTCCGTGCTTCACCACAAGTCAAAAGTTATGATAGTCTTAGCACACACGCCTAATAACACAATTACTTTAGGGGTGACAAGTTGTACTCGTCCGTACTAACCAACTCGTATACCAAGTACATGCACTGACACTGCTTGTAACTAATGCTAGTTGTATCATTTTAATGTCATCGTTAGTTTTTTTTAGTGACAAGTACATGCACTGACACTACTTGTAACTAGTGTTGGTTGTATCATTAAATGTCATTGTTAGTATTTTTTAGTGTCAGGTACATGCATATGCACTACATGTTTCTAATTGTGGCACTCCTTATTACTAATATTGTCTATACCGATTTAATGCCATCAATATTGATTTTGAGTGCCAATTACGTGTGTTTGCAATCATTGTAACCGATGTTGGCAGTGCATCTGAAGTTTCAGTTATTTTCAAAATATCATCGCGCCTTTTATAAAAGTGTCAGTTATTAACAAAAATGCCACTGATCTGGTTCAATCCGATTTAAAAACACAGTTTTTTCTAACCTTTAGAAAAAAAATCCATTTTTCATGAGACATACTCGTAATTTTTCTAATTTTTCTATCCTCGTGTGAACGAAGTTTAAGGCGACAAATTTAACAAGTTTCTTCGTGTTCAATTAATTTAAAGCTTTAAAAATGTTCAATTAAATTAGAACTCAAAACAAAATTACATTCTTTAATTTTAAAAAAATATTATGAAAAAAAGTATACAGTAGAAACTCTTTAAATTAATACTCGATAAATTAATAAACTCTCTAAAATAATAATTTTATCTGATCCAAACTTGGATCAATTGAAAAATTATAAAAATCGATAAAATAATAAGATAATTATTTTGCGGGAGACCCATACTATATGATTTTAGATCTCACGAAAATCATAATTTAATTAATCATTTTTAAAAACTGAAAATAGTATTATAATTTAATGAAAATATGGCTATATAGTTGTTTGTTTTCTTTTATTTAATGTTTAATCTTGTTTACAATAAATTCAAAGTTAAGAAAAAGTTTTATGCAGTGACACCGTAAAACCCATCATTTGCGGAACCCAATCACAATTGGCCACATCAACAAAATGACCACAAACATACAGTATTTCCCTAGGTTTGCATAACAACACCCATGAAATCTCGTCTGTAACGACCCCAACCCTAGGCATTTATTTTTAATATTATATTAGATGCTTTAATATTTATATTTATTTTATGTGTTTCTTTATGTCTTTAAATTCTTAATTTAAGATAAATTGGGTGAGAAGTAAGATTAGAATCTTTGGAGAATTTATTGGTTATTAAATAAAGAAGATTGGGGAATAATAAAAATAGAAAATAGATAAATAGTGAGAGGAGGTTAAAATGAGTAGAATAAATATTTAGGGGGAATGATTTAAATATTTGTTGAAAGTCCTTAGAAGAGGGGGGCCAATTCCCTCTTCACTCCAATTCCCCCCAAGTGTTCCCCTCTCCTCTCCCCCTTACTTCCTCCATCCGGCCCCCCCCCCTTCTAAATCCTCCTCAATCTCCTTCCTCCTCCTTCATTCTTTCATCTTCCTCCTAGTAAATCCTTAGACTCCATGGAAGCTCAACCCAAGCTTTGAAGCCAAGCTCTTCCTCCATCAAATCCAAGTCTAAGGGTAGCTTTGAAGTTGGATTATCTAGAAGAATCCATCAAGTGAGAAAGATCAATCTTCCATATTAAAATCTAAGGTGAGTTGTTATGATTCCCTTCTTATGAATGTTCATGAAACTCTATTTGTTGTTCTTGTTGTGATGATAATTTTGTAAATGCCTTGGAAACCTATTTAAAGTTGGGAGATGGGTAAATGACAAAGAAGGATACTCTTGTTCTTAGGAATTGATTTAGATTGAATGAAATGGGTGAAGATAGGTTAGGAGATCTTAACTTGAATTGAATGAAATGGGTGAAGTTAGGTTAGAAGATGTTAGCTTGAATTGAGAAATGAAATGGGTGGGAATTAATTGGTAATTAACTTAAATCTATATGATCTTGGATTTGGATGATTTAAGTTGAAGTTGTGAGGTTAAACAATCCTTTAGTATTCATGAAATTAGGAAAGATTTAAAAGGAAATAAACTAAGTAAATTAAGTTGGAAATTCGTGTGTGCCGAAAGGGCTACGGGCGGTCGCCCATAGGGCCGAGCGGCCGCCCAAGGCGTTGCACGTTGGCTCTCCTTGTAAACTCACTTGGGCGGTCGCCCAAGTGACACGGGCGGTCGCCCATGTCACCGCATTTTCCCAGCTTTCTCTTTGCCGATTTTCTTCAATAAACTCGTGGTATGACTTCCACCCAATATAAATTAGTAGGACCAAATCAACAGGATGCGAATTGATCCTCTTTAACCTAGGTTAGAGTAGGATACCTTGGCTTGACCATGACCTTTTAATTGGGTCAAAATGGAATTGTAGGAGTAGTTAAATATTGTTCGGAAAGTGGTCCAAACTTGGGAAGTAGGTCTTGCACCTTTAATAAGATTTATTCAAGGTCGAGTAACGACTTCGTAGGGTTGGTTTATGATACTTGGTGACCTTGCTTGCCCATACTCGGTGTAGATAGCTTGAATCATGTTTAAAACCATCAGCCACACTATTGTATTAAATGTATATATATCACTGTAGCACGACTATCCCAATTGTGGATTGTTTGGTATATGGTTGTGTAGTATTCCCGTTGTGGATTCTCTCGGTATGTTGCTAGTATTGTATTCCGGTTGTGGATTACTTGGCATGTTGATTTCATTGTTCGGTGTGGATTATGTGGTTATATTGTTACCTTAAGTGAACTCATATTCATTCGTGATATTATGCATAGTGTATTACTTAAATGTTGCATTATGATGTTGGTTGAACATGAGTATATTGTACCATGTCGCTATAGTGTTTATCCCCTTTGTGGATTATTTGGTATTGTTATATTATTATCCCGTTTTGTGGATTATCTCAAGTATCTATCATGTGCTTCGAGCGTGTTTATGTTCGGGTGGGTATGATGGATGCCAATCAATTATGGATTTGTTCTATAAGTGATTGAAGGTACATCATACCGGTGACCCTTCCCCACTCTGTGCCACGGGGTGGGGCCGTGCTAAGGACCGTATTGACCCAAAAAGCTTTACAGACACTGTGGCGACCGTTGTAAGGAGGGACGATGTTATTTTTGGATACACTAATATAGGTATCCTTTCTTATATGGATCTCCGGGGCATGAGACCTATAAGAGGTGAATGTGCCGGAGGCAATTCACCAAAGAGTGGAGTTTTACTCCCACGTTGTACGACTTATTGTTCGCACGGGAAAAAGGTAAAATGAGGTAACGTAAGGTGTTTACCGCTTTTATAATGTGTTATGTGCTACCATGCTATGTGTTGCACTTTGTTTGGCATATTGCCGCATATCATAATAGCTCATCGAGATTTATTCTCACCCCCTCCCTTTACCGTTTTAGATTCCGAGACAGTGAACCGAACCAAATGAGGCCGGGGATATCATTGTGGACTTTTGCTTTGGGGCTTGACAAGTTAAGTATAGGAGTGGGTTGCTAGGAGTATTGGTTAAGTATTCCTCTTTTATAATTTGTATGGAAAACCCTTTTGTTAAACAAATGTTAATTAAGGTTTCCAATGTAATTGATCAGATTATGGTTTATTAAAGTTGTGGTTGGATTTCCTCTAAGCAGAGATATTACCAATTGATTTTTATTTGGAAGTTTGAAAAATGGTATTCTTTTAAAGGAAAATAAATGTTTGAAAAATTTAGATGGATTTTCTTAGTTTGAGCTCCCTTAGCTCGGGACACGTGTTAGGTCCCGGGTTGGGGTGCTCACAGTTGGTATCAGAGCTTAGTTTAGAGGTCAAGGGTAGATGTCTAGACTAAGTGGGAATGAGTGGTAATTAACGCCGAGTGTTTAATGCAGGAGTTCGTTCTAATGGCCTAAGCAAGGATGATCGGCGAAAGGTTCTAGAAAGTGAAGGAGATATGGGTATAGGTGGAATTCAGAATGAAGAGATGGTGAAATTATTCAGGAAATTTGTACAGAATATGGAGACTAGAGGATCAGTTCCGAATCGACCTGAGGGGTATCAAAGTGATGGATTAGAAAGGTTTGTGAAGATGAATCCACCGAGTTTTAATGGATATCCGGGTCCGTTAAGGGCAGAAAAATGGTTAGAGAGAATGAACAAAATCTTTGAGGTTATGGAAAGTCGCAACGAAGAGAAAGTTAGGTATGCCGTGTTCAAACTTGAAGGTTTAGCCGATCGGTGGTGGCAAATTGAAGGGAAGTTGGGAGCGGGATCATACGCCCTGCACTTGGGATAATTTCACTCAACAGCTTAAGGACTACTTCATTTCAATGGTTACAAGGGATAAGAAGGAGATTGAATTCTTAGGACTAAAACAAGAGAACATGACGGTAGATCGCATTCATCCGATTTGAGGAATTAGCTAGGTGTTGCCCTCATTTGGTATCACATGAAGTGAAAAGGGTTCAGAAGTTTGTAACAGGTTTGAAGAGTGAGTATAGGAAGAAATTATGGATTGATGGTTTCGCCGATTATCGACAAACCATAGATAGAGCATATAAGGTCGAGAAGGACATTGAGGAAAATAGTGGAAGGTCCGGAAGTGGGATGATTTGTAACTTTTGCAAGAAGGTTGGACATACCGAAGATCGGTGTTGGAGTAAGCAAGGCAAGTGTTTAAAATGTGGATCATCGGGACACTTTAAGAGGAATTGCCCAAGGATGACGAGGGGACGAGCTTCAAGTGGCCACCGGGTGGACGACAAAGAGGTGGTACCAAAAGAGATAGCGAAGGAGAACCGAAAGAGAAGGTCTATGGTCGAGTACATGTTTCGAACCTAGGAGAGATAGTTTCCTCAGAGGTTACTAAAGGTATATTCCCTGTCTCAGAATTAGGGGTCATATTTTATGGATCATGTTGCATATCATTTATGCTTGGCATCACATTTTGCTTATATGTGACATACATTGTTGAAAATTTGTTTTATTGTTAGAGGGTTCTGCTCTTATGAGAGAATACCTCGAACCTTCCTTGGTTTACCACGATGGTGATGTGGTTATGACTGAGCATGTATTGCCAGTTGGTTTGGTATGATTATTAACTTATGATTTTGAGATATACTTGACATGGAGGGTTAAGTAGTTGTTGTGTATTGGTAGGCTATCATAATAGGTGAGTCTCCTTTTTCCATGCCTAGATTGCTTATATTGGTAATTGTTATAGGTAAACCTTAATGTGAAATTCTTGTTATATGTGGGTATTTAAGGTGAAAATTTTTGAGTTAAGATGTGAAGAGTAATTGATATATGCTAGACTTGCATAAGGAGTCTTTTCCAAAAATTTTATGTGCCAGTTGTAAGTAAATGGTAAATGTGCTCCGTCGGTATGTTTCATGTGTTGGTTCTGAGTAGGATAAGCAGAATTGTAATCCTTATTTTGATGGCTTTAGAGTAATTAGAATTGATGATCTCCTTGTTGATTAAAGTTCCGGGAAGATCGTGAAAATAATTTGAGAGTTGGGTTAGTGATTCCTTGTGAGGAGTCCTTACATGCAAAGTTTGGTTAGTATGAGTTGGCTTGAGAGGGTTTCAAATTTTGGGTTCTATAGTCTTAAACTCGGATGTTACCAAGGACCTTGTGAGGGTTGAGTCCGTGATCTTTGAGTTGGCAAGTGTTACCGAAGAAATTTAAGAAATTCTTAAGAATTGTAAAGTCGTTACTTGGTTGACTCTAAAGGGCGTATAAATGGTGTAGGTTGTGATGAGGATGAATCATATTGTTAGTAATGGAGAATAGGTTGGCGTCGGACCCGATCCTTACCTTACCTAGTGGATGTGAGGACTTTGTGAAATTTTAAGGTGTATTAAGGGAAGATTAGATTATGATATTATACGGAATGGGAAAGTGATAACGTATGCTTTGAGGAGTTTAACTTAGATAAGTGAGATTTTCTTATCCTCTACTCGGGAGTAGCTACACTTGTGTTGCGTTATTTAAATAGGAACCTTATCTTTGAAGCTTCCTTTGAGAGTTGTTACCGATCCTAAGAGTTGGAGGATTTAGTTAGTCGAGAGGAAGAGGTTTGAAGACTATCCAAATTTTGGAAGAATAGGTTGTGTTGTGTGACGGATTTTCCTTCGACTTGAGAAGTTTAATTAACCTTAGCGGGTTTGCGTATAATAACAGCTTATCATTCTAGCATTAAGATAAAACCGTATGAGGCGTTGTTAGAAAAGAAAATATCGATCTCTAATTTGTTGGGGTGAAATTGGAGAAGCAAGGTCTAAGGTAATTTAGCGCCAAAGTTTGTTAATCCATTTGAAGTTTTAGGAAATGTTGGTGAGTCGACTTATAGACCGATGTGGGGCAAATTTTATAGAGTATTTGAAGTTTAAATGTGATATCGTAATGTATCGGGTGACATAAGATGTAATACTTTTTATCTATATTTTCTTTGAGGGCGTGAAAATTCGGGCTAGTGAGAATTTTATGGTATTCTTGGGATATTGCGTTGTAATATCGTATTATTATTGAAATTTGGAATCTTGGAAAGAATCATGGTATTGAAGAGACAAATTGGGAAGTGAAGTCCTAGAGTATTCGGGTTAAGAAAGTGTGTAGTAGAATTATGCCATTGAGAAATTTAATGGAAAAGTGTTAAGTTAGAATGTGTGAAAGGTAACCTTTGCTATTTGATCCTTAGGGTAAGCGATACCAAATTCGGGACGAATTTTCTTTTAGGGGGAGTGAGTGTAACGACCCCAACCCTAGGCATTTATTTTTAATATTATATTAGATGCTTTAATATTTATATTTATTTTATGTGTTTCTTTATGTCTTTAAATTCTTAATTTAAGATAAATTGGGTGAGAAGTAAGATTAGAATCTTTGGAGAATTTATTGGTTATTAAATAAAGAAGATTGGGGAATAATAAAAATAGAAAATAGATAAATAGTGAGAGGAGGTTAAAATGAGTAGAATAAATATTTAGGGGGAATGATTTAAATATTTGTTGAAAGTCCTTAGAAGAGGGGGGCCAATTCCCTCTTCACTCCAATTCCCCCCAAGTGTTCCCCTCTCCTCTCCCCCTTACTTCCTCCATCCGCCCCCCCCCCCCTTCTAAATCCTCCTCACTCTCCTTCCTCCTCCTTCATTCTTTCATCTTCCTCCTAGTAAATCCTTAGACTCCATGGAAGCTCAACCCAAGCTTTGAAGCCAAGCTCTTCCTCCATCAAATCCAAGTCTAAGGGTAGCTTTGAAGTTGGATTATCTAGAAGAATCCATCAAGTGAGAAAGATCAATCTTCCATATTAAAATCTAAAGTGAGTTGTTATGATTCCCTTCTTATGAATGTTCATGAAACTCTATTTGTTGTTCTTGTTGTGATGATAATTTTGTAAATGCCTTGGAAACCTATTTAAAGTTGGGAGATGGGTAAATGACAAAGAAGGATACTCTTGTTCTTAGGAATTGATTTAGATTGAATGAAATGGGTGAAGTTAGGTTAGAAGATGTTAACTTGAATTGAATGAAATGGGTGAAGTTAGGTTAGAAGATGTTAGCTTGAATTGAGAAATGAAATGGGTGGGAATTAATTGGTAATTAACTTAAATCTATATGATCTTGGATTTGGATGATTTAAGTTGAAGTTGTGAGGTTAAACAATCCTTTAGTATTCATGAAATTAGGAAAGATTTAAAAGGAAATAAACTAAGTAAATTAAGTTGGAAATTCGTGTGTGTGCTGAAAGGGCTACGGGCGGTCGCCCATAGGGCCGAGCGGCCGCAAGGCGTGCATCGTTGGCTCTCCTTGTAAACTCACTTGGGCGGTCGCTCAAGTGACACGGGCGGTCGCCCATGTCACCGCATTTTCCCCGCTTTTCTCTTTTGCCGATTTTCTTCAATAAACTCGTGGTATGACTTCCACCCAATATAAATTAGTAGGACCAAATCAACCCTGATGCGAATTGATCCTCTTTAACCTAGGTTAGAGTAGGATACCTTGGCTTGACCATGACCTTTTAATTGGTCAAAATGGAATTGTAGGAGTAGTTAAATATTGTTCGGAAAGTGGTCCAAACTTGGGAAGTAGGTCTTGCACCTTTAATAAGATTTATTCAAGGTTGAGTAATGACTTCGTAGGGTTGGTTTATGATACTTGGTGACCTTACTTGCCCATACTCGGTGTAGATAGCTTGAATCATGTTTAAAACCATAAGCCACACTATTGTATTAAATGTATATATATCACTGTAGCATGACTATCCCAATTGTGGATTGTTTGGTATATGGTTGTGTAGTATTCCCGTTGTGGATTCTCTGGTATGTTGCTAGTATTGTATTCCGGTTGTGGATTACTTGGCATGTTGATTTCATTGTTCCCGGTGTGGATTATGTGGTTATATTGTTACCTTAAGTGAACTCATATTCATTTGGTGATATTATGCATAGTGTATTACTTAAGTGTTGCATTATGATGTTGGTTGAACATGAGTATATTGTACCATGTTGCTATAGTGTTTATCCCCTTTGTGGATTATTTGGTATTGTTATATTATTATCCCGTTTTGTGGATTATCTCAAGTATCTATCATGTGCTTGAGCGTGTTTATGTTCGGGTGGGTATGATGGATGCCAATCAATTATGGATTTGTTCTATAAGTGATTGAAGGTACATCATACCGGTGACCCTTCCCCACTCGTGGCCACGGGGTGGGGCTGTGCTAAGGACTCGTATTGACCCAAAAGCTTGCTGCACTGTGGCGGCGATCGTTGTAAGGAGGGACGATGTTATTTTTGGATACACTAATATAGGTATCCTTTCTTATATGGATCTCTGGGGCATGAGACCTATAAGAGGTGAATGTGCTGGAGGCAATTCACCAAAGAGTGGAGTTTTACTCCCACGTTGTACGACTTATTGTTCGACGGGAAAAAGGTAAAATGAGGTAACGTAAGGTGTTTACCGCTTTATAATGTGTTATGTGCTACCATGCTATGTGTTGCACTTTGTTTGGCATATTGCCGCATATCATAATAGCTCATTGAGATTTATTCTCACCCCCTCCCTTCTAATGTTTTAGATTCCGAGACAGGTGAACCGAACCGGTGAGGCCGGGGATATCATTGTGGACTTTTGCTTTTGGGGCTTGACAAGTTAAGTATAGGAGTGGGTTGCTAGGAGTATTGGTTAAGTATTCCTCTTTTATAATTTGTATGGAAAACCCTTTTGTTAAACAAATGTTAATTAAGGTTTCCAATGTAATTGATCAGAGTATGGTTTATTAAAGTTGTGGTTGGATTTCCTCTAAGCAGAGATATTACCAATTGATTTTTATTTGGAAGTTTGAAAAATGGTATTCTTTTAAAGGAAAATAAATGTTTGAAAAATTTAGATGGATTTTCTTAGTTTGAGCTCCCTTAGCTCGGGACACGTGTTAGGTCCCGGGTTGGGGTGCTCACATCGTCATTGTTACCAATTTTCCAGAAAGGAAAAACTTGATTGAGTAAATAAGCTGGATGAGACGTGCATGAAGTAGGGTGAATCAGAAGGCGTCGTCGACATGTCAATCATGGAGATAGGGTTAAAGAGGAAGAAAATTGTGAGTGTAGTAGAGGACGGGGACAACGGCGACGAAGAGAAAGAGTTGAGAAAGGCGGTTGAAACTGTTGGAAATAGATAACGGAAAGTTAAGATTTAACTTTGATCTAGTTTCTAACGGAAGTTCGTTATGTGTTAACGAGACTTATTACAGATTATATTCTACATTTGTTGTAGATTATTATACTTATTTAATGTCTCTAAACCATTTAGGGTGAATGAGAATTAATGACAAGTGTTTTTGTAACTTAACGGAAGTTAAATAAAGGGTTAAAATTGATTTGAATTAGCCAAAACGTGCTTGACCGATTGATCAATCGCAACCGTTCGAAGAGGCAATTTTACGGGGCTTCGGCGCGGTCGCGCTCCAGCCTAGAGCGGCCGCGCCGAGTCAAGTAAAACTCAGGCTTGATCTCGGCATAAGAGCGTGGTCGCGCTCAAGGCAAGAGCGGCCGCGCCGTGCTCGCATTCTCGAACGCTTTGGCACCTCTTGGAGTGAACAGCCATGAACCCTTTAACTTTCTTTAAATAGTTTCCCTCCGAATTTCAATTAAGATACACAGTCATTCTGAGCCTTTTACCCTCTAGTGAGATAGATTAACATACCCAAATCATTGCATATTGTTGCATTCAATCTTTTCAAGTCCAAAGTTCTAAAACCTTGTGTTGTTCGTTAGATTAGTTATATTGGAGTGCTCCTTATAACTAATAGTAAGTCGTTTTATCTTACTAGAGTTTTGTCATACAACCGTAAGCACCAGTGCGGGACAAATAACTCTTACGGAGATTGTATTAAATACAAGACTCGACTTGAATTCTTTTGTTTGTTCAATCTCCGTTACTTTTGCTGTCAGTTTTTCTGTTAAGTCTTAAAGAAGCCATACACAAGTTCCAACAATCGTAAGAGTTATTTTCGCTTCTTCAAGATTATCAAGAGATGGCAAATGAGAAAGACGTCTCCTCCTCCAGTCAAGGGAATGTTACGCCTCCTTCTCAAGGTGACGCTACGTTCAAAAATGCTACACCGTCTCACCCGGTTCATGGTAAGAAACCTCCTTCACGTACAACCTCAAGGGTTGCACCTCTTAATGCTCTCCATCCGTCTCATGTATTCGTACATGCAGAAAGACCGGGTATTCTTACCGGGATGAACTTTAAGAAGCGGCAACAGAAAATGTTGGTCTATTTGACAACATTAAAATTGGTGCATTTCCTTTGGGAATATCCACCATTGATATCCGACGAGGATGAATCCAAAGCAAAGAATGACTTGGATACATGGAATCACAGCGATTTCTTGTGTCGCAATTATATTCTTAATGGCTTGGATTATGCACAATACAAGGTATGTTGTGGCATAAAGACCGCGAGAGAACTTTGGGATTTTCTCGAGATGCACAATACTATGTGTATTGTGACTAAAAGACCGCAAGTGAACTTGGTGGAAAGAAGTACCGGAAACAAGAGAAAGAACACCGGGAAAGTGAAGAGGACCGCCAAGAAGGTTAAAGGTGGTTGTTTTAATTGTGGCAAACCCGGGCATATGACTAGGGAATGTCGACATCCTAGAATCAACAACCAAGGTGGAAACCCTCTTCAAGCCAATGTGAATGAAGATGGAAATGTTCCATTGAACTTCGAGCAACTTAGTCTATCGGGATAAGTTTGAACTGACCAAATGTGGTTATTATGTTAGTAAAGGGTACCTTGTAGAAGGACTCCTTAACTTGAATTGTAATTGTTCTATCCGCCTAAGTGCGAAGAATAAAATTTCAAATTTTATTTACTTGGTTTGAAGTGTTCCAATTACTTGGCGTGTTCTATTAGGTCGTGTAAATTTAAATTCACTAAGTCGACGAGTTAATTTAAAATTACTACCTAAGATGAAGTTTGATTCGCAAATCAATTGTGATTTCTTTTGTAGAAATCAGTTCAAACCAGAGATAGTAAAATGATTGCATTTGATAATGCAAAAGTTCATCTTTTGGAAAAGTAAGAGTAAAACCTTAAAGTTTTAAAGTAAACAATAAGGTTTGTGATTCATCTTAATTAAAAAATTAAGAATTCCGTAGTGATAGAGATGGTTAGTATGTAGTACCGTTAGAAAAATAATTGTTGGGACGCTGACACTTATTTATCAAACGAATGCTTCTTACACACTCAAATCAATTGAATCACAGAAAAAGGAAAGATAGAACTTTTAAGGAGATGGTGAACTCCTTATTGATAAGTTCCGTCTTATGTGGGAATACCTAGCATAGGTAGAAATATCTAAACCTAAAGAGGTTAAGATAGGACCCAAAACCATGGATTACGTTTCCATTGGCAATGCAGTATTCTTCAAACAAGGAAAATGGTTGAAGAGACCTCACTTAAAAACATAGTTATGACTATGTCGTCGGTTCATCTCAAGAAGATGAAATACATTGTAGATAACATGGTTATTACAATTAAATGACTCCACATAAAAGAAAATATTAAATATGAATTAGGACATTCATAAAATATTTGATATGTGGAGGTACACCTCAAGTGTGGGGGTACAAGCGAAATACATAAGTTCTATTGATATGAACTTCTAAGTATTAACGAAACCTGTTAAAATGTTAATGATTAAAAGAATGAATCATCATATATTTGGAAGATTATTTGATGATAAAAACTCCTAACGAATTTGAAGTGTTCGTAGTCGTTTTATAAATACCTAAAGCTGTGGGGGTATTTGGCTAAAGTAGAAATACTTAAGCAAGACACGTTATATTCTTTAAAGAATATACTTCCTTGAAATGATAGGAAATGTATAAATTTTAATAAGAAAATTTATAAAAGCGTAAGTGGTATACGGTTGAAGGACAAATTCATCCTACTCTATTAGGAAGATGGTTGATCTTCCTTATGCGAACCGTTGGGTTGCAAAAACTAGATGTACCAAGGATGAAATTTTTAAAATGTTAGACTCTTAAATTCAATAAGAAGAATTTTCAAGAGGTCTAGTCTAAAGAGTGAAAAGTATTTTTCTTGATAAAAGGATCTTGAAAGATAGTCTCTACGAGACAAATAGAATCAAGGAATGCGGTATTCTTTGAAAAATATCTTTCCCGCTAAGGACAGGGAAATAAGGTAAATTCTCAAAAGAGAACATATGAATCTACAAACGGTCCATCTCAAGTAGAAGATGAAGGACCTAGACGTAGCAAAAGGGCAAGAGTGGAAAAGTCTTTTGGTCACGATTTTCTATCATTTATGTTGAAAAACGAATCGGCAAGCTGTTAAGGAAGCGTTATGCGGTCCTGGATAGTTCGTTACGGAAAGAGGCTATTAACAGTGAGATAAAATTCATAATGCTTAATAATACTTGGGAATTGGTAGATCTCCTCCAAGTTGCAAACCATTAGGTTGCAATTGGATTCTTAAAAGAAAGTATAAAGCTTATGGATACCGTTGATAAGTATAAAGCCAGGATAGTTGTCAAAAGGAAATGATGATTTATGCAAGATTATCCCATTAACACAACAGAGCGTTCTATGTCGCACAACCGTGTTGGATCTACTTGTGTATTTATATGGACTAAAACAAGCAACTAAACAGTGGCATGAGAAGTTCGATAGAACTATGTTATAAAATGGATTCAAGATTAATGAATGTGACAAATGTGTCTACGTTAAAGGAACATCTGAATCATTTGATACCAAAGAAATGTTAAAGGAGAACTTTGACATGAAAGATATGGGATTAGCCGATGTCATATTAGAAATAAAGATTTCTATAACATCAGAAGGAATCGTCCTATCACAATTCCATTATCTTAAAAAGAAAGTACTTCGAAAGTTCAAATAGATTCTTGAGAGGTATTCTCAGTAAAGTATATTCCTGAAAAGTAGACTCTAAGGAGGTCAAACCACTTAGAGATTTGGGAAATCGAAACGGTACAGAGATAATAACCACTTGAAGAAACTGATCGATAGAAGAATTTGATCACTCGAAGGGACTGATCATTCTAGATAGACTAAAGGTCTAATTGTAATTGTAATCAATCACCGAAATAGTATAATCATAGTACTTGGTGTACTTAAAGATATACTTATGATTAAAGATTACAATTCCTATGTAAGTTGAATGGTCTTGGAAGATATTCCTTCATGGAATAAGCTTGTGTCTACATGACCTAAGGCATTGTGACGACAATGAAAAAAATAAAATAAATAATAATAGGAAAAGGAGTAGAACGTCATGGTAAGTCTAGACATAATGGTCTTAGACACACTACCATAGTACAATTGATCTCAATATGCGACCGTCACAACTAGCCATGTGAAGTCAAAATCGGATCCGTCTACCTAAGGGTAGTAATAGAGATCAACCTTGTATAAGCTGTTAAGGGGAATGGGTTTAAAACCCACAACAAAAGAACTTATAGCGGACACTCAACCTTGAGAAATGGAGATCCTGTGGCCCGATTCAATGAGACAACCAAGTTATAAGTTCTAGTAGAGTTACTTGGAAACAACAACTCGGTTTATTAACCCGGAGATGTTGAATACTCATTCCCGTAACATCCAAGTACAAGCACATGCGGTGGTAAGGGTAAGTTGAGAAAACTTTTAATGATTTCTATACCTACGGGTGGAGTAGTGCATGATACTCCTTATAGTGAGAATCACCTATATAAGCGAGAGGTAATAAGGCCGCCTCTAAATGAACGCGTATGAATGAGATACGGTCCAGGGCCAAAATGGACAAAAACGTGAGAACAACAATTGTTAGAGCTGTTATTATGTGAGTATTATTGTCTTGGTATACACCCAGACGATCGGCTGGTTCGAAAGCGACTCGCTACCAAATGGCTAGTATATCCGATAATATTTCACTAGGGAAGATTCAAGGCCACAAGCTATCTATCCCGATGTAATAATAGTTCGCCGGAACTTTGGACGAAATTGCATTCATGCATTAATTGTCATTCATGTGGGGGATTGTTGGAAATAGATAACGGAAAGTTAAGATTTAACTTTGATCTAGTTTCTAACGGAAGTTCGTTATGTGTTAACGAGACTTATTACAGATTATATTCTACATTTGTTGTAGATTATTATACTTATTTAATGTCTCTAAACCATTTAGGGTGAATGAGAATTAATGACAAGTGTTTTTGTAACTTAACGGAAGTTAAATAAAGGGTTAAAATTGATTTGAATTAGCCAAAACGTGCTTGGGCGATTGATCAATCGCAAGCTGGCCCCATTCGAAGAGGCAATTTTCTGGGCTTCAGCGCGGTCGCGCTCCAGCCTAGAGCGGCCGCGCTGAGTCAAGTAAAACTCAGGCTTGATCTCGGCATAAGAGCGCGGTCACGCTCAAGGCAAGAGCGCGGTCACGCTCAAGGCAAGAGCGGCCGCGCTCGTGCTCAGATTCTGAACAGTTTTGGCACCTCTTGGAGTGAACAGCCATGAACCCTTTAACTTTATTTAAATAGTTTCCCTCCGAATTTCAATTAAGATACACAGTCATTCTGAGCCTTTTACCCTCTAGTGAGATAGATTAACATACCCAAATCATTGCATATTGTTGCATTCAATCTTTTCAAGTCCAAAGTTCTAAAACCTTGTGTTGTTCGTTAGATTAGTTATATTGGAGTGCTCCTTATAACTAATAGTAAGTCGTTAGATTAGTTATATTGGAGTGCTCCTTATAACTAATATCAACTAGTAATAACTAACCTATATAATAACTATTATTTTCCTTATGAGATAGCCAATACTCACTATGTTCCCTAACAAGTGTTGACTTTTCTTTTGGTCTTCATGTCACCAAATAAATATTGTATTTTTATGGAAATTTATTATGATACAAACAATATAAAGATTTTTGGAATATATATTAAAAGTATATGAAAATTTATTGAGATACATGTAACATACAGCTCAATTGCATATCATTTTATTCATTGCATTATTTTTATTAATTATTTTGTGTTAGTTTTTAACGTTTAAGTGACTATTAAAATATGTTAATAAATTTATTTGAGTTATTTAATGACTAAATGAAACAAATAGGAGTTAATTAGTTGATTTAGTATTTATCAAAATTTAATTAAAAATATATGAAAAACTGTAAGGTAGTAAAGTGTAAAATTTGAAACTTTAGGAATTTATTTGAAATAGATTAAAGTTTGAGGAGCTTATACGAAACATTTATAATTATAAGAAGGCTTTCATTAATAAAAGACTAAACAGTGTCGTTTAGGGCGTAATAAATTTACCCGATTTGTAAAATAAGTTCATGTGATAAAGAACTATAAAATTTATAATTACGATATAATAATATTGTTATTGGATATAGAAATTATAATTACAATATAATAATATTGTTATTGAAATAGGTTGATATATTTACAGTACATTATGTGACTTTGTGTTGATTTGTACTTTCAAATATTGCGTAAATTTTGATTGTGGAGCAAATAATTACATGGTTGGTTTAGGAAAGGTCGACTAATTTGGGGCCTAATGTGATATGGGTTCGTCAAGTAAATAACTACTTGTGCATCGTATTTGAATCTAGCTGGCATATGTGATTTGGGGATATGACGACGTACGATTATTAATGGTGTTGGGGCTACGTAATAACCATAGGCCATCATATATGTGGTCGTACCTCCTACTATTGGCTGTGGTAGGGGAATAGCTCCCATTGTCAACAGTATGCATGACTTTGACTAGCTATATATCAGGCGATTTCAAGTTGTAAGGACTATAGTTCACTCGATTTGATACTAGATAGCAGATCATTATTGTACTGCATCAACATCATTCAGGTTGATATATGTAATGCGACAGCAACACAGACATCAACAACAACAGTTCTGAAATAATATGAAGAAATAAGGTTGGTGAAGACGATCGGAGGGAGAACCTCGATCACGTATCCTTATGTATTTACTTAATCATTATGTGATGTATGATGAGTGAAATAACCTCTCATTTATGTGATAAGTGCTAATTGATGATAGCCTTACCTATTAAGAATGCTATGATTTTGTTATTATATTACTTTATACATGATAGCATGTCATGTAGTTGAATAAGTAATTTACTGGTTTCGACTCACCCTATTTCCTTGTTTATATGTTTTTCTTAGATCCTAGGCGGCCGAGTGATTCGGCACAGTGAGACACGAATTTGCGGGGATCTCCGAGCATGTTATTGCTCTTTTGGGTAGTTAATCTATGGAGCTTTTATATGTTTATATTTGTGAAGACGATTGTTGTACGAGTTACTTCAACTCTGTATTTTGGGTAGACATATATCATGCTTGATTTGGGGTGTTAATTAGGCCGTATAAAGTTGTGTATAACTCTAGGTTTTTATACATATCGGTTGAGCCAATTATCATGTAGTGGTTATTTATTTTGTTGTTGTGTTGTTAAGTCAGTTGTTGTTGTGTTGTCGAGTCAGTTGAGCTCGTTTGTTAAACAGGTTTGATATTATGTTGGTTTTATATTAGAGATCACGCACCTGATTCGTGGTTTCATATAGTACCTCGAAACTTGGGTAACGTCAATACAAACAATATAAAATTAATTAGAATATATTATAAAAGTATTTAAAATTTTACTTTAATAATTATCATGGAAGATAGGAAATAAATAAAAGTTGTCTCTAGATACATTTCATGAGAAAGTAGAGGAGCTTGCGTGCAGGTAAAACTTGATAGTCTGAAATTGGTTAACAACCAAAACCACCAAACCACCTTTTATAAAATCACAAACTTCTTAAAACTCTATACATCCACAAAGCATATTGAGAAAATTGAGCCACTTGTTTGATATTTCTTTGCCTAACCTCAATTTCCCTCTCCCCCTACCAAATATATAAGCCATTTACATTTTTTTTTTTTAAATTCCAAAATGGATCATGCTTAGTTTTTTAAATTCCACATCCGCTTTTTTTATTATTGAAATGATTAAATAATGATTTAGTTCATAAATTCCGATATTTTTTATTAATTGAATTTTTTAGAATATTGAAATATATTCTCTAGAAAATGAAAATATTTAGTTAGCAAAGTTGTTATCTAGTTAACTTAGAAGAGTTACCTAATTTAAGAGTATTAGTAATTAGAATTAGATTTGTTATTTAAATAAGGAGATTTGTTATTTGAATAGAGAGATTTGTTAATTCTAATAGAATTAAGATAAATATGATTTGTGTATAAATATGAGTTATCTAGCTTGTTTAAAGTTTGAGACATAAATATTGCATAATATATTCTTTTGGGCTCTCCATATTTTATCTTGGTATCAGAGCGTGGGTTCGACTTTAAAATCGTGTCTCTGTAAATCGAATGACCATTGCCACATTCTCTTTTTGAAGGAGGTAATTGTAACATAGTGAACTGATCTTTAATGTATATTTCATGGGGTATCATTGATAATTAAGAGATCCATCATTTTTTCAACGGCAATGATCTATTCTGTCTTACAATCTATCTTCTGTCAACTTAGATAAATCTTTCTCAATATTCTAACAAAATTCCTTACAAATAATTTTTTTTTGTTTGATTCCTCATGATGATAAAATATTATTTGTCATATGTGAATAATCAAAATACCAAAATTATCTATGTATTAAGTAATAAGTTGGTTATTAAACTTTGTCACCTTTCATTATTTTGGTCCAATAAAAATATTTTTATTTGATATGGTCCCTCATGATGACTTTATTTATCAGCTTAATTTCTCAATAAAAATATTTTCAGTTTAAATTTTCTTAAATCGATGGCTAGCAATTTGACTTTTAAATTTTCCAAAATCAAACTAAATTGAACCATTTACATCCCTATAAAAAAAATTATCACAACCCTCATGGGGAAGCTCAGCAATAAAGAAGTGTAAGGATGATAAGAGAGGTTTAGTGTTCGAGCGGTGAAAAAAGCAACTTGATGACAGATGATGGATATTTCATTTGGAGTCAATTACCACATTATTGAATGAGATTAGACTCAAATTTATCTTTCTACGAATTTTGGGGAGGGATTCATGAACTCAGTAACTATGGGTGCGCAAGCGCCGACTCTATAATTTAAAAAAAAAAAAAGCAATTCACCTTTTAAGTCTTGTGGCATAAGGCCATCTCCAACAGTTTACTCTAAATTTTACTCAAAAACATCAAAATGGTGCAATTTCAACACCAAATATCTCACACCATCTCCAACAGCTTACTCCAAATTTCGCACCAAATAAGAATCTTTTCGGTATATGCTTATTATTTCATTTAATTAAAAGGTTTTTTCATTAATCTTATTTAATATTATTCAAATTACATTATATTAAATAGTATGTCATAAAACTTAAATTAGACAATTAATAACTATAAATAAATAAATTGAAAATAAAAATAATAAATATCACTTTTCTCTCCTCAATTATCCTCAAAAACGCAAGAGAAAAAACGCAAGAGAGAGAAACAGGGAAAAAGAGAGAAAGAGACGGCGATGAAATTGCTCTCCGCCGCCGCCATCGCCATCGCCATCGCCAACGCCACCGCCACCACCAAAACCAAGGTAATCTCCTTCTCCTTCCACTTTCCCTTCCCCTTTTACTTTCAGATTTCTTGGGTAATTAAAAAAAAATTAGAATGGCGCAAAGGATTTTGGTGCGCCAAATTTGACGCATGTAAGAGACAATGCTAAAATGACGTGAAAAATGGCATCGTTGTTGGAGCTCTATTTTTTGCCAATTTGGCGATGGCTTGCGAAAATGGCTTAGATATTGGAGATGCCCTAAGAGGAGGGAATAAATGTCAAATGAAATGTGGTGGGGTCTTTGTTTGGTGACAATGTTAATATTATACTATTAACTGAGAATGGAATTATGGAAGGTTTTGTTCGTTCTGTACTGTAGTGGATTCCATTAAACACAGGCTCGTAATCGTAAGCGCATTGCTGGCGCGTGGTTACCCACTATTTCACACGAAAGAATTTCGTTACACTTTTATCTCACAATAAATAATTAATTTTTAATTAAAAGCAAATTTGAATAATTTTTGTTCATTTATTTAAATTTAAGAAATTTATTTTGAGACAGAGATATATTATTATTAAGTTATATTTCTTCTGTATTTTTTTATAGACCATACTTAATTTTTGACGCACAATATAAATGAACTTAGACAATTTTTAATATTCGAATCAAAATTTACATACTCCCTCCGTCCCCGTAGAAGCGTCGCCATTTTAGGGATGATACGCAAATTAAGGAAAAGTGTGGGAAGAAAAAATGTTGTGAGTGTAATTTGAAAATAGGAGAGAGAATTAGTGGAGGAAATAGTGAATTTAAAAAGTGTTGTGAGTGTAGAGGAGAGAGAATTAGTGGAGGGAATAGTGGATGGGTAATAGAATATTAATAAAATATTTCCTTTTTAGGAAAGGGTGACGCTTTAAACGGGACACCCTTTTGGGTAAAAAGTGACACTTCGGGTGGGACGGAGGGAGTATATTATTGATTAATAAAAATTAAATGTAGTTGTTCTTATAAAAAGCGCATTTTTTTATAAGATTAAGAAAAAAATTATTTTTACACTGACACTTAATAATACATGCACTGACACTTTTCATACTGGCAATTTTTTATACTAACACTGACACTTTTTTACCTTACACTGACATTCTTTTATATTGACACTTAATAATAGATGCACCGACAATCTTCACACTGGCATTTGTTTACAGTAACACTGAGACTTTTTAACACTAACACTGACACTTTTTTTCACTGACACTTAATAATACATGCACTGACCTAGCACTCTTTACACTGCCACTTTGTTACACTAACACTGACACTTTTTTACACTAACACTGATAATTTTTTACACTAACACTGGCACTTAATAATACATGTACTGACACTTTGTTACACTGACACTTAATAATACATGCACTGACACTCTTTACACTGACACTTTGTTACTCTAACATTGGCACTAGCGGAAAAATTAAAATACGTTTTTTCTAAAATTAAGAAAAAACGCATTTTGTTAAGATTTTGGCAGTTAATATAAATAGGACAAAAGAAGTACTATAATTATACTCCCTTCGTCCCACAAATGTACGCACTTTTTGTGTCGGCGCGAGAATTAAGGTAAAAGGTGATAAAGGTAATGTGTTGTGAGTGTAAAAGTAAAATAGGAGAGAGAATGAGTGGAGAGAATAGTAAATTTGAAAAGTACTCCCTCCGTCCCATAACAAGCGACGCAGTTACTGTTCCGCACGAAAATTAAGGAAAAAGTGAAAAGGTTGATTTGTTGTGAGTGTAGATAGTTGAGTAGGAGAGAGAATGAGTGAAGAGAATAATAAATTATAATGGTGTTGTGAGTATTATAATAATGTAGGAGAGAGAATGAGTGGAGGAAATAGTAAAGATTCTTTTCCATTTTAGGAAGTGTGACTTATCAGTGGGACGCCCAAAATGGCAAAGTGTGTCGCTTGTTATGGGACGGAGGGAGTATTGTGAGTAGAGAGAAGTGAGTCTCATTTCCATTTTGGAAAAGTGCAGATTATTGTGGGACGTTCAAAGGGAATTTTTTTGTATATTATCGTGGGACGGAGGGAGTATCTATAGTATAAATGGGAACTCCCCCATGAATAGTTCTTTGAACAGTTCCAATGGAGAAATTTCTCATTTTGCCCTCACTATTTGATCCCTTTTCCATTTTGTCCTTAAAAAAAAATTTAACAAAAAATAAAAAATGTGACCTTGAATACAGGCTTAGGCTAGTTTTATATAAAAAGCAACAAATATGGAAAAGACATGTAAGTCAAGTGGTTAGTTCCTTATGTTATTGTACAAGTCAAAAAAGAAGAAGAAAAAGAAGAAGAAAAAACTAAAGAAAAAAACGACCGACTTAATTTAAGATTAAGAAGACAACACGGTTGCCCAAGATCTGGAAAAGATTTGCTATCCCGTGAACATTATTTTAAGGTTCAAAAATTCTTATGCCTCATTTTAATTTTCAAAATCGTAAAATAAAACATTTTTTTTATTTTTTTTATTTGTGTAATTCGTATCGTATTTACAACTATTATCTATTAACTATTTTCTATTTCACTCTCTCTCTCTCATACCCAACAATATATAACCTTTTTCATCATTTACTTAATTAGTGTATCTAAATTTTTTTTAACCTTAAAATGGGACAAAAGGAGTACACTTTTGTATATGTAAAATGAAGATTAATAAAATACATAAATAAAGTAAATGTTGTAATTATAAAAAATGAAATAAAAAAAGAAAATAAAATATGAAATAGTAAGTAAATATTTCTTGTGAGTATGCAAGCGTAGCCACCAAATGAGTTGGTGTGCATATTAAGCTGAGATAAATGTAATATTTTTTTAAAACCCAAACATTATTCTATAGTTTTGAACTTTTGATAACATGGTATGCATTATACTCTTTTCTGTCCATTACAAATATTACTAAATTGAATGTACAGGAAATTAAGGAGAAAATAAGGTGGTATGAGTATAAATAAATAAAGTAAAAGTAAAAATTAAATATAAAATAATAAGTGGATAGTTGTAGTATGTGTGATAAGTGGATCTCGTTGATATTATTTAAAAAATATTTAAAAATTTCATTTGAAATTTTCGCAACTTTGAGTGAGCTATACAAAATGGTGTGTGGTGAGTAGAAACGTCTTTCAAATACTTGGGCTAATAAATTATTAACAGTACCCAAACCGGTTGAGCCGGTTTTCCTGAACTCAAATCGAATTGTCAGAAATCAAAGTATTGCTATCCAGCTTAGTTCCTCACACCACCGTGAGATGAGATCCGATTTGGATCGTTGATTAGATTACACGTACACCTCTAATCATCATAGAATTAGAGGTCATCCAGTAACCAATTTACTCTTTCATATGTTTTGATTTGTTAAATCCCCAACTCAGTTACTAACAATTGACTCACTAATTACAACTCTCTCTCTCTCTCTCTCTCTCACTCTCTCTCTCTCTCCCAGCCGAAAAAGTATAAAAGTGATATACCTAATGGGCCTTGGCCTTGTGATATCATGGACTTTTCGAAGAAGGAGTCGCCTTCGGTGGGAATTATTGTGGTTTAATTATCGCTTGGGTTTCGGCCCCAGGGCCACCAGAGCGCGTTCGTAGCGGTTAAGAAGCGATCTTCTTGACTTGCAATCTCAGTGTGGGGAGTTAAAATCTTGGTATGAGCACTGGACTGGAGCAGCCATTTGGTGTTGTGAGAGTGATGTAATTGCCTCGGCAGGAGCAGCTGGAGCAGTCATTTGGTGTTGTAAGAGTGTGAATGCCTTGTAGGAGGGCTCCCTTGGGGCCAGGAGTATAAGGGTGCGCCACCCCGATTGCATGGGGCATATCCCGCGATTTACCTCCGCCAAGACATCGAGGCGGTGCGGTGGTCCAGGAGTGATCCCATTGAGGGAACCTGGGTAATCAAAAAAAAAAAAAGTATAAAAGTGATATTTCACGAAAATTAAGAAAAGTGTATAGTATAGTAATTGTTATGAGTATGAAAAGTGAGATAAGAGAGAAAAAATGTGGTAGATAATAGTAAGTGAATAGTTATTGTTAGTATAACAAGTGGGTCCCACAATAAATAATTATTAAAAAAAATTATTTTGCGAGTGTGCCTTTTTAAATAGGACATTCAAAATAGAAATTTGTTTCTTTTCGGGTGGAACGAAGGGAGTAATTCATTATTTATATATATTGAATTTGAATTAATAGTTGTTTATTATCGATATGAATTATTTCCTCTGTCTCACTCGAAAAAGAAAAAAAGTGATATTGCACGGAAATTAAGAAGAATGTATGCAGTAAATGTTATTAGTATGAAAAGTAATGTAAAAGAGAGAATATGAGGTAGAAAATAATAAGTTAATAGCTATTGTTAGTATGACAAATAAGTCTCATAAATAAATAAGTATTAAAAAAATTCCACTTTAATGGCATGCATATAAATAGAATATTTTTTTTTTTCAAATAAGACGGAGGGGAGTAAGTGGAAGAAGACTTGTTTCTTACCCAAGCTACAGATTTTTGAATTTATTATCACTAGTCGTCAGTAACTCGTCGATATCCGACGGTGAATAATTTTTTTTTGCTTAAGTAAATAATTATTTATGTGTTTTAATTGATTTTTAAGTAACAATATAAATCGAAATTGATAATCAATGTAGCGGATATTAGGAGTATAATTAATACAGAAAAAAGATGTTGATACATGATGTAACGTGGAAAGCCCTTGAGACAACTATCTCGCCGGCACAAAACCACGGGAGGTTAGGTCCCTGCCTAACCAAAAAACATTATTAAGATTTTAGTGTTACAACTTTGGAAAATGAAGAGATATGGTTACAATAGCGTGAGTTTAATAGTGTGTGCCTAAGTGTCAACATAATCTCTTCCATCTCCTATATATTTAAAGAAAAACAAAATAAAAACAAAGAAAATAATAAAAAAATTGCAATACTTTTGTTTAACCACAAATTGTGCGACATAAATTTTCAGAGTCTGTCGAAAACTTTCTTGTAGACTACATTCAGCGTCTTGTCATATGTTTGAGCATCTGAATCACAAATAATAACTTTAAGTCCTCTCTTCTTTGGTTACTCACGGAAAATGCTACATAAAGTTGTCCGTCACTGAAAACAGGTTGTGAAAGATATAGTCCTACATGGGAAAGAGATTGTCCCTGTCTCTTGTTGATTGTCATAGCAAAAAGAAACGCAAGTGGAAATTGCCTTCTTTGGAATCTTACCGGAAATTTTGTCACATCTAACGGAGACATTATCATTCTAGGAATAAGCACCTTCATGCCAGCATTATTTCCCGAAAGCATGTTGGCTTCGACTACGTGCTTACTTACATATATGTAACAAAATTAAGTATTAAATTATATGTATATAAAAATAAAAAATTACCGTATTTACCTAATTGAGTGACAATCATGCAGTGCCGTTACACAATTCTCGCAGCCTTGATCAAGATTTCTCAAAAGCATTACTATGCACCCAACCTTCACTTAATAATGTGATTTGCCAATCCGAACACTTGATAGTGTTTAGAAATTCAGTGAGAATATATCTTCGACCATTTTCATCATCCTCATCGTTACAAATGGCATCGAACTTCATATATTCAACTTCGTCTCCCTAGGAAAGATTGACATGACATAATCATTTATGTTATCGACAATCTCATTTGTTTGAGCAAGCACAAATTTCCTCTGGGCCTCGAAGAATCCTTCGACATCCTTATTTTGCAATAAGTCAGGATATATAGATTCGACTATTTTGCAATAGGATCTGAAGCCTCTCGAATCAATATATCATCAGGAAGGTTAATGTCAATTTTCCCGTCATTATCTCCACCGGCAATCCCATCTCCGACACTCAAGAGCCACTGAGCGAAATCTCTTATCTCTTCGAAATTATGAGAAGTAGAATCACCCTACATTAAGTTAAATATATACAAATTACTTAAATTAAAATAAAATATTTAAGTAGATAAATAAAGGTTATTTAAGAATTATCTGCAATCTCATATTATGCGTCAATCTGAGAACCTCACAGTCATTCCATATTTTGGATGAACAGAGTGCACCATGCACAATATCATGCCTACTCCCTTTAGGAACAACAGGTAAAATCTGTCTGAAGTCACCACCGAATACAATAACTAAACCACCAAATGGTTTATTGGAATATCTCCCCTCGGGTGTACGAATAATAACTTGGAGGCTACGATCGAGAGCCTCAAAACAATGTTTATGAGCCATTGGAGCTTCGTCCCATATAATTAGTTTGATTTTCTGTAGAAGTGCTGCCTCATCCGTACCCGACTTTATATATATATATATATATATATATATATATATATATATATATATATATATATATATATATATATATATATATATATAAACAAATTTTTTTTTCTTAGAATTTGTCTTTATAATGAAAATACTTCAAAATTGACAAAATTCAATAACATATTACCTTGAGCCGTAATACAACTTTGGTGATTACTCGGTGAAATCAAATGACTACCCGATGATAAGTCCACTAAAAATAAATTCATTTTAAATGATAGTAAAAAAATAAATACAAAATCATGCATTCTTATAATTTAATTTTATACACATGATATTAATGGATATGCTAAAATAATAATAAAGTAAATAATAAAATTACCATTAGAAATATCCGCCAATGGTAATCGTTGAGAAGATCGTTGCGATAAATTAATGGAATCGTTGTCCAAATCAGTAAGATGTGTTTTTCTTTTCATAGATGATCTATACATTTGTATAATCTAAAAAAAATTCAAATATTAATGAACATATATTTAGATAATGTTAATAATTTAACAACAGTCTAAAAATAAATAAAAATAAAATAACAAAAAAAGAAAAAAAGAAAAGAAAAATAAAGGAAAGATATTCTTTGTATTGATTGTATTCCTCATAATTTTCCTTTTCTTTGTTGACTAAATATTGTATCATCATCCCATCCAATGGGGTATTTTTGAATATTAAAGCAAAACTAAACGAAGCTGATCTTTTATGGTAATCAATTTAAACATTTTGAAATTCAATTCATACCTAATATAAAGAAAAAAGCTGTTCAATCAAATGTAATCAATTTAAACATTTTTTTTTAATTCTGTAAGTAGTTTTTAAAAACTATATATAAAGGGGGCATAGACCAATTAAGATAAGTCTGCGCTTTAGTTGCCAAATTGAGGCCGATCTTTTATGGAACGTGATGATTTAATTCTCGATCAGTAGAGGCTATAGAACATATTGATCTTTACAGAGCACATAAACGATAAACCAATATATAATGTACATAAAATTAATTGAGAATATCAATGATTTCATGCAGAATTTAAAGGGATTATTACACTGAGCATAGAACTCCATGGTCCTATATTTTGAAGACAAATTTTACAATAATTTAAAGGTATATATATATATACACAACAAAAGAGAGGCGTGCACACGCGCACACACACACACACACACACACACATATATATATATATATATATATATATATATATATATATATATATATATATATATATATATATATATATATATATATATATATATATATATATATATATATATATATATATATATATATATATATATATATAGAGAGAGAGAGAGAGAGAGAGAGAGAGAGAGAGAGAGAGAGAGAGAGAGAGAGGTTTAGTGATCTTTTGAAATGTATTAGAAATATGTTCAATTTCTCTCACGTGTAGTGTTGTATTGCTAAAGAATATCCAGAAGAGGAAAGTATTTAGGTTGATGCATCAAGTCATTGGACCTAAGCAACTCTGTGAACCTTGGAGCTTAGAAATTCATAGAGCATGGCTGGTCTTATTCTAGTGAAAGAACTAACAACATTATAAAAGCAATCCTTATAATAGCAACAGTAGCATCCTATGTACCTAGAGCAGAATGAAGATCGCAATATAAATCGAAATTGATAATTAATGTAGCGGATAAAGGAGAGAAGAGATGGAGGAGGATATTGCCCCTGGAAAAAAATATGCACTATCTGTAAGTGGATTACATTAAACAGCCCCAAAGCACTCCAACTACGATCACTGACACAAGGCTCAAAACTAAAATGCAATCTAGAAATCATTGCCACGATGTACGAAATATACAAATGACATGGGGCTATTTAAGTTCACACACAGAAATTCACAGGAGATTTTATCACTATTTCATTCATGAAGAAGAATAACAAAAGCTGATTCTGATAGCAATCTTTCATATTTCCGCCTGTAAATAAGTTTAAAATTGAGCATGTGTTAAATTTGGGAATATGAAATAGAAGAGAGAGGCGCTGAGTAGTTTAAGATGATATTTAGGGTTTTGTTTAAATCAAAGGCTGAGATTAATTATGTTTTTGAAGGACGGTCAGGATCGCGGTTTGATGGTTCGGCTCATGGCTCGGTTTGACGGTTCCAAACCCCGATTAGGGGTGTTAAACCTCAAGTTGAGCTGAACCACATGGTTTGTCAATTTTTCAAACCGAGCTAAACCGCTTATGTCTAAATCACCAAAACAATCACTATAAAACTATCTACGCTGCCATCTAGCACATCCACTTTCTCCCTTCCTCATCAGTGCTCTTAAAGGAATTTGCAAGACCAATAGTCAGAGTGGATAACTTCCATCACAATTCCAAATAACAGCAAATCATTAACTATATCGGCATCAATATAACTCTGATGTGTGACAGAACCTTTGATTCAAACAAAAACAGTCCAATATGTCGAGTAAATGTGTGCTTAATTTCCAGCATCCAAATTTCACAAACAAATCAGTTCAATATGCAACAAACTATATCAACACCAATAACAATCAATCCGAACAACTTCTCCAAAACTTTTGAATCATCAAATTACAGTGAACAACAAATACACACGCCAGAATTCTCTAAAAACACTTAAATTAAGAGTAATTAAACTAAAAATGGTTCGAATTGAAGCAATTTACCTGCCATGTTTTATGATTTGAATGGCTTCTACCTCTCTTTCTCCTCTAATCTTCAGAAATAATGCGCGCGGACAGTAACTCACAGTTTCTATAACCTAAAGAGCTGAATCGAACGAACGCCGTGTTTTCACTCGCACTGAATGTATCGTACGGTTTGGCTCGGTTCGACTTCAAACCGCGGTTTGAGCCGAACCGCTTCCACCCCTAATCAATATACCTGCTCTAATTGAAGTAATCTCAACCATTGTACTGTGTGGATCTCATGCCATCTTGCATCAACACAGGCTCTATTGCATATTTCCTTCTAAATAACTACCCTAAATGAGGATGCCAAGGCTATTAACCTTAGAACACTTTGTCATGGTTTGCTTTAAAGTTCCACGTAAAATGTCTGCTACATAAGAAGTGTTCTCAAAGGGTCTATGTGTGTATTGTTCTTGGTTAGTTGGGATGTATTGAGACTTCTTAACCTTCACGAGGTGGAACTATTAACATTATTGCAGAGAGCCTGTTGTGAGAGTTACTCAGTGGTTATCTGTTTATTGCTCCAGTTGATCATCATGGTCTCAAACATGATCGTTTTGCAGCTTATCTAGTTTAGTTGCACCGAAATTGGTTACATATATCCAATCATTTTTCACTCCATTTATCAATGATGATAATCTTGGTTACAGGACTACAGGATTTTTGGCTAAATAGTCGGTACCGTATATACTTCTGTGGGTGCTGCAGACTTCAATCTTTTTAAAGCTCCTAATATCTTTTCTTTTCTTCCAAAAGTAAGAAGTATGTGCTCTCTTATCTTTATCTAAATCTAGAGGCACGAAGACATAGGTAAGGAATTCTTTTGTATTGATTATTGAAGTAACGACTTTAGATTATCATCCCGCATAGCATTTCATGTAATGTTATCAAGATTTGTGAGGACGTTATTATTGGTACCATCAAAATTTATAGAAATGATATCTTTCACCTAAAAATTAGAAAATAAATTTATCATGTGAAATTCACTACCAAAATATAATCTGGTTTTAGTGTGTACATGTTGATATTTTTCTATTCTTATAAGTGAAGGAATATGATTGGGAACCTCACCGCAATTTAATGACTTTTATACATATTTCCCCCTTCTCTTGCTTTAGGGTAGAAGCTAAAAGAAAAACATGATCCTAATCAAGCTCCTATGGGTGTGAATTCTGCTTATGCTGGTGTCTATGGGGCAACACTTCCGGTGAGCATTTCTTCGATTGTCTGTTCTTTGGATTCATTTAATTTTGCTTTTAAATTATTTTGCAGAAGACTCATATGTGGATAATCTAAAGTTAAATCTAATATTTATTTACAATAGGTCAACTATTACACCAAAGAATAATAAGTGACTAAGCTACTACAGGTCCATGTAAACCACAATCGTCATCATGTGACTGCAATACATATTGACTATTGTAAGATTCAAATTGATCAACCTCCTCTACATTGTGGGCGACACAGCAGGGCACTAATTGAGTGAAACAGTAGCAAATAAGTAACATAATATTCTTAATTTTACTGAAATTTTAGAATCTAAAACATAGTCAATATATTTAATAGTAATTTGATAGAAGCATTACCTTATATTGAATCTTAAGTAGTCCGTATCTATCTAGAAGAAAATCACATGCATATGAAATCACACAAATTTGATACAAGTCATATGGCCTATTATTTGGTACGTGTTTTCTAGAAACTGTATACGAAATTTATGGTTAAATTGTAATTTATTCTGGCATCTCTTTTAAATTTCGAAAATTACTAATTATTTTAAATTTTTGAAAATTACTAATTATTTTAAATTTTGAATTTCTATAGATTTCTAGAAACTGTATACGAAATTTATGGTTAAAATGAAATTTATTATGGCATGTCTTTTAAATTTTGAAAATTACTAATTATTTTAAATTGAAATTTATGGTTAAATTGAAATTTAGTCTGGTATCTATTTTTAATTTCAAAAATTACTAATTATTTTAAATTTCAAAAATTACTAATAATTATATCTCCACAATTATCACCTAAAGAGTTTGAATTATTCAAAAATTGTGCTTAAATTTAGGTAACCATTAGTTTTCAAAATTTCAAAATTGATTAAATCAATCAACTTCTAATTAAGAGTGAATTTTTATTTTAAATTGCAAATTAACTTTAACTAATAATATTACAATAATGCCCTTAATCAAGTCTTACTTGGAATAAAAATGAGTTGGAAATTAAATTGCTAACGTGGCCTTTGACGTGGCCTTTTCTGGAGCCTCTAAATAGTTTTGTTATATATATTATATATGATATGATTCGATTTTCTATTGATTTCTAGAAACTGTATACGAAATTTATGGTTAAATTGTAATTTATTTTGGCATCTCTTTTAAATTTCAAAAATTACTAATTATTTTAAATTTTTGAAAATTACTAATTATTTTAAATTTCGAATTTCTATTGATTTATAGAAACTGTATACAAAATTTATGGTTAAATTGAAATTTATTCTGGCATGTCTTTTAAATTTCGAAAATTACTAATTATTTTAAATTGAAATTTATGGTTAAATTGAAATTTAGTCTGGTATCTATTTTTAATTTCAAAAATTACTAATTATTTTAAATTTTGAAAATTACTAATAATTATAACTCCACAATTATCACCTAAAGAGTTTGAATTATTCAAAAATTATGCTTAAATTTAGGTAATCATTAGTTTTCAAAATTTCAAAACTGATTAAATCAATCAACTTCTAATTAAGAGGGAATTTTTATTTTAAATTGCAAATTAACTTTAACTAATAATATTACAATAATGCCCTTAATCAAGTCTTACTTGGAATAAAAATGAGTTGGAAATTGAATTGCTGACATGGCCTTGGACGTGGCCTTTTCTGGAGTCTCTAAATAGTTTTGCTTTATATATTATATATGATTCGATTTTTTATTGATTTCTAGAAACTGTATACAAAATTTATGGTTAAATTGTAATTTATTCTGGCATCTCTTTTAAATTTCGAAAATTACTAATTATTTTAAATTTTCAAAAATTACTAATTATTTTAAATTTCGAATTTCTATTGATTTTCAGAAACTGTATACGAAATTTATGGTTAAATTGAAATTTATTCTAGTATGTCTTTTAAATTTCGAAAATTACTAATTATTTTAAATTGAAATTTATGGTTAAATTGAAATTTAGTCTGGTATCTATTTTTAATTTCAAAAATTACTAATTATTTTAAATTTCAAAAATTACTAATAATTATATCTCCACAATTATCACCTAAAGAGTTTGAATTATTCAAAAATTGTGCTTAAATTTAGGTAACCATTAGTTTTCAAAATTTTAAAACTGATTAAATCAATCAACTTCTAATTAAGAGGGAATTTTTATTTTAAATTGCAAATTAACTTTAACTAATAATATTACAATAATGCCCTTAATCAAGTCTTACTTGGAATAAAAATGAGTTGGAAATTGAATTGCTGACATGGCCTTTGATGTGGCCTTTTCTGGAGCCTTTAAATAGTTTTGCTTTATATATTATATACGATTCGATTTTTTATTGATTTCTAGAAACTGTATACGAAATTTATGGTTAAATTGTAATTTATTCTGGCATCTCTTTTAAATTTCGAAAATTACTAATTATTTTAAATTTTCAAAAATTACTAATTATTTTAAATTTCGAATTTCTATTGATTTCCAGAAACTGTATACGAAATTTATGGTTAAATTGAAATTTATTCTAGCATGTCTTTTAAATTTCGAAAATTACTAATTATTTTAAATTGAAATTTATGGTTAAATTGAAATTTAGTCTGGTATCTATTTTTAATTTCAAAAATTACTAATTATTTTAAATTTTGAAAATTACTAATAATTATATCTCCACAATTATCACCTAAAGAGTTTGAATTATTCAAAAATTGTGCTTAAATTTAGGTAACCATTAGTTTTCAAAATTTCAAAACTGATTAAATCAATCAACTTCTAATTAAGAGGGAATTTTTATTTTAAATTGCAAATTAACTTTAACTAATAATATTACAATAATGCCCTTAATCAAGTCTTACTTGGAATAAAAATGAGTTGGAAATTGAATTGCTGACATGGCCTTTGACGTGGCCTTTTCTGGAGCCTCTAAATAGTTTTGCTTTATATATTATATATGATTTGACTTTGCGTGCCATTCCCATATTACACATTAACACTTGTACAGTTGATTCGAATAACATTACACGCGTACTATTTATAAAAGAATCAAAATTATTAAAACTAGTAAAAGTCCATGTTCGAGGATACGTGTTTTTCTTTTTTTTTTTTTTTTAATTTAAAAAAAAATTAAAGAGCAAAATGGAAAAGGGACAACTTAGTGAGGGCAAAATGAGAAATTTGACATTTGTAACTGTTCATAGAACTGTTCATGACATGGTGCCATTTATACTATAGATGTGACTGAACATTGATGGACGTTAAAAGGCGTTAGTAACTTAACAACATAGATACTTATTTGGTTACTAACCTATTGAATATTTTTCTTTTTAATCACAAACAATTATAATTTTCTTACAAAAATAATCAAATTCTTTTAAAATAAAAATAAATTATTATTTATTGAATGAATAAAAAAATAAAATAGACACCCCTCAACCCTTGTAAATTACACTATCATTTGATTTTTTTTCTCAAAATATTCCTTTTTAAAAATATAATTTCCAAAATAACAGCCCTTCCAAACTATTTTTCAAAATGTCCATTTTTTCAAAACTCGTTAAACCATTTAGCGAGTTTGACCTTTATCCGTTCAAACTCGCCAAATGGAATGACGTGTTCATTTTTTTTTCCATTAATTATTTCTGTAATATTAAAAACAAAACGCCAAGAAAATTGAAATCGCCAAATCAATTAGCGAGTTTAAGCGAGATTTAAACTCGCCAATTGATTTGGCGAGTTTAAGCCTTTTGTTGATAAGGTTGGGGATAGATTATTGATGTATCTAAACGTACGTTCAGAATAGAGAGAAAGAAAGAAGAAGATTGGTTTGAGAAGTACTCAATTTTTACATATTTCAATTTTATAATTAGTAGAAAGTACAAATTAAGATAAATCTTCAACATCTCAATTATTTTATATATTTGTGTTTATATATATAGTTAGTAATATATATATATATATATATATATATATATATATATATATATATATATATATATATATATATATATATATAAATGTTAAAATTAGATTTTCTAATATTTTAACACTTTGATTTTGTAATGTAGGATTAAAAATGAACGTAGATTCACTCATTTTCATGTGCTATTGTGGAGGTGATGATGAATATCCATTTGATGGTCCTCATTTTCAAAAAGGGTCGAAATGTGCGATTAGGGCTCATTGTAGATGGAGTTACAATCAATTGGTTGATGAATTATATAAAGTGATGCGTGTGGATCGGAGTTTATATTAGTTGGAAATAATTTGTAGATATCCTTATTCATTTGATAGCGGTATTGGTGTGTACTTTCATTTTCGTATTGAAAATGATGCGGGTATGGATTTAATGTTCGATGTTTATGCTAAATATGGTGGGCTGAGTAATTTGCAATTGTATATGGTCATCAAATTGATTCAAAATCGACATTATGAACAACTTGAAACACGTAATACAGAGACTTTTTATGGCAATTCATCAAGTTGCTATTGTGATGCAGGGGTTGGTCCAAGTACACAAACACTTGTATCAACCCAAACACCAAATTATGATTATGGGGCATGCCAAAATGATCCTGTTAATGATGAGAATTCGGAAGATGATGAAGATTATGAAGAATAAGAAGAAACGGATGTAGATGCATTACTGGATGATGTTGAGGATGGATATGAAGAGCGTAGTAGTGATTCTGATATAGATTTGGGCAATGGTGATGATGGCCCGATTGATGATAACTTGGAAACACATTTGGTTCTTTATGAAGCACCAGAAAATCGGAGGTATGAGAGAGCAGATTACCCTTTTAACATTGATATTGGTGATATTGCTCGACAAGAAGAGGGATTGATTGATTCTTATGATCAACTCAGTTTTCCGGTTTGGGATCCAAAGAAAGACGAAATTGCGAAAGGGATACGCTTTTCTTACAAGAACGAGACTCAATTTGACATAAAAAGGTACCATTTTAGAACTAATCAGAGGTTCAGGGTAAGAAAAAGCACACCTCATTTCTGGGCAATAGTATGTCTTCTTAAACAGTATCCATGCAATTTTTATGTTCGTGTGAGTAGGAAGAAACATGGTTATTGGAAAGTGACAAAATACAAGGGTCCTCATTGTTGCTTGTTTTCTAGAGAAAGTCAAGATCACCCCAACCTAGATGCGAAGTTTATTGGTCGGCAAATGGTTAGTCTTATTAAGGCCGATTCAGATGTGAAAGTTAGAGTTATTATTGCAAACATTAGTGGAATGTTTGGCAAGGAAATTACGTATAAAAAGGCATGGTGAGGAAAGCAGAAGGGCATTGCAGAGGTTTTTGGAGATTGGGATGAATCTTATATAAGGTTACCCCGCGTCCTAGCAGCCATCCAAAAATATAACCCCGGAACAATTGTTGAGTATACTCATCCTCCTCCTACTGCCGGTGAATTACACATGTTTCAACGGGTGTTCTGGGCATTTGGGTCTTCCATTGAAGCTTTCTCTCATTGTCGGCATGTCATTTCTGTTGATGGAATATTCCTTCATGGTAGATATAAAGGGGTAATACTGAGTGTCATGGGTGTTGACGCCCAAGACAGTATACTTCCTCTTGCATTTGTTGTTGTTGAAAAAGAGGACTGGTTAAATTGGCGTTGGTTCTTATATCTTGTTTGCAGACATATTATCAAGAGTCGTGAGGTATGCTTGATATCTGACCGTCATCACGTCATTCTTAAAACTATATCGAAAGATACATGGTGGCTAAATGTACATCATAGATATTGCTTGAGGCATATTCGAGCAAATTTCTTGGAGAAGCACAGAGGTGTTGGTTTGAAGTATTTGTTTTGGAGAGCTGGTAAAGCAAGTCAAGATAGGAAATTGAAATATACTTTGGAGAGTATCCGTTTAATTGACTCTGGGAGAATTAAATGGTTTGTGAATTTAGATGCTAGAAAGTGGACACTGGCGCATGATGGTGGTTATAGATATGACATTTATGACTACTAACATGTCTGAGGTTTTTAATGGTGTCATGAAAGGAGCTCGCGGGATGCCAATAACAGCAATTGTTGAGACTGCATTTTATCGTTGCGTAGAGTATTTTCAGGTAAGACATGTCGAACTGCCTCAACACATGATCAGGGTGGTGCTACTCTACCTTCTCAAAACAGATAAGAGGGACTCTAGACCTCAAAATAGCCTCTCCTTGACAGCAATAAGCTGAAGCTGGTCGATCTAGATATGGCCTCCACACAACCTGATCATCAGTCAATTGCGCTAGCTGATCTCGATAGCTGCGAAGGTTGTGTACAATAACATATTTCAGAGATAATCGTCCAATCCACCTGAAATTCAATAAATGGAGAAGTATAAGTCAAAAGTTTCAATATATAGTAGGTGACAATAATATTTCAGATGGAAAATTCGTTAATAAATATATACCTGCACCCCAAGGGAATGTTACCCTGATCCTCATTTGGCCTAAGAGAAATAGGTTGCGTACATAGCAACCTATCCAATGCCCAAAGCTGTATAAAAAAATGAAATATTATCAAAACATATGATTTCAAATGAAAAAAATAAATAAAGGAAACAACATCGTAATGTTTAATTAAAATGTTATATCATACCTGAAGAATATTCAGAAATCCACCACACTGACTAGTCTCGGGGATAGTGGCACAACAAAGTTCCCTATATAAAAAGGCTAAACATGCACTACCAGCTGTACATATGAATCCTCTCAATATCTCTAAGTAAAGGAAGATAAAACAGCTTCACCTTGTTGTTAGAACGATCTGGCATCACATTAGCCCCAAGGGCTATCAAAATATTGGCACGCGTATACCTATCAACCAAGTCTGGGGGGGGGGGGATCAGCGGGAAGGCTACCAAACTCAGAAAAATGTGTCTTCAGCCATTTAATCTTTATACTACTACCATCAAACGATGCATCAGGTGGGACAACACCTAAAAGCTCCGCACATAAGACCCGTCAATCTGGAAGCACGGGCAAATCTAAATCGGTAACGGGTAACCCATCAATCGGAAACCCGGACAGAATCACGATATCCACCAATGTGATGGTCATCTCACCAACAGGGAGGTGAAATGTATGGGTTTTTGGATGTCATCTCTCAATCAAAGACTCAAATAAAGCCCAGTCATACTGCACCCTCCCGATCAAATGAACTCCCAAAAACCCAGCCACTGCTAATCTCTCCTGGATAACGGGAGATATAACATATGGCACGGTCGCACCACGGCGAAATGATAAACACGAAACATCATGATTTGCCAAAATATATCAAGCTCGGTGGGAGTGATGTAAAGTCAACACAGAAGGATCAAACGGCCCCGGATCAACAAAAGTATTCATCTGTTAATCAAAACAACACAAGCACAATTATTATTTTGACAAATCAAATACTCTAGGAAGTGTTATTTTCACAAGTGTTATGTCACAAATTAACACAAACACAAATATTACTTTCACAAATCAATACTATAAAAAATACTTATAACACAAAATATCCCCAAATTTTGATTAAAAATAAATCATACTATATGAAATACTCACAAATCAATCAAATACAACCAAAACCCTAACATTTGTTCAAATAAATACTTATTCAATGGAATGAATGGAAAAACTTAGAAAAAAACACCCAAAATTCGTTCAAATTAAACCTAAAATGACCAAATTCAAACTCAAACCTAAATCATAAATTCACAAGCACAACTCATTCTATCCTTCAAAAATGAAAATAAATGGAAGAGAGTGAAAATTTACTTATCAATTTTGAAGAATGACGGATTTTGAATTTGACAAAATTTTCTTCAAAATTTGCTATCTTTTTCTTCTTCCTTTCTTCTTTTCTTTTTCTTGCTTCCGCAATTTGTAAACCGGGCGATTGACTCGCTTATTAAACTCGCCAAATCAATTAGCGAGTTTAAATCTCGCTAATTGATTTGGCGATTCTAATTTTTATGGCGTTTTGTTTTTAATATTACAGAAATAATTAATGGAAATTAAAAAAAAATGAACTCGCCATTCCATTTGGCGAGTTTGAACGGAAAAGATCAAACTCACTAAATAGTTTAGTGAGTTTTGAAAAAATTGGACATTTTGGAAAATAATTTGGGGGGTTGTTATTTTGAAAATTATATTAAAAAAAACAATATTTTGAGAAAAAAATCCTATCATTTTGCCTCGAAAAAAAAAAACCTTGTAAATTACACTAACCTAATTTCAAAAAACCCAAAATTGAAAACCTTCTTCTCCCTCCTAATTCATCTTTTCCCCAACCTCTTCCTCCACACCCCCCAGCCACCCTTCTACATCCCAACCCACCGCCTTCCCCCACCCTTCCATGCCATCCTTTCCTTCCAATCCCTCCTCCCCTCTCTCGTCAAAACACACGCCATCCCCCCTTCCATGGTCCGCCGCCACTTCCACACAACGCCCTTCTTCTTCTTATTCGTCAACACCCACATAAACCCCCACTATCATGGCCGGCTCCCCCTTTCCGGCAATGGCTATTAAAAGTGTTGATTTTCTTTTCAAATAAAAAAATTGCTTTATAATAAAATATAAGAAATAAATAATATTTTTTAAGTAAAAGAAGATATTTATTTTTATTTAATTTTTCTTACTTTTATGGTCACTTATTTAACAAAATTTCAATTGTCATCAAAACATAAAAATGTCAATAGGTTGTTGAATCTGAGAGGACAGTGCAGAACTTTAGAGAAAGGAAGAACAAAAAATTCTGCGGGGAATAGAGATACTATGTGAGACACTCAATGACTTGTTTATTCAATAGCAGCAAGAAAGCCTTAAATAGGCATACATGAGATAAGATGACAACAAACTTTCCTAACAATCAGCAACAACTAAAAGCACTAACAATACTCAACTAGAAACTAGGAACCAAATAACCACTACCTAGTAAACATGGATAATAAAAACACATTTATTCATAAACAGACTCAGTCACCTAAACTTATAAAATAAAATTCTGAAGCAGCTGGTGTTCCTTTTTTTTTAACACTCCCCCTCGACACCAGCTTCTGTTCTCTTTACCATCCTGAGCTGACGACCAAAGCCTTCGAACTTGCTGCTGCTCAAGCCATTTGTGAACAGATCTGCAGCTTGATCTTCTGTGCTAATGTGCTTGAGCTGAACCTCTTCTTTCAGAACTTTCTCTCTAATAAAGTGATGATGCACCTCCACATGCTTAGTTCTTGCATGAAAAACTGGGTTTTCAGCTAAACGTATTGCTGACTGGTTATCGCAATATAAATGAACTGCACAATCACTTGGCTGATTCAAGTCTGTTAATAATTGTACAAGCCAAGTACTCTCCTGTGCTGCACTTGCTGCAGCTCGATACTCTGCTTCTGTCGTTGACAACGACACTGATTGCTGTCTTTTACTGCACCAAGAAACTGCTCCCGATCCGAGTATGAACACATATCCTGTAGTTGAACGTCGAGTCTCATGATCTCCTGTATAATCAGCGTCACAATAACCTACTACCTTGCAATCTCCATCTTTCTTGTACAAAATACCATAGTCTATAGTACCCTTCACGTATCTCAAAATTCGTCGAACTGCATCCAAATGAGGCTTCTTTGGATCTTGCATATAACGACTCATCACTCCAATTGCAAAAGAGATCTCAGGTCTCGTTAAAGTCAGGTAGATAAGGCTACCCACAAGCTGTCGGTACATCGTCGCATCTTCCAAACTTCTCCCTTCATGAGCACACATCTTAGCGTTTGGCTCCATTGGGACGAAAATTGGCTTGCACTCGAGCATTCCAAATTTCTGCAACAAGTCCTTGGAATATTTTTGCTGGTGGAGAAATATACCTTCTTGAGTGCGAACCACCTCTAGGCCAAGAAAGTGCTTGAGTTGTCCAAGTTCTTTCATCTGAAATCGCACCGATAAATTTTTCTTTGTTTGTAAAATTTCCTCTCCACAATCACCTGTTATGATTAAGTCATCCACGTACACTAACACAACAACTAGTTTCCCTTCATTAACTTTAACAAAGAGACTAGAATATGCAGCTGTAACCAAGCACCCACAATGAATTAAAAATTCTGCAATCTTACCATAATAAGCCCTCGGTGCCTGCTTTAATCCATAGAGCGCCTTTCGAAGCTTGCAAACATACTCCGGATGATCTCGATTCTGAAAACCCAATGGCTGAACCATGTAAATCTCTCGGTCCAATTCTCCATGCAAAAATGCATTCTTTACGTCCATCTGCCATAAGTTCCAATTTTTGCTTGCTGCAAGTGCCAATAAAACTCGTACCGTTGTAAGCTTTGCAACAGGACTGAACATGTCTTCATAGTCCAGTCCATATTGCTAAGAAAACCCTCTAGCAACCAAACGATCTTTATATCTCTCGATCAACCCATCTGTGCTTTGCTTGATTTTGTAAGCCCACTTGCACGAGATAGGCTTAACATCTCTCGGCTTTGGAACAATCTCCCAAGTCTGATTTTGTTCTAGTGCTGCGATTTCTTCTTCCATTGCCTTAACCCAAGCTGGATTTTGAATGGCTTCATCGAACGTCTCCGGTTCTACTACATCACATTCTTCTAATACAGCTGCATTTGCATATCTGGGATTTTGCTTCCTGATTCTCGTTGATCTTCGAAGTGGGACTGGTACAGCAGCTTCAGTGGGCTCATTTTCTCTGCTTTGCTGCTCATGCACACCAGTTTGCCAAGGTCTTGAACTTAAACCTTCATTGATATATCCACTATCATCAACATGTGTTTCTTCACCTAAAGGCAACTGCACTTGACTAGATTCCAGCTCTTCCTTTAATACATTAGAATCTGGCAGTATCTCCCTTTCATGAGACCACCAACTAGATGCCTCATCGAACACTACATTCCGAGATGTGTAGCACTTTCCCATTGTAGGATCACAACACTTCCAGCTCTTTCTCTGACTGTCAAAACCCACAAAAATACTCCTAACAACTTTCTTGTCAATCTTGCTACGTAAACTATCAGGAATAAATACATAGCACACACATCCGAAAACACGAAAATAACTAACAACAGGTTTCATTTTCCACAACTTTTCAAATGGTGAAAGAAAATATAACCTTTGTTGCGGAAGCCTATTAATCACAAAGGCAGCAGTCCTCATCGTTTATGCCCAAAATCGCCCCGGAACATTCTTCGCGTGAAGCATACTCCTGCATATTTCTGATAGGTGTCGGTTCTTTCTCTCTGCCACACCATTCTGTTGCGGAGTATAGGGACATGTGAATAGATGGCTAATTTGGCATCCTCGAAGAAAACTTAGGAACTCCTCTGAAGTATACTCTCCTCCATTGTCAGTACGTAGACACCGAATCGGCTTGCCAAGTTCAGCTTGTATACTCTCTTTAAACTCTTTGAACTTTGAAAAAGTTTCAGATTTTTCCTTCATAAAATAAACCCACAAATATCTTGAAAAATCATCAATAAAAGTCACCATATACCTCATCCCACCAACAGAGACTTGCTTAACGGGTCCAAACACATCGGAATGAATTAACTCCAATGGTTCCTTTGCTTTGAACTTTGACTCTTCATATGGCAATTGATGTGCTTTCCCGTACTGACATCCCGCACATATTGTGTCAGTTTTTACTTCAAGTTGAGGAAGCCCTTTCAACATCAACTTTTTCATCATCATGCTTAGCTTGGAATAGCTAACATGACCCAGCCGCATGTGCCATAAGTCACCACTCTCGACCTTCCTCGTCTTGTTGATATATGCTGCCTCCGCAGACATGACATAAATAGAGTTTTGTCTCCGTCCCTCCACTATTGGTTCTCCCACAACCTCAAGGCTACGATATACCTTCACATCATTTGGACCAAACAAAACAAAATGGCCAGAAGATGTGAATTGGGCTACTGACAGGAGGTTTTTCCTCATGCCCGGAACATGGTACACATTTTGAAGTGCAACATCTTTGTCACCGTTTTGAGGAGAGACTACCATATTACCCACATGAGCTATCTTTAACTTTGAGTTATCTGCAGTCACAACCACTCGACTCCCTTTGTATTCTTCAATACGCTGCAACTTGTCTTTATCACCTGTCATATGGTTTGAACACCCTGAATCGACAATCCAATCCCTCTCATAGTCAATTTGTTCTGTCACTGCTGTGAGAGCAAATTCTTCTTCTGTAACAAATGTTTGAGTCTACGAAGCAGCACTATTCTCAATCCCCAGCTCCTCTGCAACGAAAAGAGCTTCAGCATCCCATTCGTCTTCACTTCTGGTAGCAGCAATATTGCTCTCCATGGTCCTCTTCGAACGACAATCTTTCGCCATATGACCCTCTTTCCCGCAGTTGTAACATGTCCCTTGAAACTTTTGCTCACGACAAAATTTCGCTATGTGACCATCCTTCCCACAATTATAGCACTTCTTTTCTACCTTATTGATGTCATGATTCTTAGAACCATGGTTTTTCGAACCATGATTCTTCGAACCTGAACCTCCTCCAGAATAATTGCTACTTCCTTTAGATCCGGATCCGCTAGATGAATGTTGCTTGGGATTCGAACTACTTTTGCTGACATAGAGTGCTTCCTCTTCACTCTTCAGCGAAACTCCACCCATTTGCTTTGCTAATGCTTCCTGTCCAGCAAGAAAATTCTCGAACTCAATAAGTGATGGTTCCGTAGGCCATCCCTGTACTGCAGCAACAAAACTTCTGTATTCAGGTCTCAAACCATGGATGATTATTCTCTTCATCCTGGTTTCAGCTATTGTAGCTTTGGGATCCAACTCTGAAAGCTCACGACATATTGATTTCACTTTGTGGAAGTACTGAGCAACCGTCATATCGCGTTGTACTATCGACAACAATTTGCTCTCGAGAAGTTGAAGTCTTGTGTCATTCTTCTTCGAGAAGAGTGTGGCTAACGTATCCCAGGCTTCTTTAGGGGTTTCGTCCTTCCTGATATGCTCTAGCACCTCATCTTCAATCGTCGTCTTCTAAGCGAACATTGCCTTGCCCGCTTTAATTTTCCACTTCCTCACTGCACCATTTGCATCCTCCTCTGGCTGCTTCACTTCACTACCACAAACAACCTCCCACAAATCTTGGCCCTGCATGTCAGACTTCATGCACGTCGACCAGGAGTCATAGTTTTGATTGTTGAGCTTTCTAATTCCGCCAACTACGTGCAGATCACTCATCTTGACAACCAGGCTCTGATACCAGATGTTGAATCTGAGAGGACAGTGCAGAACTTTAGAGAAAGGAAGAACAAAAAATTCTGCGGGGAATAGACATACTATGTGAGACACTCAATGACTTGTTTATTCAATAGCAGCAAGAAAGCCTTAAATAGGCATACATGAGATAAGCTGACAACAAACTTTCCTAATAATCAGCAACAACTAAAAGCACTAACAAGACTCAACTAGAAACTAGGAACCAAATAACCACTACCTAGTAAACATGGATAATAAAAACACATTTATTCATAAACAGAGACTCAATCAACTAAACTTATAAAATAAACTTCTGAAGCAGCTGGTGTTGCTTTTTTTTTTAAACATAGGTTAGTGACAAATATGAAATTAACTCGTTAAGTTACTAACGCCTATTAACGTTCAGTCACATTTTTAAGGATTTTGATTATTTTGGTTCTTTGTAAATAGTATGCATGTATGTTGGTTGAATCAATAGTAAATGTTGGTTGAATCAATAGTAAAAAGTTCAATTTGTAAACTTACGCATGGTGAAATGATAATAACTCATACTCCCTCCGTCCCGCTAATATCCGCACCAACACTGTTTGCGCGAAAATTAAGGAATATGATATTTTAATAAAATGTTGTGAGTGTAAAAGTAAAGTATGAGAGAGAATAAGTGGAGGGTGTAATAAATTATAATGGTGTTGTGAGTATTAAAATAATGTAGGAGAGAGAATGAGTGGGGTTGGATGAATATTTTATTAATATAAAGTTTTCTTTTTGAGAGTGTGCGGATATTAGCGGGACGCCCAAAAAATAAAGTGTGCATATATTAGCGGGACGGAGGGAGTATATTTTTGGGTACAGCAGTTCAGGGACCTAACCACATTCTGTTTTATTAACTATGACGCGGCAAAAGCCTATTGGATTTCACAAATACGCCAAAAGAAATGCGAGTTCAGGCGAACCCGCCCTTTTTATTGGAAAACACAGTTGGGCGTAACGGACTTCATTAGAGTGCGCAACGAATTCCTTAGTCATAGCTCATCACCGGCAACGCCAGTGGCCGCCGAATTCCGATGGAGACGCCACTGCTTCCGAGCGCAGCCGCAGAGCTCGAATTGATCGGCGCTGACGGAGATTACCGGGAGTTGAGAGGATTCCGGCAATGCAGGAAGGTATTTTGGATAGAGACGGTGAAATTATGGAGGATTGGATTTCCGATAACCTTCACCATACTGTGTCAATTCGGGAGTAGCTCCGTCACTAATATGTTCGTCGGGCACATCGGAGATATCGAGCTGTCGGCTGTAACTATAGCTACCTCTGTTATTGGTATCTTCTCTTTTGGCTTCCTGGTTCGTCTCACTCTTCGTCAACCGCAAGCTCGCACACACTCACACAAAAACTGCACACATACATTTTCAAAGACAAAAATAGTTGATTGTTTTTTTTGATTGCTTCTTCGCAATTCCCTTTTTTTTTTTTTTTTTTTTCTGTCCCAAAATAACTGTCATTGTTTCTAAATATTATAGTGCAATTTTACCATGATACACATAATGAAGTGACGAGGCTAGGATTTTATTGTTTCTAAATATTATAGTGCAATTTTTATCATGATTTACGTAGGGCGGAGCTACAATTTTAGAAACGGGCAACTTTTTTTGCAGATGGGAATGGGAAGTGCACTAGAAACAATATGTGGTCAAGCCTTTGGTGCAGGGCAAGTCTACATGCTTGGCATCTATATGCAAAGATCATGGATAATTTTATTTATTTCCTGCATCATAATCACCCCAATTTACATCTTCGCAACCCCAATCCTCAAGTTTCTTGGTCAAGAAGATGAAATCGCTGAACTTGCTGGAAAATTTTCCATCCTAATCATTCCACAGTTGTTTTCACTCGCTTTTAACTTCCCTAATCAGAAGTTCCTTCAAGCCCAGAGCAAAGTTGCAGCGCTTGCATGGATAGGATTTTGTACTCTGCTTGTACATGCTGGATTATTGTGGTTGTTTATATGTAAGTTCGGATGGGGTACAACTGGTGCAGCCATTGTGATGGACCTTACAAGTTGGGGAAACGTAATTTCTCAACTTGTATATATTGTGTATTGGTGTAACGAAGGGTGGACTGGACTTTCGTTAAGTGCGTTCAAGGAGATATGGGCGTTTGTTAGGCTTTCGCTTGCTTCTGCTGTTATGTTGTGCCTCGAGGTTTGGTATATGATGAGTATTATTATCCTCACCGGCCATCTTCAGAATGCAGTGATAGCCGTTGGATCCCTTTCGATATGGTGAGTCTGCCTTGAGTTGGTCTAATTAATTTTAACTCGGATTATTCTTGTCTTAGCCGTATGACCTTTTTTTTTTGTAATCTGTTTTTCAGCATGAATATCAATGGATGGGAAGCCATGGTCTTCATTGGAATCAATGCTGCTATAAGGTGAAGTACTTGTGAGCAAGTGAACTTTAGTCCTTAGTATTTTATTTTTTTTAAAATAAGTTTAGGGATTAATAGCCTACTCTATTAGTACAATTTACAAAGGGACCCTTTGAGGGGATTTCAACACTGGTAAGAAATGAACCCTTGACCTCTGTCATGGAAATGTGACACTTGATGTCGCTTAATCTAGAGCTGTTTTTGGCAACCTTAGTAGTCTTAGGAAGCTTAAACTTCGATCATCTTGCATTTCTGACTACCTATACAATTTTTGATCTTACAGTGTTCGGGTCTCAAATGAACTTGGCATGGGACATGCGCGTGCAACAAAATATGCAGTCTTCGTCAGTGTTTTTCAATCCTTCTTAATTGGACTCGTTTGCATGATCATATTGTTGGCGACTAAGGACCATTTTGGTAAGATATTCACCAATAGCAAGGAAATGCAAAAGGCAACTTCTCAGCTTGCTTACCTTCTTGGTTTGACAATGGTTCTCAACAGTGTACAGCCCGTAATATCAGGTGCTAATTTGATATTCATCTCAGCTATACAATTATCATGAATTGCTCTCGTGGGTGAATTGTTTTTTTTTAAAGAAAAATCTTCTCATGAGCTATAAAATAATCATGTGTTGCTCTCATGGGTAACTGTTGTTTTAAAAAAGAAATAAAAAAGAAATGGGTTTTTCATTTATGAATGAATTATTAGTCGAGTTGTTTTGCAGGTGTGGCTATAGGAGGTGGATGGCAGGCACTGGTGGCTTATATAAATCTCGGGAGTTATTACATATTTGGGCTACCTTTAGGAGTCGTTCTTGGTTATGTGGCCAAACTAGGAGTGCAGGTAATAACTCAACCTAGTACAGTAGTCTTGATTTTTATCCACGGGGAATGGAAAAGTTTGATGCAGGGGCGGATCTACATCTATAGATATGGGTGCTAGTGCACCTACTGTTGGAAATGGGTAACGGAAAGTTAAGTTTGACTTAACGTTGACCTAGGTTTCTAATGAAAGTTCGTTATTTGTTAACGAAACTAGTTACAAATGATAATCTACATTTGTTGTAGATTATACAACTCATTTATTGTCTCAAAATCATTTCCGGGTGAATGAGAAATTAATGACAAAGTTTTGTAACTTAACGAAAGTTAGTTAAAGGGTGTTTTGAAGTGCTCGGCCTAGCAGAGTCCTTGACTCGGCCGAGCAGAGCACAGAAATTGGCCAAAGTCTCTGGACAAGTTTGCTCGGGCGAGGCATATGTCTGCTCGGCCGAGCAGTGTGAATTACACGGCCGTGCAAGTCTATTGACTCGGCCGTGCAGCTTGGTGCTCGGCCGAGCGAGTCCCTTGACTCGGCCGAGCAGATCCTGAACAGGTGCCAATTCAAACAGAAAGTTGTGTCCTTTCAAGGGAAAAGACACAAACCCCTTAACTCTCTTTATATACTTTCCCTCCGAATTTCAGTTCATTAATATAGTCATTTAAGCATTCCTACCCTCTAGTAAGATAGATTAACATACCCAAATCATTGGCATATTGTTGCATTCTTCCTTTCAAGTCCAAAGTTCTAAACAATCTTTTGTTCGTTAGATTAGTTATATTGGAGTGCTCCTTATAACTAATAGTAAAGTCGTTTTATCTTACTAGAAGATTGTCATTTAAACCGTAAGCACTCGCAAGGCAATAACTTCTTACGGAGATTGTATTTAATACAAGACTCGACTTGTCTCTTATTCTCAAATCTCCGTTACATTTTCTGTTAAGTTTTTCTGTTAAGTTCTTGAGAAGCCTACCAAAAGTCCAACAATCGTAAGAAGTTATTTGCGCTTCTTCAAGACCTTCAAAGATGGAAAATGAGAAAGATGTCTCCTCATCCAGTCAAGGGAATGTTACGCCTCCTTCTCAAGGTGACGTTACATTCAACCATGTTGCACCCGCTCCTACTCCACATCACGTCGGTCATGGTGAAAAACTCGCGAAATTCACTGGTGTGGATTTCAAGAGATGGCAACAGAAGATGCTCTTCTACTTGACCACCCTAAGCTTGCACCGCTTCTTAAAGGAAGATCCTCCGGCGGTGGAAAATGGTGATCCCGACCCCCAAAGGCAAATGGCAAAGGAGGCTTGGGGTCACGGTAATTTTTTATGTAAGAATTACATCTTAAATAGACTTAACGATGCACTATACAATGTGTATAGTACCGTCGAGTTAGCCAAGGCGTTGTGGGACACCTTGGAAAGGAAGTACAAGATAGAAGACGCCGGGTCAAAGAAATTTATCGTCGGTAAGTATCTTGACTTCATGATGGTCGATTCCAAATCGGTAACAACTCAAGTAGATGAATTCCAAATCATTCTACATGGGCTTGATGCCGAGGGGATGATCATGAATGATCCATTCAAGGTGGCTTCTATCATTGAAAAGTTGCCGCCTTCGTGAAAGGATTTCAAGAACTATCTCAAGCATAAACGCAAGGAGATGTCCTTGGAAGACATTGTTGTTCGTCTTCAAATAGAAGAGAACAATAGAATCAACGAGGCCAAGGTTGCTAAGGGCAAGATGGAGGCCATGGTCAATCTCGCCGAGGCTAGCACAAGTGGCACAAAGAGAAAGCATTCAGAAACTGCCGGGAATGCTAAGAAAGGGAAGAAGAAGGGCTCTAAGAAGTTCAAGGGGTCGTGCTATAATTGTGGCAAACCGGGCCACTTAGCAAAGAACTGTCGTCTTCCTAAGAAAGAGGCTAATAATGTTGACCACATGGACTTAGATTTGCAGCAATGATCTTTGAGGCCAACGTTGCAAATTTGGAGGAGAATCCAAAAGCTTGGTGGATAGATAACGGTGCTACCCGCCATATTTGTGGTAACAAGGAGAGTTTCTCCTCCTATACTCCCATCTCCGGAAGAAAGCTCTACATGGGAAATTCTGCAACCTCCGATGTTCAAGGCATTGGAAACGTGATATTGAAGATGACTTCCGAAAAAGAAGTAACCTTGTTGGATGTGCTGCATGTTCCAGACATCCGTAAAAATTTGGTGTCTGGCGCTTTGCTTAGTAAGGCCGATTTTAGACTAGTATTTGAATCTGACAAATTTGTACTAACCAAGAATGGTTTGTTTCTTGGAAAGGGTTACCTCGAGGAGGGCCTTTTTAAGATGAATGTAATGACTGTGATCCACCGAGGTGCGATGAATAAAAATTGTGTTTCTTATGTTTACTTGTCGGAAAGTTCTAATTTATGGCATGATAGATTAGGACATGTAAACCTCGACACCATTAAGAAATTAGCGAGACAAGATTTAATCCAAATGACTAAATCCGACTCGACTAATAGGTGCGAAGTTTGTATTGAGGCAAAAATGACGAAGTCGCCATTTAATGCAATACAAAGAAACACAACTCCTCTCGAGTTAATTCACACCGACATATGTGATTTAAAACTTGTGCAAACTCGAGGAGGTAAAAAGTACTTCATTACATTTATAGATGATTGCACTAAGTATTGCTATGTTTATCTCTTAAGAAGTAAGGATGAAGCCTTAGGGGCTTTTGAGACTTATAAGAAAGAAGTTGAGAATCAACTTAACTTGAAGATTAAGAAAATTAGAAGTGATAGAGGTGGAGAATATGATGCACCGTTTGAAGGACTATGTTGGGAATCCGGCATAATTCATCAAACAACGGCTCCATATACCCCTCAATCTAATGGAGTTGCTGAACGCAAAAATCGTACTCTCAAGGAGATGATGAACGCGCTTTTGATAAGTTCTGGCTTACCCGACAACTTGTGGGGGGAAGCAATACTCACTTCTAATTATGTTCTTAATAAAATACCCAAGAAAGGTATTGATAAAACACCCTATGAATTGTGGCATAATCGTAGGCCATGTTTTAAATACCTTAAAGTGTGGGGGTGTTTGGCCAAGATTGAAGTACCTAAGCCGAAACAAGTCAAGATTGGTCCAAAGACCATTGACTGTGTTTTTATTGGATATGCCAATAATAGTAGTGCCTATCGTTTTATAGTGCACAAATCGGACATTCCTGATATGCATGTAGGAACTACTATAGAATCAAGGAATGCGGTATTCTTTGAAAACATCTTTCCAGCTAAGGACAGGAAAGATATAGGTTCTAATAAGAGAACACATGAATATACAACCGGTCCTTCTCAAATAGAAGATGAAGAACCGAGACGTAGCAAAAGGGCAAGAGTGGAAAAGTCTTTTGGTCCTGATTTTCTATCTTACATGTTAGAAAACGAACCAGCAACTGTTAAAGAGGCTTTATCCGGTCCGGATAGTTCATTCTGGAAAGAGGTCATTAACAGTGAAATAGAATTCATAATGCTCAACAATACTTGGGAATTAGTTGATCTCCCTCCAGGTTGCAAACCATTAGGTTGCAAATGGATCCTCAAACGGAAGTATAAGGCGGATGGATCAATCGAAAAGTACAAAGCTAGGCTGGTTGCCAAAGGCTTTAGACAGAAAGAGGGATATGATTTCTTCGATACATACTCCCCTGTCACAAGGATCACATCAATTTGTGTTCTCATAGCTATTGCAGCAGTGCATAATCTTGAGATACATCAAATGGATGTAAAGACTGCTTTCCTAAATGGAGAACTTGATGAAGAAATTTACATGGAACAACCCGAAGGGTTCGTGGTTCCTAGTAAAGAACGAAAGGTGTGTAAACTTGTAAAGTCCTTGTATGGACTAAAACAAGCACCTAAACAATGGCATGAGAAGTTCGATAGAACCATGTTATCGAATGGATTCAAGATTAATGAATGTGACAAATGTGTCTACATTAAAGGAACATCTGAATCATTCGTTATCGTTTGTCTTTATGTAGACGACATGCTCATAATGGGAAGTAATCATGATTTAATCATGAATACCAAAGGCATGTTAAAGAAGAACTTTGACATGAAAGACATGGGATTAGCTGATGTAATATTAGGGATAAAGATCTCTAGAACATCTGAAGGATTAGTTCTTTCACAATCCCATTACCTAGAGAATGTTCTTCGGAAATTCAATGTCTTTGATGACCCTCCGGCTAAAACACCGGTAGACTTGGCTCTACATTTAGCCAAGAACAAAGGGGAACCAGTTTCTCAACTGGAATATGCAAGAATAATTGGTAGTCTGATGTACTTAACGAATTATACTCGTCCAGACATTGCATATTCAGTGAGCAAACTAAGTAGGTTCACAAGTAATCCTAGTACTGATCATTGGAAAGCACTAATGAGAGTACTAAGATATTTAAAGTATACATTAAACCATGGGATACTTTACAAGAAATATCCAGCAGTATTAGAAGGATACTGTGATGCCAATTGGATATCGGACACGAAAGACTCTAAATCCACGAGTGGATATGTATTCACAATAGGTGGAGGAGCAGTGTCATGGAAATCCTCCAAACAAACATGTATAGCCAGATCCACGATGGAGTCTGAGTTTATTGCTTTAGATAAAGCTGGGGAAGAAGCAGAATGGCTTAAGAATTTCTTGAAGGATATTCCTTGTTGGAGTAAACCTGTGCCTGCTGTTATGATACATTGTGATAGTCAATCAGCAATAGGAAGGGCACATAATAGTATGTATAATGGTAAGTCTAGACATATTCGTCGTAGACACAATACCATTAGACAGTTGATCAAGAATGGCGTTATCACTATTGATTATGTAAAGTCATGTGATAACTTAGCGGATCCGTTTACCAAAGGTATAAATCGAGATCAACTGTATAAACTGTTGAGGGGAATGGGTTTAAAACCCACAACAAAAGAACTTATAGCGGACACTCAATCTTGAGAAATGGAGATCCCAGGCCCTTGGTTCATTGAGACAACCAAGTTATAAGTTCTAGTAGAGTTACTTGGAAACAACAACTCGATTTATTAACCTGGAGATGTTGAATACTCATTCCCAGAACATCCAAGTATAAGCACATGCAGCAGTGGTAAGGATAAGTTGAGAAAACTTTTAATGATTTTTATACCTACGGGTGGAGTAGTGCATGATACTCCTTATAGTGAGAATCACCTATATAAGCGAGAGGTAACTAGGCCGCCTCTAAATGAACGCTTATGAATGAGATACGGTCCAGGGCCGAAATGGACAAAACGTGAGAACAACAATTGTTAGAGCTGTTATTATGTGAGTATTATTGTCTTGGTATACATTCGACAGTCACTGGTTCAAAGCGACTCGCTACCAAATGGCTAGTATATCCGATAATATTTCACTAGGGATGATTCAAGGCCACAAGCTATCTATCCCGATGTAATAATAGTTCGCCGGAACTTTGGACGAAATTGCATTCATGCATTAATTGTCATTCATGTGGGGGATTGTTGGAAATGGGTAACGGAAAGTTAAGTTTGACTTAACGTTGACCTAGGTTTCTAACGAAAGTTCGTTATTTGTTAACGAAACTAGTTACAAATGGTAATCTACATTTGTTGTAGATTATACAACTCATTTATTGTCTCAAAACCATTTCCGGGTGAATGAGAAATTAATAACAAAGTTTTGTAACTTAACGAAAGTTAGTTAAAGGGTGTTTTGAAGTGCTCGGCCGAGCAGAGCACAGAAAGGCCAAAGTCTCCGGACAAGTTTGCTCGGGCGAGGCATATGTCTGCTCGGCCGAGCAGTGTGAATTACACGGCCGTGCAAGTCTATTGACTCGGCCGTGCAGCTTGGTGCTCGGCCGAGCGAGTCCCTTGACTCGGCCGAACAGATCCTGAACAGGTGCCAATTCAAACAGAAAGTTGTGTCCTTTCAAGGGAAAAGACACAAACCCCTTAACTCTCTTTATATACTTCCCCTCCGAATTTCAATTCATTAATATAGTCATTTAAGCATTCATACCCTCTAGTAAGATAGATTAACATACCCAAATCATTGGCATATTGTTGCATTCTTCCTTTCAAGTCCAAAGTTCTAAACAATCTTTTGTTCGTTAGATTAGTTATATTGGAGTGCTCCTTATAACTAATAGTAAAGTCGTTTTATCTTACTAGAAGATTGCCATTTAAACCGTAAGCACCTGTGTGGGGCAATAACTTCTTACGGAGATTGTATTTAATACAAGACTCGACTTGTCTCTTATTCTCCAATCTCCGTTACATTTTCTGTTAAGTTTTTCTCTTAAGTTCTTGAGAAGCCTACCAAAAGTCCAATACCTACTGAATTAATAAGTGTGTCTAGTTCGGTGATGAAGGTTAGGTTTTTATGCTCGAGGTTGTGTGTTCAAGTCTCACAATAGACAATTTTTTTCTCTCTACAATTTACATTTTGAAGCTCAATAGTGTAAATTGTGCGCCCAAATGTTCTGAATCCGCCACTGGTTTGATGCATGGCTTGTGCAAATTTAGGGACTCTGGGGAGGGATGATTGCGGGAACTGCTTTGCAGACGTTGCTGCTCCTTTACGTACTTAATAAGACCAACTGGAAGAAAGAGGTTAGTGATTTAATTTTCGTTAAATTTAAGTAATGCTTTAGGTCAATGGAAAGCAAACAGATTATGGTTTGTATCTGGCTAATAGAAAATGAGCGGCAGGTGGAGCAGTCGAGCGAGCGGATGAGGAAATGGGGAGGACAAGATCTTGAGACAACTGGGAGTTAACCTGCTAGATTGTAGGGAATTAATTTTTTCTGGATCTGCTAATTATTCAGTTAACCTCTAATGTAAATGATTTTTGGTATTAAGTAGTGATGCCGCAAGAAACGTGTTTTATTCCGTTCAAGTAGATTCATCTTTTTCTACATTCCACCCGATGGGGTGATATCCGTTTGTTTCGCTAGAACCAACTGTGTAAGCCCTATGCTTACGATTAATACTAACATTGAAAGAACATACAACTAATGAATAGGTATAATCATAAACACTAGAACAATATCGCTTCAACTACAACTAGAACGTATACAAGTACAAATAACCGGACTTATCCTAAATGAAAATGATTCTGACAAAATCTGTCGGCTCTTATTCTTGTTTCAGCTTCAAGACTTGAAACTCCTTCCAGTCTCGTAATGACAAACTAATGAATAGGCATCCACTAGATAACAAGGCCTCAAAACAGTGTACACACAACCGACAAATCAAGTAGTAAACCACAAACAAAAACATAACATACGCCAAACGCAGCAGTGGCACAAGTGGCAGACGTAAGCGGCGTATTTCTTCTCAAGCTCTTCGATATCTGCCTGTGTGGCAGCAGTAGAGGCGGCATCGTGTGTGGCGGCAGTAGGTGCTAGGGTGATAAGTGGGGTTGATTGAAGGAGGAATGGGTAGTGGGTCAGAGGAGGAGCATCTTTGTGCTGGAATTTAGGACACGGGCCTGGCCAAGCCTACCGTCTCCTCCAGTCAATTATGTGGAACTTTTATCCCATGGAATTTTCAATCAAATTTGTTTCCTGATAGTGGGAAAATTGGATCATAGACCATGAAAAATGTGATTCTCTCTGCAGAACCAACATCATATGCCTCTCAAAGAGTTTTCATCAGAATCCCGCTAAAATGAAATCGTCTAAACTAAACGACAATTCATGCCTGATTCAGATTGTGCCTCAAGAAAGCTTCTAAATTGCCAATATACCCGAAAGAGCAACATATTTCAGGCTAACTTGTCCATGAAACATTCATTCTGCAGAAGCATTAAAATTCAATCACTTACAAGTTACCTAAATTTGAAATGCCTTTCGTTTCATCCAAAACGGGAGCATATGGAATAGTCTTCTGTCAAATTACTACTACTCACCCTACTAAATAAAAGTACATGAATTGATGTTTGATAAAGCCAAAAATTTCCTAGTACACAAGAAGCCTTTGCTAACACATAATACACCCACTGGAACTCCAAACAAAGGAATCGGGAGCAAGGATGTGCTGGAGGCAGTCCTAGATATCTTCAAGCTTTTTGTTTCTTAGGCATGCGGTAGCCACCAGTAACACAAGCATGGTCTCTCTCAAAGGGCTCGAGAGTAACTTGCTCCATTGGCTTGAATTGCTCTGCTTGTAGCTTCTTCACTTCAGAAGCAAATACAGCCTCCGCAGGGACAGTTGAATCAATGCAATTTGCCTAGATAACATTTAAGTAAATTTTATGTTAAATAACAAGATTTCAAAAAAATAAATGGAACACTTTATTACAGTTCTTACTATAATAAACTATAAAGAAACGTACACATACCTTGATAGATATAACAAAGTATCCACCAGATTTCAAGAAATAAGATGCATTTAGAGCTAAAATTCTTGCCTGCAAAAAGAATGGCAATTGGAAATAAAAAGATTGGGCAAGTCAGAACCAAATCACCCAACAACTCACTCCAGATAGCAAAAAATGAATGAAATATGGATTCACCAGTTCTTAGAAACAAATTAAACAAGAGACTTATGGTAATCATGTAATCTTTCATCCTCGAGGAAGAAGATAAAGAGCATAATTGTAGCTGCATTTAGACTAATTACATAGTAGTGCATACTAGGATCAAGCTACGATATGCATTTGTTCAAAATAAGATGGTTTTGAAGGAAGATAGGGAGCTAAAATATCCCAAAGACACCAACGAGAAAAATACCACAACTGCTATGAAAGCAAATGAGCCCAGCTATGAGTAAAAAAGGAAATGAATACCTCAAGAACTGTGTCAGAAACTCGGTTTTACATCACCCAAGAAGTCGTGAAGGGGAATCCGAGAAACTCATCATCCAGTCAATAAAGTTGTTCAAGGTCTTGTTTGAGATTAAATAGATATATGCTCATAAGAAAAACTATAGAATTGAAACAATGCCAACAAAAAACAGAAACAGTCAACTTGCAGTAAGCTAGATGAATCATGATTCAAATAAGAGAATTAAAACAAATTAAAATATGTGCATCAGAAACTCGGTTTTGCATCACTCATGATGTCTTGAAGGGGAATCCGAGTAGCTCGTCATCTGCTTCATTATTGCAAATAAATAACTTGAAAAAATTAAAAAAAAAATGAAAGAAAAAAAAAGTAGAAGTGAAAAAGGAAAATAAACAAAAAATGATCTTGATAAATAACCAAACTTAAATAGCAAACACTACAGCAGATCTGGGACACACTAGAGTGATCTATCAGATGATATAACAGACTGAGAAACATTGGCTAGTAGTTAAAGACCAAAGGAATGCAAAAGAAAAAAATTACAAGTCAATAGAAGTATATCAAAAGCAAGGAAAAGCACCACAAGTAAAAGTAAACATACATGAGTAAAACACCCACCCCTCTCACCCCCTACCCCAAATAAAATGAGACCATGAGGTCCTTAAACTGACAATTCAGCCCAAACTATGTACGAAAAGCAAACCTGGTCAGGCTGAGCAACATCAGAAAATATCACATCCACCATACCAACAAGCATCCTGTACTTGGCTGGATGCCTAGCATCCTCAATAATGGGAATGACGTTTGTTCGCTTCTTGGCCATGTTAACCAAGTCCCTGCCACTTCTGTGGGAGAACTCTACAGCATAGACAACTCCAGTCTACAATCAACAGGCATTTACTTGATCTTAGTTGTTAGAACAGGAATAGCAAAAAGATACAAATAAATGAAAATAGACAACTACTTACAGGGCCAACGAGGTCAGACACATGAGACACAGTGGTTCCTGAAGCAGCTCCAAGATAGAGGACCTTGGAACCAGGTTTCTACAACAAAATACAAGAGAAAATAAGCAAAAGCTGGCTCTATAAGTTATACAGGGAAAAATATGAACTCACCATCCAAATGTTGTCAACTCCACCAAGAACAGCAGCTGCCAATTTGGAACGGAAAGGGTTCCACACCCTGTATTCAATCTTAGTTCCATCTTCATTCTGAAGAAAGAAGAAAAGGATGATCTAAAATCAGATCAAATGAGCATTAAACATTGTAACCTACTTCGAGAATGATGGCCCAAACACTCTCAAGAGCAAAAGCAAAACAAGCCATCTACAAGATGTTTATGAATAAAAGTGGGATCTATGTAGACTGTTTAGAAGTTAGCATTTAAAGAATATTGGAATAAAAAGGAACAGAAATTTCGACAACATTTTGATTTTATACACCCTTGTAAATGAAAAGGAAATGAATTTCAAAATAAGACACATTGGTGGAGCAGATAAATCAGCACAAAAATAAAATCAAGATAAAAACTTTCATCTCATCAATAAAAAACTAAATGAGGAAATGTACTAGCAAATACAATAAAAAACAAATGGCAAACATAAAAGGTCAAATAATCAAACATAAGGACGCATAACGAATTGAGTGATAATTTAAACACGGATTAACCTGAACAGAGATTCTTTTCTCATTGTAGACAGCCTCTCCAGGCACCATGTTCCTAGTACAGAGCGCATCTTCTTTGCCCTTAGCAATAAACACTCCGTCATGTCTATGAGGCTCAACCACCACCTTGCTCCCTCCTTTCATTCCGGGGCCTCCACGTCCACGACCTCGGCCGCCGCGGCCACGGTCACCACCTCTTCCTCCACGACCACCACCGCGACTCATCCTATCATCACTCCTTCCGCCGAATCCCCCTCGGCCTCTCCCCCTTCCGCCGCCATCGCTCCGGCCACCCCTGAACCCGCCGCTGCCGCCACGACCTGCATTCAATCAATTAATCAAACAAATTAAGTAAAAACACCTACAGCCGTTAACAGAACATAGGAAAGATTAAAGATCGTATTTACCTCTACCAGGTGTTCTCATATTTTGGTGTGAAGGCGGAAATTTTTTGCTAGGGTTTGATTGATGAAGAGAATGAGAGGCTAGGTTACGGGTTTCTATGTTTTATAGAGGTCGTCAAATTAGGGTTTAGGGTTTTGCTGGAAGTTGAGAGTTTTGTTTTACTCCTTGTTCTTTTAGCTAATGACATTAGAAGTCCTTTTGTCTTTGATTTGATGTTTAAGGTTTATAGTCCCCTTGTTTGTTATAGAGGTCACCCTCCAATTTTTAGGCCTCTTATTTTACTACCACTTCAATGGCTCAATCACATAATAATCCCATGATGATAATAATAACAATAATAAAAAAAATATTTATTTATTCATATAGTTTAACAATTTATTTTCATTTTTATCATTAATCTTAATGAGATTTACTTATTAATACATTACTCCATCTTTTTATATGGTTCGTAATTTTGCGAATTGAATTTAAAGGCTTTAACCTAGAAATTTTGGAAATGGAACTTGAGGTGTGAACGAAATATCATTATTTTAGGAAAAAAAATTACCTAATTCCACCTGGAGGTTACCCCTTTTTAAGGAATAGCCTTTTATATATCACAAAATAAGAGTTTTCTCGAGGCGAAACTGACTGAAAGACCCAATTTTGCCGGCATGACAACAAGCACGGACTGGTAGTCGAAAGTAAGCGTATAGGCAGAGATGTCTATCGTACTGTTGACTCGATCTATTCATTGAATTTGCTTGATTCCATTTTGGTATAGGCTCTCTCTCTCTCTCTCTCTCTCTCTCTCTCTCTCTCTCTCTCTCTCTCTCTCTCTCTCTCTCTCTCTCTCTCTCTCTCTCTCTCTCTCTCTCTCTCTCTCTCTCTTTCTCCAAGAATTCATTCACTTCCCTTTACTCCATATATTTTAATTCTCCGGAAACCCCCGGGCTCCCCCTCTCCTCCTTCCCCAAACGCCATTTCCTCTATATCCCTCCCTACATCAACATCACAATACACACACACTCTCTCTCTCTAAAACTTCACATCTCTCTCACTGATTCTCACTGATTCTCTCTATGAAACTCTTTCCCTCATTCCCGGCAACCACCTTTACTCGCGGATCACCAATGTCGGATCTCTCCCTTCCCTACCTTCATATCTCCCTCGTGCTCTCCTACTCACAATATCCGACCAATAAGGAAATCCTAGCTTATGGCCGCCTCACCTTTTCCATCTCCGGCGAATCCATCTCTGCCTCTGCAATTATACAACAACTTCTCTTCAGATATGGTAGCCTATTGCCTTAGATATAATGCATCATCTCCAATCTTTCATCTTCTCCGTTCAAATTTGATGATTTCTCAAGCGCCGAAGATGAAAGATTGGAGAAGATGAAATCAACAAATTTGAACGGAGAAGATGAAAGATTGGAGATGATGCATTATATCTAAGGCAATAGCCAATAGGCTACCATATCTGAAGAGAAGTTGTTGTATAATTGCAGAGGCATAGATGGATTCGCCGGAGATGGAGGAGGTGAGGCGGCCATAAGCTAGGGTTTCCTTATTGGTCGAATATTGTGAGTAGGAGAGCACGAGGGAGATATGAAGGTAGGGGAGGGAAGGGAGAGATCCGACATTGGTGATCCGCGAGTGAAGGTGGTTACCGGGAATGAGGGAAAGAGTTTCATAGAGAGAATCAGTGAGAGATATGTGAAGTTTTAGAGAGAGAGAGTGTATTGTGATGTTGATGTAGGGAGGGATATAGAGGAAATGGCATTTGGGGAAGGAGGAGAGGGGAGCTCGGGGGTGCCCGGGGGTTTCCGAAGAATTAAAATATATGGAGTAAATGGGAAGTGAATGAATTCTTGGAGAAAGAGAGAGAGAGAGAGAGCCTATACCAAAATGGAATCAAGCAAATTCAATGAAAAGATTGAGTCAACAGTATGATAGACATCTTTGCCTATACGCTTACTTTCGACTGCCAGTCCGTGCTTGTTGTCATGCTGGCAAAATCGGGTCTTTCAGTTAGTTTCGCCTCGGGAAAACTCTTATTTTGTGACATATAAAAGGCTATTCCTTAAAAAGGAGTAACCTCTGGGTGGAATTAGGTAATTTTTTTCTAAAATAATGATATTCCGGTTATCCTAAAAAAATTGCCATTTATCACTTTTTTTGTCCAAAATAGATAGTTCCATTTAGGGGTATCAATTTCTTACTATTTGATTCATTAAGAAATTTATAGGTCACTACTGATGGTATACTCAGATGTAGCTTGGGCTTTAATGACAGGCCAGCATAAGCATAATATCAGTGACACAAGATTCATTAAGAAATTTATAGGTCACTACTGATGATAGTCCTATACCAATGGGCAATGGGCCAATTAGAAATTAACAGTATCTAAATTGTGCCATGATATCAACAAATAAGGAAGCAGGTTGACATTGAGATACGTACCTCCATCTCATGGACGATGTCATTTCCTTGGACTCCTACATGAGATAGAAATAGGGGCAGGAAATACATCAGTAAAAATAATTTTGAAGGATGATAGTGCACTCTTAAATATTTCCTCATCATCGTGAATTCTTCTTTTGCTTTTCTCTGCCTCAAACGACCATCCTCAGCCTCCAATTTTTTTCTTTGCATCAGGTACTAAAGCATAACACATAAAGAAATCAAATATCAGACTGAAGTTATTAAAAGTTACAATATACAAAGAACTTGAGAGTAAAAGAAAGGTTCCTGTATTAGACTCCGCTCTCTAGTTATAATGAAATACAGGAGAGAAATCACCTTCTCCAAATCACATTCCCATTAGTAACCTTAAAATGTCCTTTTGTTGATAAACTTGACACTTCAATTTCTCATCTTCTTCATCACTGTTTACTGTTTAAACGAAATTGTAATACTCCATATAACAAAAAGAATCTACTATTTAGAATGCAGCAGACCCATTAGAACTTGGCATTCTTGGGATTTGACTTGAAACTCTTCACAAATATGAAACATGTGATGTACATGAAATATGAAGAGATAGGCAATTTCAGATTCCTTTTTAGCATGTGAGAAGCAAACAAATGAGAACATAATATTTTGTTTACAAGGTAATGTTATACGGAGTATTACAATATACTCAGATGTAGCATGGGCTTTAATGACAGGCCAGTATAAGCATAATATCAGTGACATAAGATTCATGAAGAGATTTATAGGTCACTACTGATGATAGTCCTATACCAATGGGCAATGGGCCAATTAGAAATTAACAGTATCTAAATTGTGCCATGCTATCAACAAATAAGGCAGCAGGTTGAGAGTAAAAGAAAGGTTCCTGTATTAGACTCCGCTCTCTAGTTATAATGAAAAACAGGAGAGAAATCACCTTCTCCGAATCACATTCCCATAAGTAACCTTAAATTGTCCTTTTGTTGATAAACTTGACACTTCAATTTCTCATCTTCTTCATTACTATTTACTGTTTAAACGAAATTGTAATACTCCATATAACAAAAAGAATCTACTATTTAGAATGCAGCAAACCCATTAGAACTTGGCATCCTTGGGATTTGACTTGAAACTCTTCACAAATACTCCCTCCGTCCCATCCGAAGTGTCCGGAAAGGACAATTGCACGAGAATTAAGGAAAGTGAGGTAAGAAAGAGAAAAGTTTAAATGTTGTGAGTATGAAAAATTAAATAGGAAAGAGAATGAGTGGGTGGAATAGTTAGGAGAGAGAATGTTGTGAGTGTAAAAGTAAAGTAGGAGAGAGAATGAGTGGGTGTAATAGTAAAAAAACTTTTCTTTTTTGGTAATGAGACATTTTAAATGGGACGCCCAAAATGGAAAGTTGGGACACTTCGGGCGGGACGGAGGGAGTATGAAACATGTGATGTACATGAAATATGAAGAGATGGGCAATTTCAGATTCCTTTTTAGCATCTGAGAAGCAAACAAAGGAGAACATAATATTTTATTTACAAGGTAATGTTATACGGAGTATTACAATATACTCAGATGTAGCATTGGCTTTAATGACAGGCCAGCATAAGCATAATATCAGTGACATAAGATTCTTAAAGAAATTTATAGGTCACTAATGATGATAGTCCTATACGAATGGGAAATAAGCCAATTAGAAATTAACAGTATCTAAATTGTGCCATGCTATCAAGAAATAAGGCAGCAGGTTGAGATAAGTACATCCATCTCATGGATGATGTCATTTCCTTGGACTCCTACATGAGATAGAAATAGGGCCAGTAAAAATAATTTTGAAGGATGACAGTGCACTCTTAAATATTTCCTCATCATCGTGAATTTTTCTTTTGCTTTCCTCTGCCTCAAACGATCCTCCTCAGCCTCCAATTTCTTTATTTGCATCAGGTACTAAAGCATAACACATAAAGAAATCAAATATCAGACTGAAGTTATTAAAAGTTACAATATACAAAAAACTTGGGAGTAAAAGAAAGGTTCCTGTATTAGACTCCGCTCTCTAGTTATAATGAAAAACAGGAGAGAAATCACCTTCTCCAAATCACATTCCCATAAGTAACCTTAAAATGTCCTTATGTTGATAAACTTGTCACTTCAATTTCTCATCTTCTTCATCATTGTTTACTGTTTAAACGAAATTGTAATACTCCGTATAACAAAAAGAATATACTATTTGGAATGCAGCAGACCCATTAGAACTTGGCATCCTTGGGATTTGACTTGAAACTCTTCACAAATATGAAACATGTGTTGTACATGAAATATGAAGAGATGGGCAATTTTAGATTCCTTTTTAGCATGTGAGAAGCAAACAAAGGAGAACATAATATTTTGTTTACAAGGAAATGTTTTTCATGAAAAAAATAAACATTTCTGAAATAGTTCTCCATGAATCAAATTAATAACAAGAAAATGTCACAATGGAACATGTTCAAAATAACAAAAAAATACAAAACATCATACCAAGAAAGCCTGAGAAACTTCACATCTTCAAGGTTGAAATTCCAGCCACTAATCCCTCTCCCTCTTCATATAATCGTATTAAATCAACTCAACAAAGTGAATCCCACAAGTAATACATTTCACTCTCAAGCAATAAAATTGATTAATTTTACCAATAAATCATTTCACTCTCATTTGGAGCTGAATTAAATGGGAAGTGAATGAATTCTTGGAGAGAGAGAAAGAGAGAGAGCCTATACCAAAATGGAATCAAGCAAATTCAATGAATAGATCGAGTCAACAGTACGATAGAAATCTCTGCTTATACGCTTACTTTCGACTGCCAGTCCGTGCTTGTTGTCATGCTGGCAAAATCGGGCCTTTCAGTCAGTTTCGCCTCGGGAAAACTCTTATTTTGTGACATATAAAAGGCTATTCCTTAAAAAGGAGTAACCTCCGGGTGGAATTAGGTAATTTTTTTCTAAAATAATGATATTCCGATTATCCTAAAAAATTGCCATTTATCACTTTTTTTTGTCCAAAATAGATAGTTCCATTTAGAGGTATCAATTTCTTACTATTTTATATACCCATTAAGTTTTATTAATAAGATTTTATTAATGTTTTATTTTATAGGATAATATAAAACATGATAACACCTATTGGTTAATCGAAATATCCATTTTCACACCTCAAGTTCCATTTCCAAATTTCCTAGGTTAAAGCCTTTAAATTCACAAAATTATGAACCATAGAAAAAGATGGAGTAATGTATTAACAAGTAAACCTCATTAAGATTAATGATAAAAATCAAAATAAATTGTTAAACTATATGAATAAATAAATAATTTTTTTATTATTGTTATTATTATCATAATGGGATTATTATGTGATTGAGTCATTGGAGTAGTAGTAAAATAAGAGAACTAAAAATTGGAGGGTGACCTCTATTACAAGAGGACTATAAACCTCAAACATCAATGACAAAAGTATGAAATTTTTCAGGATTTTATGGCTATTGCACGCGCATACAAGCATCCGGACATTTTTTTAACCATGACTGCCAACCCCGCATGGCCAAAAATTAATGATGATCTCCTGCCTAATCAAGCAGCAGCTGATCGACCAGATTTAGTTGCTCGCGTTTTTGAATTGAAGAGAAGACAATTGATGAAAATAGTAAAATATAAAAGGGTGTTTAAATAAATAGAAGCATATATTTTTTACTATAGAGTTTCAGAAAAGGGGATTACCTCATATGCATGCATTATTTTTCCTCGCAGAACCGGATAAGATCAGAACGCCAGAACAAGTTGATCAAGTGGTATGTGCTGAGTTACCAGATCAAGAGAGTAAGCCCGCACTTTTTGACCCAGTTACGAGATGCATGATACATGGACCATCCGGTGCAAGAAACTGAAATGCACAATGTATGGAGAAAGGTTTTTGTAAGAAAAGATATCCAAAACCATGGGCTGAAACAACTTCTATCGATAATGATGGTTATGCGATCTATTGTCGTCGCGATAATGGAGTAGTTGTCGAAGTGCGAGGGAAAGAGGTTGATAATCGAGATGTTGTACCTTACAATCCTTATATCACTGAGATGTTTAACTGTCATATTAATGTGGAGGTGTGTGCTTGATTGACATGTGTAAAGTACATTCATAAATACATATACAAAGGTCACCTCGAACAACAATTGTTCAGGGGAGAGGTGACGAGATCAAACAATATCTTGATGCGAGGTACATTGGTCCAAGTTCAAATCTCGGTGTTGTCCATTTGTATGTGTTTTATTTTTTTATGCGTCCTTACATGCTTTCTTCTCTATATATTATATGTTAGTGTAAACTGCAGATGATATCGTAGATGATTTCCCAAAAGTCCAGGTGATATCGTAGATGATTTCCTGTACTGAAAATTATATAGTTGTATATTTCTTGTTTATTATTTAATGGACTAATGTGCTAATATAATCTGTATAGTCTATAGTTTATGTTTATATTTCAGAGTGCAATAGCATCAAAGAAGGAGCTAGACACGTGTGGAAATTGGAAGAAAAGAATTTATACATTTTATGTATAAATTCGTAACTTGGGCAATAACAAACAAAACGTGTGAAGACTTGGTCAAGAGTTGTTGCTGAGTTATGGAAGAAGTACAAGGTTGATAAAGCATGGGAGTACAAGGCGTGGAAGCATGACTTGGAGATAAATCAACTTGGTTGCTAAAATTGAGGAAGTGGAAGCTAAAAATGTGGAAAAACTTCACCCACTCTCCCTACACTTTCTCCACGTGCAAGACCAGCCTCAAGGCTGTTAATTGAGTAGCCTTCAAGTATTTTGAAGACTATAAATAAGCTAAGAAGGTTTTATTTGAAGATATGCCAATTACATCATCACATTCACACCTTCGAAAGCTTAGAGATAGAGTTCTTTGTTTGGTTCGTTTTAATCCTTCCTCCCTTGTAATTTCGCACTTGATTACATTGGTATCAAGTTGTGTGAAAGCTAGGATAGGATTCCGTTATTTATCTCTTGTTCCATAGAGCTCAAAATAGTTATAGCTATAGGGAACTTTTGGCTTTGTAAATTCATTTATAGTGATTATAAAGTCTTGCCTAAGAGGCACTCTCAAGTTATATTTATATAACTTGAGAAAAACAATTTTGGTGTTCTTATTCCGCTGCAAACTCTTTTACAAAATTATTTTATTTTTGAAGTGTGTGTGTGCTATCCCAAGTGCTATCGTTGGTGCAGTTATCACCTTGGATATCACTTGTGATTCTGGCCGTGACAATTTCAATTGGTATCAGAGCAGGTCACTTGACGTTACTAAGTGCTTGGTCTAGGTGTTATGGCTTTTGATCCTGCAAATCCAAACCAAAAACGTTTTCCTGTTTTAGATGGTTCGAATTATGCATATTGGAAAATTCGTCTTCGCTCGCATATCAAATCAATTGATATTCGAGCGTGGCGATCTATAGTTAATGGGTACTCTCTTCCACTTTTACCTCCTGATGAGGATGGTGATATTTAGGTTAAACCTGAAGGTGAGTGGACTAATGAAGAGATCACCCTAGCTAACTATAATGAGAAAGCTCTTAATGCTATCTTTGAGTGGGTTGACATGCATATTTTTAAACTTATTCAAAATAGTTCCACAGCTCAAGAAGCTTGGGATATTTTACAAAGGTTTTGTGAAGGTGATTCTAGTGTGCGTGAAAACAAACTTAGAGGTCTTACTGGCAAATGTGAAAGGTTGAGAATGGGTGAAAGTGATACCATTTCCTCTTATTTTGAAAAATTGTTTGACATTGCTAATGAGTGTCAACTTTTAGGTGAACCTTTTACAAACAAACAATTGGTTTCAAAGGCTATTAGAACTCTCCCTGAGCGTTTTAATATAAAGGTTTCATCTATAGAAGAGGCTCACAACCTTTCTATTATGGACATCAATTCCTTAATGAGCATTTTAAAAAATTTTGAGTCAAATCTTGCTGAGCAAAGTGAAGCTTCTAAAGGCAAGAGTGTTGCTTTAAAAGTTCAATCCTCTAATGGTTCAACTAATGAGGATGACGAAATTTTTGAGAAATTAGGTGAAGATGACAGTGTTGCCTTACTTGCTAGGAAATATAACTCAATGGTGAGAAAATTTAACAAAGAAAATGTGCAGGTGAAGGCTAAAGAGCAACAAACCAAGGTGTACAATTCAATGCCCAAGAGGACATTTCCATCTACTCAGAAAGGTGGTCCCATAAGGAGAGCATCATCAGATCAATCCAGGTCTGATCAAAAATACCTTGAATCAATCCAATGTCATGCTTGCTCTGGATGGGGTCATTACTCAAATGAGTGTGCTAACACTCTAAGGAAGATGGGAAAGAACCTATGGGTTTCTCTCAGTGACAATGAGGATGAGGAGACCAATCAATCTGAAGATTCAGATCAAACAGCAATGGTGGTCACAAATTGTGACTCGGATTCTGTCAGTGATACCCCAGGTGATATCCAAAGTGGGATAGCACCTGAGATATCATCCAACAGGTATACAGATTTAAATTTGATAAATGTTGTTTATTTTGTGGGTTCTGTTAACATGGATGCAGGTAGTTCACAAGAGGGTGAACAAAGTAAGGAGTTTCGCAAGGATGAACTCATTTGTGGTCTTAAGAACCTTTGCAAAGAATTGGTGGACGAATGGAAGAAGGAGAACAAGAAGGTGATTTCTCTGTCCAAAGAGGTTCAAGACCTGACTGATGGCTTGACTAGATTGGAAGTGCAACTCACAAAGAAGGATGTGGAGCTGGACAAATTCAAGGCCAAGCTTACTCTTGCCGAAACAACATTTAAGAAACTCAACACGAGTTCTTCCAAGTTAGATGCAATTCTTGGGTTGAGCAAACCACTTAAGGCAGGTATGGGTTTTCAAGAGTCTTTAAATACTATTACATCTGCTTTGGCTAATAAGGAAGATAAGGTAGTTATTGTTAAAGAAAGAGACAACGTTGAACTAATATCTTCTGATAAGTCTTCTGACAAAGTAAAAATATGTAACTACTGTTACTCTTCTGGACATTTGAAAAATGATTGTAAAACACTTTTAAAGAAACAGTCCAGTTCCTGTGTGATACGAAGTGCTACCTAGCACGTCGAGATATCAGGCGTCGAGAAGAAAAATTATCAAAGTAGGAAAGTGTGGAAACCTAAATCTAACCTAAGATGTGATGTTGTGTGCATTTGCTTTAAAAACTAATGTTGAAGGTTCATGGTATTTTGATAGTGGTTGTTCTCGTCATATATTTGGAACAAAAATGTTTTTAAAGGAATATGAACCTATTCAAGGTGATAGTGTAACATATGGTGGTGGTGGCAAGAGTAATATAGTAGAAAAAGGCATATTAAATGTACCTGGATTTCATGCTTTGAAAAATGTTTTGCATGTTGATGGACTTGTAACTAATTTAATTAGTATTAGCCAACTTTGTGATGACAACCTTGAAGTGAAATTCAACAAAAACACTTGTGAAGTTTTTGATTGTACCAATAACTGTGTTATGAGTGGTACTAGGTCAAGTAATAACTGTTATCTTGTTGAGGATAAACAAGTGTGTCATTCTGTGAGGGTTGATGATGCTACCTTATGGCATCAAAAGTTGGGTCATGTCCATTTTCGAAACATTGTGAAACTCATTAATCTTTGAAGCTGTAAGAGGTATACCTAGTCTGGACATAAGTACGAAAATCATATGTGAAGATTGTCTCAAGGGTAAACAAACACGTGCTACCCGTAGTGCTACCCAACATAATGAGGAGTATTCTCGGACAACACACTGTTTTCAATTAATGCATATGGATTTAATTGGTCCAGTGGAGGTAGACAGTCTAGGAGGTAAGAAATATACTTTTGTAATAGTTGATGATTTTTCTAGATTTACTTGGGTATATTTTTTGAAAGAAAAATCAGAAACTTTTGAAAAGTTTAAGATCTTACATGCTAAAATCAAAAACATATTTTCTGCTCTTATCATGCGAATAAGGTCTGATTATGGAACGGAGTTTGATAATTCATTGTTCTTTACTTTTTGTGAATTAAAAGGAATTAAACATGAGTTTTCTGCTCCCAAAACACCTCAACAAAATGGGGTGGTTGAAAGGAAAAACAGGACCTTACTTGAGATGGCACGTGTGATGTTGTTTTCAAAAAGGATTTCAAAAAGATTTTGGGCTGAGGCCTTAAACACAGCTTGTCACACGATCAATAGAGTTTTTCTAAGACCCGGTACTAGAATGACACCTTATGAAATTTTGAATGGTAGGATACCAAAGGTTCATTATTTTCATATATTTGGTTGTGTGTGTTATGTTCTAAATGATCGGGATTACTTAGCTAAATTTGACTCTAAAAGTGATAAGGCTATATTTCTTGGGTATGCTCAGGACGGAGTCGAGCATACGGGGTTTATAACCTTAGGTTAAAAACCATTCGGGAATCAATTAACGTTGTTTTTGATGATTTAGCAAGTGTTACGGGTGATGGAGTACGGGAATCTCCATTGATATTCTTTGGAGGATCAAAATCAAGTAAGTGATACCCAGTCTTGGCCCAAGTGTTGCCACGAAGGGATAGCATCTCGGTATCACCCAAGTCGATCCGGCAAGCGAAAAGGAGGAACAAATCGAGATGATGATGCTCATGTGCATGAAGATTTGAGAAGGGATCCACCAGCTAGGATCAGAAGAGATCGTCCTTCATCTCAAATCATTGGAGAAGCAAGTGAAGGGGTACGAACAAGGAATAAAGGACACATTAGCAACCGTGAAATGGCAAGGTATGTGTGCATGTCCACCACATACCACAAGGTAAAATATTCATGTTTTGTTTCTTCTTTAGAACCCAAAAATATTTCTGAAGCTTTAAAAGATAATTTTTGGATACAAGCCATGCAAGAGGAACTTGAACAATTTGCTCGTAATGAAGTTTGGTGTTTAGTACCACGTCCCATTAATACAAATGTAATTGGTACAAAATGGATTTTCAAGAACAAATCAGATGAGCAAGGAAATATTGTTAGGAACAAAGCTCGTCTCGTAGCTCAAGGTTACACCCAAATTGAAGGTGTTGACTTTGATGAGACCTTTGCTCCTGTTGCTAGAATAGAATCCATAAGACTCCTCTTGGCTATAGCTTGTTTTCTAAAAATTACCTTGTTTCAAATGGATGTTAAAGTTGCCTTTTTAAATGGTTATTTAAAAGAAGAAGTTTTTGTTGAACAACCAAAAGGATTTGAAGATCCTCATCTACCAAACCATGTATATAGACTTGATAAAGCCTTATATGGCTTGAAACAAGATTCACGTGCATGGTATGGTCGCTTAACCTCTTTCTTACTTGAATATGGTTTTACAAGAGGTGAAGCAGATAGGACCTTATTTATCCTAAGGCATGGCAAAGAAACAATCATTGTTCAAATCTATGTTGATGACATAGTCTATGGCTCTACTTCTCAAACGTGTTTAAAAGATTTTGTAGAGGCTATGACATCAACATTTGAGATGAGCATGATTGGTGAGTTAACATTCTTTCTAGGCTTGCAGGTGAAACAATCAAATGAAGGAATTTTCATTTCACAAAGCAAGTATGCAAAGAGCCTAGTGAAACGATTTGGGTTGGAAGGAGCAAAAAGTTCAAAGATCCCTATGTGTTCTTCTCTCAAACTTGGTAGAGACCAAGTAGGTGAGGATGTTGATCCTACTCTATATCGTTCTATGATAGGTAGCCTTCTCTATCTCACTTCTAGTCGTCCTGATATCATGTTCAGCGTGTGTGTTTGTGCACGTTATCAAGCCAATCCTAAAGTCTCACACCTTAATTCTGTCAAAAAGATAATTAAATATGTTTCAGGAACAAGTGAATTAGGGATTTGGTTTAGTAAGGATACTAATACCAATTTGGTTGGCTTTAGTGACTCGGATTGGGCAGGGGATATGGATGATAGGAAGAGTACTAGTGGGAGGTGTTTTTACTTGGGTAACAATTTAGTTTCATGGTATAGTCGTAAACAAAATTGTGTCTCTCTTTCCACAGCTGAGTCTGAGTATGTTGCAGCTGGTAGTTGTTGCTCACAACTTATTTGGCTAAAACATATGCTAGATGACTATGGTCTAGAGAGTAATTCTTTGACTATGTACTGTGATAACCTGAGTGCTATCAACATTTCAAAAAACCCTGTTCAACATTCCCGTACTAAGCACATAGACATACGTCATCATTTTCTTAGAGATATGGTAGATAAAGGCCTAATTAACATTGATCATATTGATACTAAGTATCAACTGGCTGATATCTTTACCAAGGCCTTAGACCACGAGAGATTTTCTAGTTTGAAAATATCTCTTGATCTTTGTAATCTCTGAGTCTGTTCGTGTGTGCTACCCCAAGTGATGTTATCACTCAGGGTAACACTTGTATATTAGTGTATGTTTTCCTTTACTTAAAAAAAAAATAAAAAATGCATTTTTATTTGTTTAATCTGGTTAGCTTAGCTCTAACCGTGGCACATACTGACCTTTTTGTTATGGTAGGTTACTACTTAGGTTATCATGTGTGATATCACTCCCCTTCATATGCTTAAAGTGACAAAGTCACTAATCTTTTTTTGATAAATAAAAGGCAAAGGCAATGTTTCCATACTATTCTCTCGAGCTCGGGGCACGGTGTTCGCTGCAACGATGTACTCTTGCCAATGAGAATGTATGAGGTGATTTGTGCTAAGTATTAGGGACATGGAGTTCGCTACTACAGTGTACCCTACTTGAAAGGCATAGATCACTTGATCTCTACACTTGAAATATAACTCGAAGCACGGAGCTCGTTACTACGTTGCTTTCTTGTTTAAAAGAAGTGTATTGATACGTGATTAACAAGCAATGTACTTAAAAAATATATATAGGCATATAATGCCTAAAGTGCATGAAAAATGCTCAGCTTGTTATGCCTGAAGTGCCTAAAAATGGCTAAGCTTGTTATGCTTAAAATGCTTGAAAATGAAAAATATTTATCAAGGAGATTTATATCACATGTGTTATCCTACGTGTTACCATCATTGACTTAACACATTAGTGTGTGCTATATTAGTTTTTTATTTCTTATTTTCGAAATATTGTTCATTAATTTGTCAAAATCTGAAAGTCTTTTTAATTAAAGAGTTTTCGATTTTGAAAACGTCTTCAACAAGTTTCCTTTATTTTTAGTAAACTTGTTATGTAACTAACCCATATTTATTTTGATTTGTGCATATAATGTTTTGGGCTTAGTTGCAATATATTTGGTTTACTTATTTTTTTATTTTTACGTTTTTACTTAAAAAAAATTGTTTTTTAAAATTTTCTTTTTCAGCCGTGTTGTTTTATTTTTATGAAGAGTTGAGGTTTTAAAAAGGTGTGGTTAGGGTTTATTTTTAAAATATGTGGATAGAGATTAGTTAGAGTATTAATAGGGGTTTTAGTTTAGATAGGACATTAAGTGTCAAATCAATTTATTTGTTTGTTCCCTATCAAACCACCTTCTCCTATATTCACTCGCCCTTTTCCTATTTTCTCTCTCTATTCGTTATCGTCTCTCCCCTTTTAAACCCTCGTTCCAACGCCTTCTTCTCTCCCAAAATCTTAGGTCAAAATACGTTCCAAAATTTCACACAAATCTCCATGGCTTCTCCATCCAAAACCAATACCGAACCATCTCACACGGACCAAATGGACATTTCACCAAGCCTTGCTCCATCCGTGGCATCTCGTGTGGCCATGGAAACTTCACCAATGATCACTCCAAGCTCTTCTCCACCTACAATGGCGATTGTTCCAGCCACTACCCATGTTGCCTCGTTTGAACATGGAATCCCTAAGGTAACTCTCATTCCAGCCGAGCCAAAGAGAAAGAGGAAAACCCCAACTTCCAAGCTGTCTCCTCAAGTTGCAAAGAGGAGATCCTCCAACCGCATTAGGTCAATCAGGTCCAAGGCAACATCAAATACCTCCTTAGATCCGGTTGAAGTCTCAGAAAGCTCTCTTGATGTGTCCTCACCCCATGTGAGTGACGAGAACTTTGATGCAAACAAGGAGAAGGAGCCTTCTGTGGACTCCTTTGATGCTTGGGTAGATGGTGATGAAGAGGAAACTCTCTCTGATTATCAGAAGAAGAAAGGCAAGGGCAAAGCTACTGTGAGTGCTACCAAAGGTGCTACCAAAAAGAAGATGTCATCTGAGGTAACACCTGCCCCCTCCTCTGTTCCTACTCATTCCTCTAGTGGTAATTCTGGTGATGAGGTTATTCGAAGTGAAGAGGATAAAGCTTTTCCTAAACCTTTTCTTACTCTGGAATATTATAAGAAAGAAAATATGGAATTTTGGTTGAATAATTTGAGTAAGAGATTGTTAAAAGAAAAGCATATTGATGAGGGTCAGTTGGAAAAGGAAGGAATGGTTCAGTTTTTGAAGGACAGGAATTTTCTTAATGCTAATAATCATGCTTCTGTGTTTGTTGAGAGTGTTATACGCAATTTCTTTGCTAACTTGCATGCTCATTTGGATGATGAAGGGTCTGAAAAGTTTGGTAAAGTGTTTGTTAGGGGGAAAGTCTATTCTTTTACTCCAGCCCTAATTAACAAAGTTTTAGGCCTCTCAAATGTAGATGATGAGAGCATTAGGGTTAATAAAGATGAAATGGTAAAATTGCTCACTCACAACAAAATGCAGTTCTGGCCTGTGAAAGAGAAACTTCATGCTTTTAGGCTTACCTCTCTATATTCTGTGCTTCACAAATTATGCATCTTCAATTGGCTCCCTACAACTAATGAACCTATTGTGACATTGGAGCATGCGAATGTGTTATATAGATTGGGTAAGAATTTAAGGATTAACTTTGGAAGATTAGTGTTCAAACACTTAGCTTCATGGGGTAGAAAAAAGGAAGTGAACATTAGCTTTTTTCCCTATCCTTCTCTAATCTTCAAAGTTTTGGTATTTCAATCCTTACCCATTGAAGCCTCTGATGTTTTCACCACTGAACCTGAGTATTATACCATTGATCAACAACTGAAAAAAGGCAAAAGGTATACAAAAGATCTCCCTTGGAACAAATCTGATGAAACAGCCCCTGCTCTTCCCAGTGCTATCTCACGTGATATCCCAAGTGCTTCCCCAGGTGTTGCCCCTAATACTTTTGCAGGAACTGATGCTGCAAGTATTCTGACCAACATGATGAATCTTTTGGGCAACTCTGGTCCATCAATTCCAAAGGCAACAGTGATTAACTTCTTGCACAAACAATCAAGTGCAATGGGAGAACTTGCTGAGGGATGGGCTAAGCTTAAGCAGGTTACAGATGCTTTTATTGATGAAATTTCTTCCCAAACAGGGGGAGGATCTGCTGCTGCTGCAACTACTGGAGCTGGTGCTACTGCAGGTGCTACCACCAGTGCTGGCCCAAGTGATGGTGGAAGTGATAGGGAAGGAGATCAGGAGGAAGATGAAGAAGAAGAGGAGTTTGAAGAAGAAGAAAACTGAAATCTGAAGGTTTTTAAACCTGAAGATTGATGTTGCCACTATCTTGTGGGTGACTGTTTTTGTGGTGGTCCTAAAAACAATTTCTTTTATTTTGGTGATGTTTGTGGTTCCCTAAACAATTTTCTTTTATATTTGTTTATATTGGTTTGTTAAACACTTTAGTTGGTTTGTTTATAACTTAAACTGCTAGGTTGTTTTTGCTAGTTTTGGATGATTTTTTGCTACAATGGTTATGGTCTTTAATGGTAACTTAGTTTATTTCGAAAACTTGTTAAAGTTTGAAATAAATTAGTTTTAAATGATTAATCATTGTTTGTGATTAGCTCCTTGATTAAGGGGGAGTTAATTTTTGTGGAGATATTATATTGTGTTTTATGCTCTGTACATGTGTATATAGACTAACTCTGCAGCACATTGAGTTTGGAAAGAAATATCTAACTAAGGGAGAGATTGTTAGTGTAAACTGCAGATGATATCGTAGATGATTTCCCAAAAGTCCAGGTGATATCGTAGATGATTTCCTGTACTGAAAATTATATAGTTGTATGTTTCTTGTTTATTATTTAATGGACTAATGTGCTAATATAATCTGTATAGTCTATAGTTTATGTTTATATTTCAGAGTGCAATAGCATCAAAGAAGGAGCTAGACACGTGTGGAAATTGGAAGAAAAGAATTTATACATTTTATGTATAAATTCGTAACTTGGGCAATAACAAACAAAACGTATGAAGACTTGGTCAAGAGTTGTTGCTGAGTTATGGAAGAAGTACAAGGTTGATAAAGCATGGGAGTACAAGGCGTGGAAGCATGACTTGGAGATAAATCAACTTGGTTGCTAAAATTGAGGAAGTGGGAGCTAAAAATGTGGAACAACTTCACCCACTCTCCCTACACTTTCTCCACGTGCAAGACCAGCCTCAAGGCTTTTAATTGAGTAGCCTTCAAGTATTTTGAAGACTATAAATAAGCTAAGAAGGTTTCATTTGAAGCTATGCCAATTACATCATCACATTCACACCTTCGAAAGCTTAGAGATAGAGTTCTTTGTTTGGTTCGTTTTAATCCTTCCTCCCTTGTAATTTCGCACTTGATTACATTGGTATCAAGTTGTGTGAAGGCTAGGATAGGATTTTGTTCTTTATCTCTTGTTCCATAGAGCTCAAAATAGTTATAGCTATAGGGAACTTTTGGCTTTGTAAATTCATTTATAGTGATTATAAAGTCTTGCCTAAGAGGCACTCTCAAGTTATATTTATATAACTTGAGAAAAACAATTTTGGTGTTCTTATTCCGCTGCAAACTCTTTTACAAAATTATTTTATTTTTGAAGTGTGTGTGTGCTATCCCAAGTGCTATCGTTGGTGCAGTTATCACCTTGGATATCACTTGTGATTCTGATCGTGACAATTTCATTATATATATCCTTAGGGCAACTCCAACAATGGTATTAGCTAGATAGGGAACAAATTCAAAATTTGATCTCTACTTATCAATATTCATAGTATCAAAATTTTCATCTCCAACAATAGGCATCAATTTCATGGTATCAAGTGTATTTTTATATTTGTTAAGTTTATTAATGTTTTCAACAGTATCAGTTATTTTAAACTATAATATGCTTTAATTAATTATTTTTTAATTAAAAAATATAATCATTATTTTATTATTATATAAAAAGTCAAATACATTCAAAATTAAAATTAATATTAAAATAATTATTTTATATTTAATTTATTTTTAAATTTTGTATATTTATATATATTACAAAAATAACATTTATTTTGAGATTGTTATTTTTTAATTTGAACATTTATTGAGAAAGAGGAGAAGTAATAGAGTTTTGAAAAATTTAGTGTATTATTAGTAAATGTAGCATATTTGCTACCTTTAGGGAAACTCCAACAATGGGTATCAAATACAAATTTTGATACTCATTGAGAAGTATTAGCAACTCCAACAACAAAAATGAATGTTATCAAATTTTGGTGTAATATTAGTAAAAGTAGCAAATTTGTTACCTTGTCTAATACTCCAACACTCTCTTTCACGCGCGAAAGTGAATAAGAATAAAGAAGAAGCTGGCAAAAATAGGCCCACGTGTGAGGATGTCCCCTTCCCCAAACATCAAATCAGTTCTCTATCCTCCTTCCCACTTTCTATTTGACCAACAAGAAGATGCCACATGGCAAATTAACCAATACTCCCTCCGTCCCATTTATTGCTTCACCATTTTGAAGGTGGAACGCAAATTAAGAAAAAAGTTTAGTGGAGAAAGTGTTGTGAGTATAAAAGTAAAATATGAGAGAGAATGAGTGGATGAAATAGTAAAGTTATTGGTGTTGTGAGTGTAAAAGTAAAGTAAGAGAGAGAATTAGTGGGTGTAATAGTAAAGATTCTCTGTCATTTTAGAAAAGGTGAAGCTTTTAACGGGACACCCGTTCTGGCTAAAGGTGAAGCTTCCAATGGAACGGAGAGAGTATTTAATTATATATTCATATTTAATCACATAAAATATATATTATCCGGTTATATATTTTTATCACCTTATCTTTTTTTTTTTTTGAAAATATTTTATAGACTGTCATTTGATTTATTTTTAAATTTTAATTAATTTAAAATTTTATATAATTATTTATAAAATTAATATTTTAATTTAAAAATAATTAAAATAACTATCAATTTGAAATTATTTATCATATTAATGGATCCATTTATAAAGCGTAATCACTTTTGATGTTTCACGAGCATACTGCTCATATGGGTGAAACGACTTTTGATAATGCTTAAATCAGTGGGAGTTTGTGTTGTTTTCTATTTCTTTGTGTTGTTTTTATTTATATTGATCTCATTTGGTTAAGTAGGACTAGTTGGAGAATATATATATGAGTTCTTCATATATATTCATTAATATTCCATGCTACATATCTATACTTAATCTATGTCGTTTAATTGGATATATATATATGTGATTAATGTGGGTTTAGTTGCGAATCAATTACAACGACTTCCCCTTTAGTCCTTATACTTATATGACTAATGGACGAGATTGTTTTCGAATGACAACAAAGTGCACATAAGGGTTGTCATTTATGTTATAAATATGATTGAAGGATTTTATTAAGTATAAATATATGTTATTATAATTCAAGTGGGAGATTGTTAGAACATGGATTGTATAACATATATTATTAGTGAAAGTACTTGATAAAATAGTGATCAATTTTATAATATTTATTATAAAGTATAGGATATAATATAATGTGTAGAATTCCATAATATAAGACTACCATTAAATGATGGGCATAATGGTAATATCTTATATATCAATAGGTGTAGTCCCTAAATGAAGTGCCCCTTGGATTCCTATATAAATTCCTATCCATCAAGCCTATGAATTCACTAGTTATTTTACATTCTCATTCGGTCCAAATCTTCCTAAGTACTTGAAGATTAAAGAGAATAAGGGAACTCATCATTTAGAAGATCTACTCCTCCCTTCTTTGAAGACTATCTTCATACTTCATCAAGAACAAGACTAAGAACAATCATGGAATCACAAGGTACACGCTTCCGTCTTCTTCTTCTTCTCTTCTTAATCTAGTTATGAGTCGGTTCATGATTAATGGATCGTTCATGTTCCAACAATTGGTATCAGAGCCTACTCATATACAAGATTGAGTTTGAGTTTCTTGTAAAGCCTTATGCTTTTATTTCTTGAAAAGATTCCATGTTCATCATGTGTTCTTGAATTATTTTCATACTCTAATTCAGATTCTAGAGTATTATGTTACTTCTAAATTATAAATTTACTCAAAAGGCTTTCAATTCTTAATGTAAAATTATCCCATTTTTTAACATAGCCACCATCCTTGGATGCATTGTGAGTTTGTTCATATGCATAGCCATGCATTTAAAAATGTGATGTGAGTATGCGGATCTACTTGCTTTGGTTGAATATTGATTCACCATTAAGTTAAGAATTGATAGTCTAATTGCATAAATTGGGTAATCTGGAAGTGATATTATTCACAGTGTGATGTAAATAATCAAAGATGGGTAAGTTATATATGGACCACTCTGCTCTTCTAAACTTATGTTTACAGATTTAAAAGTGTACCCTAGTTTTTCTTCTAGATATAGATCCTTTCTTTCTATGTTTGGTCTTTCGGTATTTGGTATTTTGAACCGACGTATTCTTCTGCTTGTACTTTGATTTTAACCATCCCATGCAATTTTAGCGAATTTAATTATTTTACATTATATATGCATTAATTATATCTTTAAATAGGAATATTTAATGATATTTTTAGCAAGTTTAACCATTATATCTGCAACGATATGGTATAAAAATTCGGTTCAAATCTGTTCATAAAAGGGTGTTAAAATGATGACTTTTCACCAATCTGGACAGTGGGCACGAGTCGTGCCATTGGGCACGAGTCGTGCCCTTTGATTCCAGTCGTTTAAATGGTGACTTTTCATGATTCTGGGCATTGGGCATGAGTCGTGCCTTTTGGCACGAGTCGTGCCCTTTTGGTCATTCGTGCCCACGACTCGTTTCCAAGCTTTCAAGTCGTTCTGATTAAAATCAAGCAATTCATTTTCACTCGTGCCCCATTCGTGCTCGTGGGCACGAGTCGTGCTCTGGCTAGGGAAGAGAGATTTTTTGAGTTTTGCCCAGAATTTTCTGAAAATTTGTTAGTAAATTATAGTATCTGGACACCAGTCGCGCTTCGGTGGTTCTTAGAGTTATCAAACTTTAAGAATGGACGGGTAGAACAAAAGGATACTATATTTTAATAATACATTTCACTTGTTTGTTTACCTTTAAATTTTCAGAAATTGCCTTAAAGTCTTATGTGCCCTAAAAGTATGATTAATTATATGCTTAAACAAATTTATTCATTGTTTAAATAATATTGTTGTCAAAGCAATTTACGTTATTTAAATACAAATTTGTTAAAGTGATGAATGTAAATATTGATATGTGATAACATGCTTGTTTCCCAAAGGAGACCTTGTTATTGACTAAGTATTTACATTCATGGGGTAATAATTGAACTAAACTTTTGGTCATTTTAAATGCTGTGAACCATCCCAAAGGAAGGCGGGTGTTTAAAATGAATTGTTTATATTCTTTATTACCGGGAAACAAGTACCTTAAACTTTAGGACATTTTCTATACTTGAACCGGCCCAAACTAAGGCAAGTATTTAAAGTGTATTGTTTAAGCTATTTGTTTACCCTAAGATAAATCAAATTGTGAGTCAATTCGCAATCCAAAGATTAGTCTTGATGTCATATTGATTATCTTTTATTTTGATGAAATTCATTTGATATAATTAATCATTGTGTAGTTTCTTATATATGTTTTGTTTCATTCTTGTTCTTCTTCTTCAGATTTGATTAATGCTTCATCCGTAACTACTGCTATAAATGATGTACCTTTGCTTACTGGGACTAAACTTAAAACTTGGAAAAATAATATAACGATGATCTTAGGCAATATGGACATCGATCACGCATTAGGGGAATCAAGTCCCGCTGCTCTCACTAAAGAAAATACCGTTATAGAACGGAAAATGTTGAGCAATGGGAACGGTCCAACCGCGTGAGTCTAATGATCATGGAAAATGCAGTTTCAAAGACAATTTTTGATAATGTCTCTGAGATCGAAAATGCTGAATTTTTCTTTGAATTCTTGTGGAAACTTATTTCCATACGGTACAAGGGTGACGAAAATCTTCGGGAGTACATTATTGAATTATTTCATCTTTCGATCAAACTAAAGGCACTTAAGTTAGAGATTTCGGAAGATTTGCTCGTGCACTTAGTTTTGATCTATCTTCCTCCTCAATTTGGTTCTTTTGAGGTGACCTATAAATGTCGAAAGTACAAGTGAAATATTAATGAATTACTTTCACATATGACATTAGAGGAAGATAGGATGAAATATCTTAAATTAGAAAGTACTCACTCAGCATTTACTTCTTCTCGTGGGATTAAGAGAAGAGGGAAGGAAATTGCGGTTGCAAGTAAGAAGCATAAGGGATCATTTAAGGATCATAAAGTCAAGAAATGCTTCTTCTGTAAGGACCTTACTCGCATGAAGAACGACTACAATAAGTATCGCGAATGGCGAATTAAGAATGGTATGTCATTTGGTCTTGTTTGTACTAAGGCAAATTTGGTTTCAATTCCTTAATATACATAGTGGTTGTATTTGGTGCAACAACTCACATTAGTTCATGTATGCAGGGTTGCCTAAATTACCGAATCCCCAGTGAAGATGAGAAATACATCTATATGGAAGCTGGAAATCCGGTTGAAGTTATAGGCATAGGGATTTTAGATTAATGTTAAGTACTGGCTATTATTTTGTATTAAATAATACATTCATTGTACCATACTTTAGATGAAATTTAATATATATCATAATTTTGGACAAGGAAGGTTACTCTTGTTCTTTTGATAATAATAAATGTGATCTTTATTTTAAATTCCAAATTTGTTGGTACTAGTACTTTGTCATATATCGATAATCTTAATTTACTTGACACAGTCAAGAAAATGAATGAGTCCCATAATAATGAAACCAAAAAGGCACTAAGCAAAAGTTATCAAGTGAAAATTATTGTATTCTATGGCATATGCGTTTGGGTCATATCTCCAAAGGGAGAATTGATAAAGCTTATGTCGGAGAGAATCCTAAAACAACTTGATACTCCGGATAAAACTTTTGCATTAAGTGTTTTAAAGAATAAATTTACAAACATTAAAGGAAATAGAATTTTGAGAGCATCAAACATCTTGGAACTAATTCATATGGACATTTGTGGACCATTCACTAACCCTTCATGGAATGGTCAACAATATTTCATTACGTTCATGGATGATTACTCTCGTTATGGATACATTATTTTCTTCATGTAAAGTTTCAATCATTGACGTTTTCAAGTCTTTTAAGTCATAAGAAAGACTATTAAGAACGTTAAATCCGATCATGGTAGTGAAACTACGGACGGTATAACGTATTGGGTGAATAACGTCCGGATCCTTTATACTCGCTATTTTGAAGAGTGTAGGATTGTCCCTCACTACACCATGCCGGGCAAACCTAGCATAGCATATTGGAGAGACATAATAGAATCCTTAAGGATATGGTAAGAAGTATGTTTTCTTGTACTTCTTTACCTCACTCATTATGGGCAAAGCATTAAAAACCGCAGCTTATATTCTCAATAGAGCACCTTCAAAAAGCTACCGACAAAACCCCTTATGAGTTATGGACGAATAAGAAATCGTCATTAAATCATCTTCATGTATGGGGGTGTCCAGCAGAAGCTAGACCTTATAGGCCTAATGAGGGCAAACTGGACCTTAATACTGTTAGTAGCTATTTTGTAGGGTATGCCGAGAGATCTAGGGGATATAAATTTTATGACCCGAAAATTAGAACATTTTTCGAGACTGACAATGTTAGGTTCCTTGAGGATGTTGAATTTAGTGGGAGAAATAGTAATGATTTTGAATTTGAAGAGTTAGAGGAACCACTCTTTATTCCTCAAACTTTAGTTCCTGTTGGAAATCAAGTCATTGTACCTGAAATTCAACAAAGAACATACAATTCAAAATAATATAGAGACTCCCGTAAATAACGGACAACATGAAAATTTTGGACATAATGAATTTCAACAACCTCAAAATGAGGATGAACCGGTGCCCTTAAGGAGATCTACTAGAGAAAGAAGAAGTGTTATTCCGGATATTTATGATATTGTGATGTACCCGATTTTTTTTTTTGAAAATCAAACGGAGTCACCACGCCATTTTTATTTTGAGGGCCAAAACTTTGAAAAAAGCCCGAGATCAGAGATTTAGGTTCGGAGGTCATGTTACGCGTCGGGAAGGACGTTAGTGTGCACCCGACGCGCCTCGCAAAACGAGTCTTCCAAACATTTGAAATCCTTTGTTGTATGTGTGTGTGTGTGTGTGTGTTTTGACCAAAAAGAGTTGAAACTGAGAAAAACAAAAATAGGGAACTCTTTATAAGACTTTGAACAATCCCCAAGATTTTTGGTATGATTTTTGGGTCGAGTCTTGGCACTCAAAAGATTTTTGGATTTGAAAAGCAATTCTGCCAGAGTGAAAGAAGGCAGTTGACCCTTGACTTTGAAATGGACTTAAAGGCTTCAAAACCTCAGAATCTGGGGAAAGTCCGAGAATGAAAGTTTCTTAAAACACCCTAAATAGGGTTTCTGCAAAGGAACTTTCCATTTTGGAAGTAATTTGAGGGGTCAAAACCTTCTAGAAATCTCAGATGTGAAATCTGGATTCCCAGAAGCTGATGAACTAGCCTCTGAAAGAAAATTTGAAAAAAGGAGTTTTACTTATTCAAAAAATAAAATAAAATTATGTCTGGAAAGCTCTGGATGTTGGATACAAAAAGTATTTTGTAGTCAACATCCAATTCCAAGTTTTACTGTGTCCAAAAAATAGGAAAATGGACTGAGGTCTCAGAACAATGCTACTGGACAGCAAGATGTTCTTGAGGGAAAATGTGATTTTTGGGGGGTTTGCATCTATGTTCACCCCATTTTCATCCCTAGACTTGATACCACTACTTTTTATTAAGTGGTTATCATATTCAAGTCATCCTTGGGGAATTTATGGGGTTTAAACATGTCCTTTGCAAAGAGAAAGGGGGTTTTGTAAAGATGAAACCAAAGAGAAAGAATTGACTAAAGATCTAAAATGTGGACCACTTGAGATGGTAATTCATGAAGATGAACTCCAAGATGACCATCTTAGGTCAAAACTCAAGTTAAACTAGACATAAAATAAGTCAAAGTAAGAAGAACAAGATGATCAAGAAATCAAAAGAGAATTTTAGGGTTTTGAGAAGGAGGGCTTTACCAATGGTGACACCCTATCTTCCTAGGCTTGGAATTTGACTTGAGGAGTATCAAGATTTGGTGTTTGGCTTGAGGAGTATCAAGGTTTGGTGTTTGGATTTGTGTTTGGAGTGAGATTGGGAAAGATTCAAGAGAAAATGGTGGCAATCTAGAGATTCCCACTGTTTTCTCTCTATATTTCGCCAGAACTTCGTTGCTGTGATCAAAAAATGTTGTGTAAACTGAGAGAGGAGGGTTCAATTTATAGGACACTGTGAGAATCAAACGTATCCGCGCGGACAAGGATCGACGCGTGCACTGTTCATGCTTTCTGATCTTGGCTTTTGGACAGAAGAATAATCTTTTTAAAATTCAAACTGAAATTTGTTTTTCAACTTTCTTAATTCGGATTTTTCTAATTTCTTTTGCTTTTTGAGATTCTTTTCTTGGTTTAACTTAAAGTGGCAATGCCCATTTTACCCTTACTTTGTTAGAAAAGTTAGGAATGTTAGTAATGTTATAACTTTCGTTAATTTTCTAACGAAAATGCTAACAAGCTCAAATTGGAGTACTTACAGTAGCCCCTCGGCGACGGCGCTTTCGAAGGAAGCGGGGTCGTCGATAAGAGTAAGGCTCCATATTTGGCAGGATGATCAAGTGATCGAGTGGCTGAACCTATTTAATAGGCTACCTACGTATCCTTAAGAGGAATCAAGCCAGTCGTAGTTCGGGTCTTTCGACTATCTTTAGTCGTCGACCCTACTGCTTTAGGAAGGTCGCCCTAAGATTTGACTATTTTTGGGAAGTCACCCTATGGTCTGACTGTTTTGGGGAAGTCACCCTATGGTCTGACTGTTTTGGGGAAGTCACCCTAAGGTTTTGACTGTTTTGGGGAAGTCGCCCTAAGATCTGACTATTTTTGGGAAGTCACCCTATGGTTTGACTATTTTTGGGAAGTCATACATGTCTATTGTTTTGGGGAAGTCACCCTATGGTTTGACTATTTTGGGAAGTCACCCTATGGTTTGACTATTTTGGGGAAGTCGCCCTATGGTTTGACTATTTTTGGGAAGTCGCCCTGTAATCTGACTGTTTTTGGGAAGTCACCCTATGGTCTGACTATTTTGGGGAAGTCGCCCTAGATCTGACTATTTTTGGGAAGTCACCCTAAGATCTGATGATAATGTTCTTTTAGAAAAGTAGTTGACTAAGATATGCTTTCATACCTGTGCTGTGCTTACCTGTAGCTGCCGAAAGGACTGAGGCTACGGCTGATGTTGATGAAGAGTTGTTGGGTTGCCGTTCGTGGGACGGTTTACTGGCAGCGATTTCTTTGTGTTTGGAGGCATTTTGACCTGAAGGAGGAATTTGGTTGAGTCTGCATCTTGCTGGTGATCGTTAACCTTGTAGAAGTTGTTGAACTTGTCTTCACATTGGGACTTCTTGCTTTTGAGAACTTGGTGTCTCTGACTAATTTGCATTCTGAGAATTTGGCGTCCTTGACCGATTTGTATTGGAGAACTTGGCGTCCTTGACCGATTTGTATTGGAGAACTTGGCGTCACGACCGATTTGTATTGGAGAACTTGGCGTCACGACCGATTTGTATTGGAGAACTTGGCGTCCACGACCGATTTGTATTGGAGAACTTGGCGTCCGACCGATTTATATTGGAGAGCTTGGCGTCCACGGCCGATTTGTATTGGAGAACTTGGCGTCTCGACCGATTTGTATTTGAGAACTTGGCGTCTCGGCCGATTTGTTAGACACTGGAGGTGGTCTTCGTTGGGGTTGTTTTCATCCATTTGTGGACATTGGGGGTCGTCTTTAGCAAGTTGCGAGCGCCGGAGCTTGTCTTTGCCAAGCTGTAGATCTTTGGAGGCTGTCTTCATCCGTTTGTGGACATTGGAGGTCGACTTTGGTGAAGATCATCCTTGCCGAAAAGGGGATTTGATTTCACGTTTGAATTCACTGCATTCGTTAGTGAAGAGGAAGATGCATATATGACATTCATGATGACAGATGCATGCATAGAGCCAAAAATGATTGTGAGAGTATCACTTTGCATATGTTTGCGAGATGATGCATTTACTTGCTTTCGAAGATGCACCTAGCCTAAGCTTTTGACGGGGAAATTATGATTTATGATCTTCAATTCACTTAGGATTTTTCCTATTGATTCAAGTTTTGTGCATGCTACATGAGCCCTTGGGAGATTTTTGTGGGGATGCATGGTTATGTATGTGTCGGAGGCTGTTTGGAGCAGATTTTGAGCATGTGGGGGATGAGAACCCTTGATCGCGATTTAAACGGTGGTTGTTGGTGAGGTTTTGTCGGCGGTATCACATGGACCTCAATTTTGATGAGATTGGATTCGGATCCGGGTCTTGATTGGAATTTTCTCTCTCAATCTTGGTCATTTGAAGGCGTCTTTGACGGGCTCTAGGGCACGTTGATATGAGTGAAGCTTCTTTCATTTGGGTGAGTTTGTGACCTCGGCGAAACCTTATCAGGAGAATGATTTGATGGAATTGCTAATGCGGGAGAAACCACGATCTTGAATTCCGATGCTACGGGAGGCTGCCGTGTACCAAGTTACGAAAGTGAAATTCTTTCTTGATAAAATTCGGGTCCAAAAGACCGTCTTGACAAAGCCCCGGATCTGAGTAGGCAAAGCCCGGATTTTGAAGAAGTGACTTGGCGAATCTATCTCGTAGTGAAGAACGCAATGTGGACCCAAGGATGACTATAGAAGTCCCATCTTAAAGAGCGTCTGAGGAGAACACAGGAGGACCGCTTAGCAAGCCCCGGCGTGAAGAAACACGGAAGCAGTCCTATTGCGAGACGAGTCATCATGTGACCAAGGAGGCACCCATCTTTTCGAGATCTTAGTCAACCAGTCAATGGACAAGACTCAGGAATGTTTACGTGCAGGGGCACATCTTTCGAAAAGTGGGAATGAATCCTGATTTTGTGTATACACACTCGCTTTAGGTTTGACTCTTTTGAGAGAGTATAAGCGTTACAAGGTGTGGAAAAGTGTATGGAAGCCCCTGCTGACAGAAAGACAGTGTTTGGCTCTATTTTCCTATGATGTAGAGAGAGAAGACTTGTCGAGACACTTGAAAAATTGTCTTATTCATGATGATCACAAGGCTGCTTAAAACCCTTTGTTAATGTTCGGGTTATTCAACTCCTAAATCAAATATTTTTATTAATCACAAGGAGAAAACCAACTGATATCGAGGATCAAGCTCGGAAAGTGCATAGGGACGATCCCTGATGAGACCGGATTTTTTTTTTCTTTTTTGAGATTTGTTTGTGATTTCGACCGGACCATTTACGGTTGCCTACGTTCCCTCCATCATGAAGAGCTCAGGTCGCCGTAGTTCGGGCTTATCCCGAATGAAGAGAGAATGAGTGTGAAAATTCAAGACTTTGAGGTTCTTTTGGGAATTTGAGGATTGGAGATTCGAATAACATATCCCCTTAGAGTGTTCATGAAAGACACGGATGCGAAGCCCCAGTGGGACATCCACGGCAAGTGTTTGTGGAGGAGAAATGAAATATGCTCACATGAAATGTCGAATGAATCAGACTTGAATTTGCACAATCTTTGATCATTTGAGCCGAGATGGATTTGGCTCCAATTTAAGCAAGCAATGAAGCATTAATTTGATTTATATTTTACGATGAAATTGCTATCCGATAGGAATTGCAGCTGGGTTTCCGGGCTTCGATCGGCCATCGGGTAATTTTGGAAGTTATGACCTCTTAAAGTGAGAGGCCGAGTGGGCCTTTTCTTGTTGAACCTCTAAAGATGAGAGGTTGGCTTGCGGGGATGTGTTTGGGAAATCTATGGCGGGGAAGATTGATTGCCTCTAAGAGTGAGAGGTCAAATTTTGACTTTGGCCAAAGGCGATGGTAATGGGAATATCCTCTAAAAGCGAGAGGATGGCTTGGGATTGGTCGCGGAAATGGGAATATCCTCTAAAATAGAGAGGATGGCTTGGGATTGATTTATGGTAATGGGAATATCCTCTAAAATCGAGAGGATGGCTTAGGATTGATTTAAGGTAATGGTGAGAGGAAGTCCAAGCTATCGAGAACCTTTTGCGAACTTGCGAGAATTCGGGCTCCTTTTTGATCATTGGAGAGCTTCTTGAGAAGTCGGGGACTCTTGTTGAATTGTGAGGATCGACGAGTCCCTTCTCTTTTTTTTTTTTTTTTTTTTAAGCTCTTGCTTGAACTTTTCTATTTCTTTCTTTTTCTTTTTTTTTTTGCTTGAACTTTTCTCTTTCCTTTTTTTTTTTTTTTAAGGCCTCCTGAGACGTTGAGGATTCTTGCTGAATTGTGAGGATTTAAAATCCTTCTTTTGATAACTTGGAAGGCCTCCTGAGAAGTTGAGGATTATCTTTGTCCTTCCCTCATGGCTTGAGATATTTTGCGCATCGCCGACTCTCGAAGCTAACTTCTTGGTCTTGCTTGGACTTCTCTCAATAAGAATCAAAGGTGATGGCTAAACAGGGTTTCAAAACATGCCGATCTTGAAATGAAAGGGTAGTGTTTAGTGAGGGTGAGATAATGGCTTTCCTATGGGTGAAAGGCTTCAACCGCAATCCCTACTGGATGACCTAAACGAGATTAAGTCTTCATTGCTTGCTTAAGCTTTATATGAGAAAAGATCCATGCAAATTCATCGAGCAACGAGATGATGATGATGAAAGGGATGTGAGCATATGAGATGCAAGATGGGGAGTTGGTAAGCCCCAATTTGGGAAGGATATCAATTGATTTTCTCACTCCGATTAGTTTAAATATTAATCATTTTCGAAGAATTAGTGGTTGAGCAGCACAAGTGATCATTTTGGATAAAACCATTTCAATTAAGTGTAACGTGGGTGCGCAAGTGATGTCTCGAGTCTAGCAAGAAGAGAAAAAAGACTTATATTAAAAGTTAGGCATTTAACCACTATGTCCAAAATGGACTACAACGACAAATGTCCAGGAAGGACTTAGGTGAAAGAAAAGTACTAGAACCTACGAAGGTTGACTCAAAAGACTATTTTAAAGATAGGTAGCCCCGGTCTAGCCGCTCTTTCTTTGTTGAACCATGCATCTATTCTTCGGCCATTTGGAGACGGGAGCTATTGCGAGATCTTTCCATCGGGATTTCCTTGGCAATCTCTTTGCTTAATCCAAACACTTTCATCGCTGCGATGGTGATTCATTGACCTTGCAAGGGCGTGTCAAATTCCATTATGCCCACAAGGCTTGAACCACCAAACTTCGATCATGTTGACACTCATGTTGTTAGGGAGCGGGTTATTGATAGTATTAGGCCCTTCGGGCATCTCTAACCTCCCTTGCTCAATCAAACCTTGGATGGCCTTTTCGGGGGACGCAATCATCCGTCGGGTGCCCGTAGTGCGATGAAAGGCACAATGCTTGGAGGTATCCAAAGGAGCATTGGGGTTTCTAGGGCGATAATTTTCCAAAGGCCGGAGCAAACCTTCTCTCACCAAACCTACGAAGATATCACTCAAAGGCATCCCAAAGTTTCCCAAGTTTTGGAGCCGGGATGCGGATGGATCGGGTTTCTTGGGAACAAAGGAAGTGGCATTGTTCTGATCTGTCCGCATAGCTAATCACTTCTTTACCTTTTGGTTGGGTGAGAGTAGTGTTGGAGGTGGAAGAAACCCGATATCCGTAGCGGAGTGCGGCGGAGTGGCGATTGTAAGCCTTTTCAAACTTAGCCGGAATTAACCATTGCACGCAAGTCGGCGTAGGGGAAGTGGCGAGGGAAGCTCTCAAATGCGGCTTCAAGCATGGCGAAAGATGTCTAAGCGCTCCTCGTCGGAGGAGGAATGGCCATTTCATGAGCTTTAAGTTCCACCTCTTATAGAAATCCCCAATATTCTCATTAGGGCGTTGCATCGTTGTTTGCGGAGTCAACTCTGTTTGTCTCCCATTCCAAGTTGGCTTTATACTTATCTCGTGAAAGTCTTGGTAATTTGTTCCCAAGTAGCCCTAGCTTGAGTGCAATCGGAAAAACCATTTCAAAGCCCACGACTTCAAAGAGAGACTAAAGTAATCGGCCAAGCTAACTTTGGTTTGTGCATCCCTTAGCCTTCATTGCCAAAGTATAGGTGTCCAAGTGAGTTTTAGGGCATGCACTCCCGTCAAACAATTCCAGTGGGCATCACAAACTTGTGAGGCGGGGGACAATCGAGTCGGGATACGTAGGCCGAAGAGCGGTGTTCTTTTTGGCGGTCAATTCGGCAATCTGTGCTTTCATTTCCTTGTGTTGCTCCATAAACCAAGCCAATTGGGGATCCAAAGGTGGAGCGGGAATTCTGAGCCGATATTTGAGCCGGGAAGAGGACTAGGCTGTTGGTGGTGCATTGGTGGAAGGAATACCATACTCCGGGGCATAGGTGAAAACCTGTCCTTGGCCCAAATTACCACAGGGAGTGTAGGTAGGAGCTTGGGCAAAGGGATAGAACCCGGCGACTTCTTGTTGGCTTCCAATCGGCGAGAGAAGATGGAGGCGGATCTGAGGTAGCCGAGATGGCTTGGATTTCGGAGTGAGGCCCATAAGTAGGCTTAAGTGCGGGGCTGCTTTGTCCCTGGTTGTTGAATTGCATGGTGGTTGTGGCAAGGATGCATAACCGAGAGGATCTTGTGGTCTGGTGATTACGATGAAACGGGGATGGGGGCTTGGTAACCCGTTGAACCACTGAGTGAGAAATGGGTTTGCGGAAGGCTGTATGAGGAGCAGCGAGCTAGCATCATTACGAGGAGGGCTCGACCGTTGCCCCGAACCAAGCGTGGTGGCATTCCAAACCGTTCTTTGCGAAAGTCCGGATTGATTGGTCCCTGGCGAGGCGGGATCCCAATTTGATGTGGCATTAGGTATCCCCAACCATGGGAAGGCATTCCGTGCCGACTTTGTCCCCACCTGAGGCATTGCGAGCGGCTCGTCCGTCATTGCATGGATCCGGTGGTGCGGTTGGGAGCCGGGCGACCTAGGGATCGAGGATCATGGGCTGCTGGTGGTAGTACCGTGGGAGGCCGGTGGTGGCATCCTGGAGTAGTCGGGTTGACCAAGAGCGGGATTGTGGTCTTCCTCTTCTTCCACGGTGAAGGTGCCATCGGGTTGAGGCGCGGCCAATCCATGGCTTTTGATAGCCTCCATAAGGCTGTTCAGCGTGCTTCTGGCGCACTCTCATACGTTCGGCTAGGCGATTCCACTTTGTTGTTACATGCGAGGAGTCCCGGGAGGCGGAGTGACGTTGTCCCCATCGTTACCGGTTGATGCGAGACATTCTAAAATTCGGAGTCGGAACAGGACGGTGAAGGCGATGATGCGCTTGACTCTTCCCAGCTGATTAAACGGTGACCCGGTGCCGAAACCAACCTTTGTGCGGAGGCTGCGGGGGAAAGACACGAGGGTTCGAGATGTGCAGGAATGGAAGGAGGGTAGGTGTTTGGGCTTTTGGCTCATGCAACATGCGATTATTTGTTCATGTTTACTTAAAACATGTTTTATTAACCTAATCGGTTGGAAAAGATTGCTCTTCTTTTTCGCAAACTACTCGATTCTGGATCGGTGGGCCCCGTCACTACGTCTATAAGCCCCTCGTATTCCACTGTATTTCGACCTCCCGGGGTGGACGGCCCGGGCGAGGGTCCTATAGGGCAAGCGGGTCCCACCGACCGAAAGAAAAACGATCCTAAAAGTACGGCGGGTAATCGAGTCTTAACGAGCATTCGATGTAAATTACGGACAAGGCGACGTCAAAAGTCAAGATCATGTCCGAGGAGCTCGACGAAAAGTCGGCATGATTTGGGTGATAAGCGTCCACAATTGATCTTGACTTGTCGTCATTTAAGCCGTAATTAGGCATGGAATATTCATTAATCCTTGATGACTCGGTGTCAATCTTTGGGAGTCAGTGTATAATTTGTGCCGATCGAGCCGAAGTCAAGGCGCCGGTCAATATCTTGGTCAAAGTCTGCGGCGGAAAACCGGCGAGAACTTCGGCGATTAGGGTCCCGAAAGATATTGAGTCGGTATGCCGACAAAGGCTTGAAAGGAAAGGTCTATACACGAGACGGGGCATGACACGAGACCCGGACTAAAAACCAACCGGGTCTCGGACAAAGTGTGTCACGGACAAGTGCGTAGTCGACACGAGGCTCCATGGGATGTTTGGGTAGTCACTGTGCTCATCCGAGAGGCGTAATAAGACCAAACGGACCGCGACAAGGATTTCCCGGGTTAGGGACGTAGTGTGCGGTGTAAGGTCACGTGCGCGTAGTGTGCAAGCGATCTATCTTCTTTTACGAGAAAAATAGAAATTTTTATGTATCTTAAAAAGGCATGATGCATGATTTTTTTGAATTTTTTTGAAAATTTTTTTTTGAAAATTTTATGAACACATAAGCACATAAGCACAAAAATTCCGACAGTTAGGGACATTATTCCGACAGTCAAAATTTTGACTTTTCCGAGGCGGCCAAAAACAAACACGAAAACTGTGCAAAAATCAACACACACAAAGCAAAGGATTTTCAAATGTTGAGACGGAAGCTAGACCCTCAAAAGCTTTTCCCTTTTTTTTTTTTTGAAAATAATGATACCGGTACGTGGGATTGTTAGACCACAATTTATCCCCGACTCGTGTTAGGAGGCGATAACGGGAAGTTTAATGGTTTCCACCAATATACCAAATATCATTTTTTTTTAGAAAAAGCTTATTTCATTTCCCCAGCAGAGTCGCCACTGTGATGTACCCGATTTTTTTTTTTGAAAATCAAACGGAGTCGCCACGCCATTTTTATTTTGAGGGCCAAAACTTTGAAAAAAGCCCGAGATCAGAGATTTAGGTTCGGAGGTCATGTTACGCGTCGGGAAGGACGTTAGTGTGCACCCGGAACGCCTCGTAAAACGAGTCTTCCAAACATTTGAAATCCTTTGTTGTATGTATGTGTGTGTGTGTGTGTTTTGACCAAAACGAGTTGAAACTGAGAAAAACAAAAATAGGGAACTCTTTATAAGACTTTGAACAATCCCCAAGATTTTTGGTATGATTTTTGGGTCGAGTCTTGGCACTCAAAAGATTTTTGGATTTGAAAAGCAATTCTGCCAGAATGAAAGAAGGCAGTTGACCCTTGACTTTGAAATGGACTTAAAGGCTTCAAAACCTCAGAATCTGGGGAAAGTCCGAGAATGAAAGTTTCTTAAAACACCCTAAATAGGGTTTCTGCAAAGGAACTTTCCATTTTGGAAGTAATTTGAGGGGTCAAAACCTTCTAGAAATCTCAGATGTGAAATCTGGATTCCCAGAAGCTGATGAACTAGCCTCTGAAAGAAAATTTGAAAAAAGGAGTTTTACTTATTCAAAAAATAAAATAAAATTATGTCTGGAAAGCTCTGGATGTTGGATACAAAAAGTATTTTGTAGTCAACATCCAATTCCAAGTTTTACTGTGTCCAAAAAATAGGAAAATGGACTGAGGTCTCAGAACAATGCTACTGGACAGCAAGATGTTCTTGAGGGAAAATGTGATTTTTGGGGGATTTGCATCTATGTTCACCCCATTTTCATCCCTAGACTTGATACCACTACTTTTTATTAAGTGGTTATCATATTCAAGTCATCCTTGGGGAATTTATGGGGTTTAAACATGTCCTTTGCAAAGAGAAAGGGGTTTTGTAAAGATGAAACCAAAGAGAAAGAATTGACTAAAGATCTAAAATGTGGACCACTTGAGATGGTCATTCATGAAGATGAACTTCAAGATGACCATCTTAGGTCAAAACTCAAGTTAAACTAGACATAAAATAAGTCAAAGTAAGAAGAACAAGATGATCAAGAAATCAAAAGAGAATTTTAGGGTTTTGAGAAGGAGGGCTTTACCAATGGTGACACCCTATCTTCCTAGGCTTGGAATTTGACTTGAGGAGTATCAAGATTTGGTGTTTGGCTTGAGGAGTATCAAGGTTTGGTGTTTGGATTTGTGTTTGGAGTGAGATTGGGAAAGATTCAAGAGAAAATGGTGGCAATCTAGAGATTCTCACTGTTTTCTCTCTATATTTCGCCAGAACTTCGTTGCTGTGATCAAAAAATGTTGTGTAAACTGAGAGAGGAGGGTTCAATTTATAGGACACTGTGAGAATCAAACGTATCCGCGCGGACAAGGATCGACGCGTGCACTGTTCATCTGCTACAGTGCTGGCTTTTGGACAGGAAGAATAATCTTTTTAAAATTCAAGCGAAAATTTGTTTTTCAACTTTCTTAATTCGGATTTTTCTAATTTCTTTTGCTTTTTGAGATTCTTTTCTTGGTTTAACTTAAAGTGGCAATGCCCATTTTACCCTTACTTTGTTAGAAAAGTTAGGAATGTTAGTAATGTTATAACTTTCGTTAATTTTCTAACGAAAATGCTAACAAGCTCAAATTGGAGTACTTACAGTAGCCCCTCGGCGACGGCGCTTTCGAAGGAAGCGGGGTCGTCGATAAGAGTAAGGCTCCATATTTGGCAGGATGATCAAGTGATCGAGTGGCTGAACCTATTTAATAGGCTACCTACGTATCCTTAAGAGGAATCAAGCCAGTCGTAGTTCGAGTCTTTCGACTATCTTTAGTCGTCGACCCTACTGCTTTAGGAAGGTCGCCTAAGATTTGACTATTTTTGGGAAGTCACCCTATGGTCCGACTTGTTTTGGGAAGTCACCCTATGGTACATTGTTTTGGGAAGTCACCTAAGGTTTTGATTTTTTGGGGAAGTCGCCACTAAGATCGACTATTTTTGGGAAGTCACCCTATGGTTTGACTATTTTTGGGAAGTCGCCACATGTCCCATTTGTTTTGGGAAGTCACCCTATGGTTTGACTATTTTGGGAAGTCGCCCTATGGTTTGACTATTTTTGGGAAGTCGCCACATGTCATTGTTTTGGGAAGTCACCCTATGGTCGACTATTTTGGGAAGTCGCCCTAGATCGACTATTTTGGGAAGTCACCCTAAGATTTGATGATAATGTTCTTTTAGAAAAGTAGTTGACTAAGATATGCTTTCATACCTTTGTCTTTGTGCTTGGTAGGCCGAAAGGACCGAGGCTACGGCTGATGTTGATGAAGAGTTGTTGGGTTGCCGTTCGTGGGACGGTTTCTGGCGACGATTTCTTTGTGTTTGGAGGCATTTTGACCTGAAGGAGGAATTTGGTTGAGTCTGCATCTTGCTGGTGATCGTTAACCTTGTAGAAGTTGTTGAACTTGTCTTCACATTGGGACTTCTTGCTTTTGAGAACTTGGTGTCTCTGACTAATTTGCATTCTGAGAATTTGGCGTCCTTGACCGATTTGTATTGGAGAACTTGGCGTCCTTGACCGATTTGTATTGGAGAACTTGGCGTCCCTGACCGATTTGCATTGGAGAACTTGGCGTCCCTGACCGATTTGTATTGGAGAGCTTGGCGTCCCTGACCGATTTGTATTGGAGAACTTGGCGTCTCTGACCGATTTGTATTGGAGAACTTGGCGTCCCTGACCGATTTGTATTGGAGAACTTGGCGTCCCTGACCGATTTATATTGGAGAGCTTGGCGTCCCTGACCGATTTGTATTGGAGAACTTGGCGTCTCTGACCGATTTGTATTTGAGAACTTGGCGTCTCTGACCGATTTGTTAGACACTGGAGGTGGTCTTCGTTGGGGGTTGTTTTCATCCATTTGTGGACATTGGGGGTCGTCTTTAGCAAGTTGCAGACGCCGGAGCTTGTCTTTGCCAAACTGTAGATCTTTGGAGGTTTGTCTTCATCCGTTTGTGGACATTGGAGGTCGACTTTGGTGAAGATCATCCTTGCCGAAAAGGGGGATTTGATTTCACGTTTGAATTCCTGCATTCGTTAGTGAAGAGGAAGATGCATATATGACATTCATGATGACAGATGCATGCATAGAGCCAAAAATGATTGTGAGAGTATCACTGCATATGTTTGCGGGATGATGCATTTACTTGCTTTCGAAGATGCACCTAGCCTAAGCTTTTGACAGGGAAATTATGATTTATGATCTTCAATTCACTTAGGATTTTTCCTATTGATTCAAGTTTTGTGCATGCTACATGAGCCCTTGGGAGATTTTTGTGGGGATGCATGGTTATGTATGTGTATGGAGATTGTTTGGAACAGATTTTGAGCATGTGGGGGATGAGAACCCTTGATCGCGATTTAAACAGTGGTTGTTGGTGAGGTTTTGTCAGCAGTATCACATGGACCTCAATTTTGATGAGATTGGATTCGGATCCCGGGTCTTGATTGGAATTTTCTCTCTCAATCTTGGTCATTTGAAGGCGATCTTTGACGGGCTCTAGGGCACGTTGATATGAGTGAAGCTTCTTTCATTTGGGTGAGCTGTGACCTCGGCCGAAACCTTATCAGGAGAATGATTTGATGGAATTGCTAATGCGGGAGAAACCCCGATCTTGAATTCCGATGCTACGGGAGGCTGCCGTGTACCAAGTTACGAAGGCTGAAATTCTTTCTTGATAAAATTCGGGTCCAAAAGACCGTCTTGACAAAGCCCGGATCTGAGTAGGCAAAGCCCGGATTTTGAAGAAGTGACTTGGCGAATCTATCTCGTAGTGAAGAACGCAATGTGGACCCAAGGATGACTATAGAAGTCCCATCTTAAAGAGCCGATACAGGAGAACACGGGAGGACCGCTTAGCAAGCCCCAGCGTGAAGAAACACGGAGCAGTCCTATTGCGAGACAGAGTCATCATGTGACCAAGGAGGCACCCATCTTTTCAGATCTTAGTCAACCGGTCAATGGACAAGACTCGGGAATGTTTACGTGCGGGGGCACATTTTTCGAAAAGTGGGAATGAATCCCGATTTTGTGTATACACACTCGCTTTAGGTTTGACTCTTTTGAGAGAGTATAAGCGTTACAAGGTGTGGAAAAGTGTATGGAAGCCCCTGGCGACGGAAAGACAGTGTTTGGCTCTATTTTCCTATGATGTAGAGAGAGAAGACTTGTCGAGACACTTGAAAGATTGTCTTATTCATGATGATCACAAGGCCGCTTAAAACCCTTTGTTAATGTTCGGGTTATTCAACTCCTAAATCTGATATGAACAAATATTTTGATTAATCACAAGGAGAAAACCAGCGATATCGAGGATCAAGCTCGGAAAGTGTATAGGGACGATCCACGATGAGACCGGATTTTTCTTCTTTTTTTTTTTTTGAGATTTGTTTGTGATTTCGACCGGACCATTTACGGTTGCCTACGTTCCCTCCATCATGAAGAGCTCGGGTCGCCGTAGTTCGGGCTTATCCCGAATGAAGAGAGAATGAGTGTGAAAATTCAAGACTTTGAGGTTCTTTTGGGAATTTGAGGATTGGAGATTCGAATAACATATCCCCTAGAGTGTTCATGAAAGACACGGATGCGAAGCCCCAGTGGGACATCCACGGCAAGTGTTTGTGGAGGAGAAATGAAATATGCTCACATGAAATGTCGAATGAATCGAGACTTGAATTTGCACAATCTTTGATCATTTGAGCCGAGATGGATTTGGCTCCAATTTAAGCAAGCAATGAAGCATTAATTTGATTTATATTTTACGATGAAATTGCTATCCGATAGGAATTGCACTGGGTTTCCGGGCTTCGATCGGCCATCGGGTAATTTTGGAAGTTATGACCTCTTAAAGTGAGAGGCCGAGTGGGCCTTTCTTGACCGAACCTCTAAAGATGAGAGGTTGGCTTGCAGGGATGTGTTTGGGAAATCTAGGGCGGGGAAGATTGATTGCCTCTAAGAGTGAGAGGTCAAATTTTGACTTTGGCCAAAGGCGATGGTAATGGGAATATCCTCTAAAAGAGAGGATGGCTTGGGATTGGTCGCGGAAATGGGAATATCCTCTAAAATAGAGAGGATGGCTTGGGATTGATTTAAGGTAATGGTGAGAGGAAGTCCAAGCTATCGAGAACCTTTGCGAACTTGCGAGAATTCGGGCTCCTTTTTGATCATTGGAGAGCTTCTTGAGAAGTCGGGGACTCTTGTTGAATTGTGAGGATCGGCAGTCCCTTCTCTTTTTTTTTTTTTTTTTTTTTTTTTTAAGCTCTTGCTTGAACTTTTCTATTTCTTTCTTTTTTTTTTTTTTTTTGCTTGAACTTTTCTCTTTCCTTTTTTTTAAGGCCTCCTGAGACGTTGAGGATTCTTCTTTGAATTGTGAGGATTTAAAATCCTTCTTTTGATAACTTGGAAGGCCTCCCGAGAAGTTGAGGATTATCTTTGTCCTTCCCTCATGGCTTGAGATATTTTGCGCATCGCCGACTCTCGAAGCTAACTTCTTGGTCTTGCTTGGACTTCTCTCAATAAGGATCAAAGGTGATGGCTAAATAGGGTTTCAAAACATGCCGATCTTGAAATGAAAGGGTAGTGTTTAGTGAGGGTGAGATAATGGCTTTCCTATGGGTGAAAGGCTTCAACCGCAATCCCTACCGGATGACCTAAACGAGATTAAGTCTTCATTGCTTGCTTAAGCTTTATATGAGAAAAGATCCATGCAAATTCATCGAGCAACGAGGGATGATGATGAAAGGGATGTGAGCATATGAGATGCAAGATGGGGAGTTGGTAAGCCCCAATTTGGGAAGGATATCAATTGATTTTCTCACTCCGATTAGTTTAAATATTAATCATTTTCAAAGAATTAGTGGTTGAGCAGCACAAGTCATCATTTTGGATAAAACCATTTCAATTAAGTGTAACGTGGGTGCGCAAGTGATGTCTCGAGTCTAGCAAGAAGAGAAAAAAGACTTATATTAAAAATTAGACACTTAACCACTATGTCCAAAATGGACTACAACGACAAATGTCCAGGAAGGACTTAGGTGAAAGAAAAGTACTAGAACCTACGAAGGTTGACTCAAAAGACTATTTTAAAGATAGGTAGCCCCGGTCTAGCCGCTCTTTCTTTGTTGAACCATGCATCTATTCTTCGACGCCGGAGACGGGAGCTATTGCGGATCTTTCCATCAGGATTTCCTTGGCAACTCTTTCTTAATCCAACCACTTTCATTGCTGCGATGGTGATTCATTGACCTCACAAAGGGCGTGTCAAATTCCATTATGCCCACAAGGCTTGAACCACCAAACTCGATCATGTTGACACTCATGTTGTTAGGGAGCGGGTTATTGATAGTATTAGGTCCTTCAGCATCTCTAACCTCCCTTGCTCAATCAAACCTTGGATGGCCTTTTTCAGGGGGACGCAATCATCCGTCAGGTGCCCGTAGTGCGATGAAAGGCACAATGCTTGGAGGTATCCAAAGGAGCATTGGGGTTTCTAGGGCGATAATTTTCCAAAGGCCGGAGCAAACCTTCTCTCACCAAACCTCTGAAGATATCACTCAAAGGCATCCCAAAGTTTCCCAAGTCTTGGAGGGATGCGGATGGATCGAGGTTTCTTGGGAACAAAGGAAGTGGCATTGTTACAGTCCCGCATAGCTAATCACTTCTTTACCTTTTGGTTGGGCGAGAGTAGTTTTGGAGGTGGAAGAAACCCGATATCCGTAGCGGAGTGCGGCGATCGAGTGCGATTGTAAGCCTTTTCGAACTTAGCCCCGGAATTAACCATTGCACGCAAGTCGGCGTAGGGGAAGTGACCGAGGAAACTCTCAAATGCGGCTTCAAGCATGACGAAAGATGTCTAAGCGCTCCTCGTCGAGAGGAGGAATGGCCATTTCACTGAGCTTTAAGTTCCATCTCTTATAGAAATCCCCAATATTCTCATTAGGGCGTTGCATCGTTGTTTGCGGAGTCAACTCTGTTTGTCTCCCATTCCAAGTTGGCTTTATACTTATCCGTGAAAGTACTGGTAATTTGTTCCCAAGTAGCCCTAGCCCAGCCGCAATCGGAAAAACCATTTCAAAGCCCACGACTTCAAGAGAGACTAAAGTAATCGGCCAACTGCTGGTTTGTGCATCCCTTAGCCTTCATTGCCAAAGTATAGGTGTCCAAGTGAGTTTTAGGGCATGCACTCCCGTCAAACAATTCCAGAGTGGGCATCACAAACTTGTGAGGCGGGGGACAATCGAGTCGGGATACGTAGGCCGAAGAGCGGTGTTCTTTTGCGATCAATTCAGCAATCTGTGCTTTCATTTCCTTGTGTTGCTCCATAAACCAAGCCAATTGGGGATCCAAAGGTGGAGCGGGAATTCTGAGCCGATATTTGAGCCGGGAAGAGGACTAGCTGTTGGTGGTGCATTGGTGGAAGGAATACCATACTCGGGGCATAGGTGAAAACCTGTCCTTGGCCCAAATTACCCGGGAGTGTAGGTAGGAGCTTGGGCAAAGGGATAGAACCCGGCGACTTCTTTGTTGGCTTCCAATCGGCAGAGAAGATGGAGGCAGATCTGAGAGGTAGCCGAGATGGCTTGGATTTCCGGAGTGAGGCCCATAAGTAGGCTTAAGTGCGGGCTGCTTGTCCTGGTTGTTGAATTGCATGGCGGTTGTGGCAAGGATGCATAGCCGAGAGGATACGTGGTCTGGTGATTCGATGAAACGGGGATGGGGGCTTGGTAACCCGTTGAACCCCGAGTGAGAAATGGGTTTGCGGAAGCCGTATGAGGAGCAACCGAGCTAGCATCATTCGAGGAGGGCTCCCGGCTGTTGCCCAGAACCAAGCGTGGTGGCATTCCAAACCGTTCTTTGCGAAAGTCCGGATTGATTGGTCCCAAGGCGAGGCGGGATCCCAATTTGATGTGGCATTAAAGGTATCCCCAACCATGGGAAGGCATTCCGTCTTGACTTTGTCCCAGTGAGGCATTGCGAGGCGGCTCGTCCGTCAGTGCATGGATCCGGTGATCTGCGGTTGGGGAGCGGGCGACCTAGGGATCGAGGATCATGGGCTCGGTGGTAGTACCGTGGGAGGCCGGTGGTGGCATCTGGAGTAGTCGGGTTGACCAAGAGCGGGATTGTGGTCTTCCTCTTCTTCCACAGTGAAGGTGCCATCCGGGTTGAGACGCGGCCAATCCATGGCTTTGATAGCCTCCATAAGGCTGTTCAATTGTGCTTCTGGCGCACTCTCATACGTTCGGCTAGGCGATTCCACTTTGTTGTGCGAGGAGTCCGGGAGGCGGAGTGACGTTGTCCCCATCGTTACCGGTTGATGCGAGACATTCTAAAATTCGGAGTCGGAACAGACGGTGAAGGCGATGATGCGCTTGACTCTTCCCAACGGATTAAACGGTGACCCGGTGCCCGAAACCAACCTTTGTGCGGAGGCTGGGGGAAAGACACGAGGGTTCGATGCAGGAATGGAAGGAGGGTAGGTGTTTGGGCTTTTGGCTCATGCAACATGCGATTATTTGTTCATGTTTACTTAAAACATGTTTTATTAACCTAATCGGTTGGAAAAGATTGCTCTTCTTTTCGCAAACTACTCGATTCTGGATCGGTGGGCCCCGTCACTACGTCTATAAGCCCCTCGTATTCCACCTGTATTTCGACCTCCCGGGGTGGACGGCCCGGGCGAGGGTCCTTTAGGGCAAGCGGGTCCCACCGACCGAAAGAAAACGATCCTAAAAGTACGGCGGGTAATCGAGTCTTAACGAGCATTCGATGTAAATTACGGACAAGGCGACGTCAAAAGTCAAGATCATGTCCGAGGGCTCGACGAAAAGTCGGCATGATTTGGGCGATAAGCGTCCACAATTGATCTTGACTTGTCGTCATTTAAGCCGTAATTAGGCATGGAATATTCATTAATCCTTGATGACTCGGTGTCAATCTTTGGGAGTCGAGTGTATAATTTGTGCCGGTCGAGCCGAAGTCAAGGCGCCGGTCAATATCTTGGTCAAAGTCGCGGTGGAAAACCGGCGGAACTTCGGCCGATTAGGGTCCCGAAAGATATTGAGTCGGTATGCCGACAAAGGCTTGAAAGGAAAGGTCTATACACAGACGGGGCATGACACGGACCGGACTAAAAACCAACCGGGTCTCGGACAAAGTGTGTCACGGACAAGTGCATGGTCGACACGAGGCTCCATGGGATGTGTGGGTAGTCCTGTGCTCATCCGAGAGGCGTAATAAGACCAAACGGACCGCGACAAGGATTTCCCCGGGTTAGGGACGTAGTGTGCAGTGTAAGGTCACGTGCGCGTAGTGTGCAAGCAGTCTATCTTCTTTTTCTGAGAAAAATAGAAAATTTTTATGTGTCTTAAAAAGGCATGATGCATGATGATTTTTTTTTTGAATTTTTTTTTTTTGAAAATTTTATGAACACATAAGCACATAAGCACAAAAATTCCGACAGTTAGGGACATTATTCCGACAGTCAAAATTTTGACTTTTCCGAGGCGGCCAAAAACAAACACGAAAACTGTGCAAAAATCAACACACACAAAGCAAAGGATTTTCAAATGTTGAGACGGAAGCTTGACCCTCAAAAGCTTTTCCTTTTTTTTTTTGAAAATAATGATACCGGTACGTGGGATTGTTAGACCACAATTTATCCCCGACTCGTGTTAGGAGGCGATAACGGGAAGTTTAATGGTTTCCACCAATATACCAAATATCATTTTTTTTTAGAAAAAGCTTATTTCATTTCCCCAGCAGAGTCGCCACTGTGATGTACCCGATTTTTTTTTTTGAAAATCAAACGGAGTCGCCACGCCATTTTTATTTTGAGGGCCAAAACTTTGAAAAAAGCCCGAGATCAGAGATTTAGGTTCGGAGGTCATGTTACGCGTCGGGAAGGACGTTAGTGTGCACCCGACGCGCCTCGCAAAACGAGTCTTCCAAACATTTGAAATCCTTTGTTGTGTGTGTGTGTGTGTGTGTGTGTGTGATTTTTGACCAAAGCGAGTTGAAACTGAGAAAAACAAAAATAGGGAACTCTTTATAAGACTTTGAACAATCCCCAAGATTTTTGGTATGATTTTTGGGTCGAGTCTTGGCACTCAAAAGATTTTTGGATTTGAAAAGCAATTCTGCCAGAATGAAAGAAGGCAGTTGACCCTTGACTTTGAAATGGACTTAAAGGCTTCAAAAACTCAGATTCTGGGGAAAGTCCGAGAATGAAAGTTTCTTAAAACACCCTAAATAGGGTTTCTGAAAAGGAACTTTCCATTTTGGAAGTAATTTGAGGGGTCAAAACCTTCTAGAAATCTCAGATGTGAAATCTGGATTTCCAGAAGCTGATGAACTGGCCTCTAAAAGAAAAATTGAAAAAAGGAGTTTTACTTATCCAAAAAATAAAATAAAATTATGTCTGGAAAGCTCTGGATGTTGGCTACAAAAAGTGTTTTGTAGTCAACATCCAATTCCAAGTTTTACTGGGTCCAAAAAATAGGAAAATGGACTGAGGTCTCAGAACAATGCTACTGGACAGCAAGATGTTCTTGAGGGAAAATGTAATTTTTGGGGGATTTGCATCTATGTTCACCCCATTTTCATCCCTAAACTTGATACCACTACTTTTTATTAAGTGGTTATCATATTCAAGTCATCCTTGGGGAATTTATGGGGTTTAAACATGTCCTTTGCAAAGGGAAAGGGGGTTTTGTAAAGATGAAACCAAAGAGAAAGAATTGACTAAAGATCTAAAATGTGGACCACTTGAGATGGTCATTCATGAAGATGAACTTCAAGATGACCATCTTAGGTCAAAACTCAAGTTAAACTAGACATAAAATAAGTCAAAGTAAGAAGAACAAGATGATCAAGAAATCAAAAGAGAATTTTAGGGTTTTGAGAAGGAGGGCTTTACCAATGGTGACACCCTATCTTCCTAGGCTTGGAATTTGACTTGAGGAGTATCAAGATTTGGTGTTTGGCTTGAGGAGTATCAAGGTTTGATGTTTGGATTTGTGTTTGGAGTGAGATTGGGAAAGATTCAAGAGAAAATGGTGGCAATCTAGAGATTCCCACTTTGTTTTCTCTCTATATTTTGAGAACTTCGTTCTTGTGATCAAAATGTGTTGTGTAAACTGAGAGAGGAGGGTTCAATTTATAGGACACGTGAGAATCAAACGTATCCGCGCGGACAAGGATCGACGCGTGCCTTTGTTCATCCGCTACTGAGTCCGGCTTTTGGACAAGGAAGAATAATCTTTTTAAAATTCAAACTGAAGCTGTTTTTCAACTTTCTTAATTCGGATTTTTCTAATTTCTTTTGCTTTTTGAGATTCTTTTCTTGGTTTAACTTAAAGTGGCAATGCCCATTTTACCCTTGCTTTGTTAGAAAAGTTAGGAATGTTAGTAATGTTATAACTTTCGTTAATTTTCTAACGAAAATGCTAACAAGCTCAAATTGGAGCACTTACAACTGAGCAGTAGCTTCAGCAAGGATTTCATCCTTGCACTCCTCGGAGTTTTGTACTCCTCCACGACCTCTTTGCGAGCAGCTGCCAAGATGGCATCCTTCTCCAATTGAAACTGCCTCAAAGGAAGCAGATCGTCGGACAACTTGTCCACAGAAGCCTCCAAGTCCAGGACCGTCTTTTTAGCGGCCTCCAGCTTGTCCGTAAACTCCGCATTCCTCTTTTCAAGGGCCACCTTCTGCCCGCGGAGCTCATCCCGCGTCTCCTTTGCCCTATCCATAGAAATGTTGGCCGCTTCAAGCCGACCCATAATAACCTTCAAGTTTCCCTCCTTCTCGGACAGCAAGACCGTCAGGGTCTTAACTTTCTCCTCCGCCTTAGCCAAAGCCTTGGCCTTATCAGCCAGAACCTTGGACTGATCAGACAGGATGGCGGCCTCCTCGTCGTTAATCTCCCTAATCATCATGGACTTATTGGTCATCTGCGAGCAACAAGAAAAGGATAGTTAGCAAGATGCGCTCATGAGAAATACGGCATCAGAGAAGTGAAAAAGAAATTACCTCAATGGCCATTAAGCCAAGATCTCCGGACAGAGCGGCGGAGTTCATCTTGGATACCATGCTCCCATAGAAATATGGGGCGTAGAGCCTATTCAATGCTCCCTGTCCGATCACATAGTTGTAGCCCCCATGGAAGTAGGGATCCACCCCTTTGATTTTGGGCACTTTCCCGAGCTTATCGCTCAGGCCCCAGGCAGCTTCGCGAGCTTCATTGGGAAGCACTGGGTAAGATGCCGAGCAGATGGTCCTGCCTCTGCCCGAAGAGGAAGGAGCTGAAGCAGGGAGAGTGGAAGCTTGGGCATGTGTTATATCCCCCCTTATGAGTCTTCGGTTGTTTTTCCCTCTCCGGAGCATCAGCATCCGAGGCAGACCTCTTCCTGAACTGATCGATGTGTCCAGTAGAAATTGTGCGGTCAGCAGAGCTGGAGCTACGGGTAGATGCTGGTGGAGGTCCTTAGGGGGGTGGAGGCAGATCCTTTGTTTGAGGAATCCCCTTTGCCCCGGACAGAGGAGCGCCGGATAGTCTGTCAACAATGGACAGAGTGACGCCCTTCGCAAGGACTTTTCCCAAGGCAGATTGCCTGGCTGCTGCCTCCTTCTCTTCTTGAGCTAATTTCTTTGCCTTTATTTGAGCAGGATTAATCTTAGCCATCTTAGGAGTATTCGGCTGGATCTACTCTGAAAGAAAAAAGAGTTTATTAGAAAGCAGTTCAAAAAATCAAAAGCAATTTAAAACAGTTTGTCAAAGATAGAAAAGAGACCGATCCACTCCGGAGGTTCACAGACCGCGCCCATATTACAGGTCTTACAGTTGACCTCAAAATAAAAAAACTCGTGAACCCTCCAATCGGGATCACGGAGCTGGGGCCCAATGGTTACTCTAGGGGCATAGTGGCAACCCTCCCTCTGAGGGGCTACCCTGGCAAAAATCAGCAGCGGCTATTTATTTATGATTGCGCTCACATCGAAGACCGGTTGCTCCCTCTCGGTCACGAACTGAGCCAAGTAGAGGGCTAGAGCAACATGGATATCCTCGGAGGCAGCTGGGTTAGGATAAGCACTGGCAGCAACCCTAACAGGAACATGACTGAAAGGTTTCGAGAAGGACCACCCAAACCTAGACTCTATGACCAGAATGTTTCTCTGGTTCCATTTGTCAAATTTATTTGTAGGGGCAGAGAAGGTGTGGGCAGAATTGTTTTTGGCTTTCAGGCCAATGTTGCCATTGGTTATTTGATTTTGATAAAAGGCGTATGGCCCGGAAAGGGAAGGTTCAAAACCAAAAACCCTGCAGATGGCGAGACTAGGGCTCTAATGGAATTTGGGGTCAGGTGCATAGGGAGACAGCGGTTGAAGTTGAGAAAACGGTTGATAAAAGGGTCAAGAGGGAGCCTCAGACCGTTCTCAAACTGGACCCCGTAGAAAATGCAGGCTCTATTGTCCTCGCGGATATCTGCCATCGTCTCCGGTCTCACTTTCCCTTTCCCCTTCACCTCCACTTCCTGAAGAGGGCGGACGCGAAAGCAATTAGGTTCAACGGCATAGGTGGTATAAATTTCTGACTCCTAGTCCATAGGGGCCACTTCCTTGGCTTTCCTCTTCTTGCCGCGGCCAAGATTCGGAGTATCAACATTCTTTCCGCGGGCAGCGGCATCCTCCTCATGCTCCTCCTCGAAGGCATCAAGGATCTTCGTTACCTTCTGGGCCGTGCTCGCAGCCATACAATCTTCCTCCTCGCGGTCATCTTCTACAGTCTCCGTGCTCACAGAGCCAAAGAAACCAGTAGATGACCCCCTTGAGGCCTCCTCTCCACCTCCGTCTATCTCCATTTCATCACCGTCTGAATCACTACTCTCCAGGTTCACTACGGGCACAAAAGGGGCCTCGGTCTGGACTTCGGGGTAAACAGTATTTAAGGGCTCCACGTCTAGGAGGGGTACTCCAATCCTCTACGGCCAGCAAGAGTCCTTATTCATCTGGTTAAGGTCCATTAAGGGAACTTTTTCCCAGTCAGTTATCACTCTAGGGTTGTGAATCGCTCTCTCACCAGTTCGACGGCGTTCAAAGCCTAATCTCTCTCTCGGGGAAACCTGCAACAAACCCCCATCATAAAATTCCTTAAATGGTTATATTCACCCAACACCACCATATCTCCGTTCACAATCAATTTCTTCTTGGCCTCCCACAATCGGGGTGGGACCCGATTCCCCCATTGATACTTCTCACAGAAATACTGGAAACACTCCAAGACAGCCTAACCCAAGTATGGGCCACCTTCCTATAGATATCCCCTGACTGTTTGCAAACAGCGAAGGTATCATGAGTATTTCCATCTCCTAACTCCAAAGGATAGACTTGACCAAAATTACGGGTCGTCATCAAATTCCAAGAAACAGAAAGAGATGAAGAAAGAAATTAAAAGCAAAAACACTTACGGAAGAAGATTGGGAGGAAGAAAACGCTAAGTAAGAAGGCATCAGTTTTTCTCTCTCTAAGACAGTTGGAATGCTTGATGGTGATAAAAGAGTTTGAGGGGTGAAGGGTTTGGTATTTATAGGCCTACCTATACGAGTCGATCCGTATTAATTAGCCCACAAACCATTCCCCTCGGACCACGAACGGGCGCCAACGTTTGGAAATTCGAAAATTCACCAGTTGGCATTTATGGCGCCTCTTAGATGATTGACACGTACCCTCCATACCTGACACGCGTTGGCGTTTCACACTTGAGGGCCCGCGGCTGGCCGGAAGTAGAGCAAGAAAGCTTCTACAAGCTTCCTCACGTGCCTCTCACATGTGCCTATTTGCACGAAAAGCAGAGCAAAACCAGTGAAAAAACGCAAACACTGGTGACCGCAAAGAGCGATCTAACAAGACCGAGCTTAGCAAGTAGCTCCTCGCTCAGACCATAAATAATCTCTCACTTGGAGCTAGGGGCCACTGATGAGCCCCGACCAGCTAGATCGGGCCCAAGCTCAGTCTGGTTCAAAGGCCAAGTATAACGTGGCATACCCTACACCGTTAGAGTCAAGATCGCGGATAGATAGGCCCTCAAGGTCAAGACCGCATTCCTCTCGTACTGTTCCAGTCAAGACCGCGGACAGCTAGACCTCCAACAAGGTGACCGCGGACATTGTGATCGCTACAGACGTGCCCGCGTCAATATCATTGACCGTGCCAAAGATGTGGACTGCGGTCTCATACCAGACTCCCGGTTTCTCACCAGACTCCCGGTTAAAGCCAAAGCTTACTGAGCAAGTTTACTTACTGGCTCTGACATAAAGAAGACGGCTTATTCCCATCGCATTGAATGCATGGCTCAGGCGCCTACTATTTCATTTAATGCGCCGCGCCAACTCTCTCAAATACACGGCTCATGTCCAAATCAACGACATTCCCTCTGCAAGTGAATCTTACTTTACTGGCAGACCCAATCCGATGCGGACAGGTGTACCTAGTCAAAGACTAAGATGTCCTTTAGGGCTGACCTCATGGCTTACCTCAACAAGCACCTCTCCATCACTTATAAATAGAAAGCCCTTGTTCCCTTGTACAAAGCAAGTGTCAAATTGATATTGTAAGTCATATTATTCAAACCCTAAACACACAAACATTCCAAGACATTCACAGTATTCTCAGGTTATCATATCCATTTCAATATCTTACTCTTACACCCGAGGGTATGAGTTGGAGTAACATTCAACTTTAACCTTAACGGTGTTTCTCTTTGTTATATTCTAGATGCATCCAAGATTATTCAGCCAGATATCATTCATACCCAAAACCTGTGACATCATGCCTACCTACAATTACTTCCATGTAGATGTAGCGTAATTTAGGAGGAAGAGCCGTAGAGGGATTGGGATGTGGCAAAATAAGAACCCTTGCTTGGAGAGCCTAACTCCCTCTCCAACCTAACCCCCGCCCCGCTCCGCTCCCTCGCCCTCAAGCAGTCCCATGTTAATAGTTTTTCTCTCTCTCTCTCTCTATATATATATATATATATATATATATATATATATATATATATATATATATATATATATATATATACTAGTCTGCCGTGTCCAAGTGCCACATTTTTTGTTTTTTTTTTTAATTTTTTTTTTAATTTAATTTTTTTTATTAAATATGCCCGTGTCCAAAGGCCACATTTTTTTAAAACTATTTTTTTTAAAAAAAAAAAAATTAATTTTAATTTTTTTTTTTAATTTAATTTTTTTTTTTAAGTGCGAAATGGGAAAGAGAGTGAATAGTGAGGGCAAAATGGTCATTTTCGCGGATGGAACTATTCACACCACTGTTTAAAACAATGGTGTGATTTATAATATATATATACTTTCTCCGTCTCAGGAAAAGTGTCACCCTTTTAGGGGTGGCACATAAATTAAGAAAAAAAAGTGGGAAGAAAAAATGTTGTGAGTGTAATTTGAAAATAGGAGAGAAAATTAGTGAAGGAAATAGTGAATTTAAAAAGTGTTGTAAGTGTAATTTGAAAAGAGGAGAGAGAATTAGTGAAGGGAATAGTTAGTGGGATAATAGAATATTAATAAAACATTTCCTTTTTAGGAAAAATGACGCTTCAAACGGGATGCCATTTTGGGTAAAAAGTGACGGAAATCCTGGGACGGAGGGAGTATATACTCCCTCCGTCCGAACAGAGTGGATTTTTGGTCAACTTTGACCAATTTTGACCAATAATTTAAATAAATAATAATGATCCTAATAAAAATTTAAAAATTTGTTATTGTATCACGCTTAATAATATTAACAATAACATTTTTTGGATTTTTATTAGGATCATTATCACACTCCACTGGGAAGGAGGGAGTATATATATATATAACCCATTTCTCTCATTCGTACTCACTCCAACCATATCACTTCCCAAATGGCTGGAGCAAGCATTCAGGAAATACGCAACGCCCAACGTGCAGATGGTCCTGCTACTATTCTTGCCATCGGCACCGCCACCCCTTCCAACTGCGTCTACCAAGCCGATTATCCCGACTACTACTTCCGCATCACCAACAGCGACCACATGACCGATCTCAAAGAAAAATTCAAGCGCATGTGTATGTACTACCTGTTGCTTTATTTTCATTTCATTCCCCTTCTGCATGTCATGTTTTAATGAATGAATGAATGAATGCAGGTGATAAATCAATGATTAGGAAACGGTACATGCACCTTACCGAAGACATACTTAAAGAAAATCCAAACATGTGTGAATACATGGCCCCTTCTCTAGACGCCCGTCAAGACATGGTCGTTGTTGAAGTTCCTAAGCTGGGCAAGGAAGCTGCTTCCAAGGCTATCAAAGAATGGGGGCTTCCTAAATCTAACATCACCCATCTTGTCTTTTGTACCACCTCTGGTGTTGACATGCCTGGCGCTGACTACCAGCTCACCAAGCTCCTAGGCCTCCGCCCCTCTGTCAAGCGCCTCATGATGTACCAGCAGGGTTGTTTTGCTGGGGGCACTGTCCTTCGTCTGGCTAAGGACCTGGCTGAGAACAACAGGGGCGCTCGCGTCCTTGTTGTCTGCTCTGAGATCACGGCAGTCACTTTCCGTGGGCCCTCGGATTCCCACTTGGACTCCATGGTGGGGCAGGCCTTGTTTGGTGATGGAGCGGCAGCCATCATTGTGGGTGCCGATCCTGACACGTCAATGGAGCGGCCGTTGTTCCAGATGGTGTCAGCCGCCCAAACAATTCTGCCGGACTCGGACGGAGCTATAGACGGACATCTAAGAGAAGTGGGGCTGACATTCCATCTTCTAAAGGACGTGCCCGGACTGATATCGAAGAACATTGGGAAGGCTCTGAATGAAGCATTCAGTCCGCTGGGGATAAGTGACTGGAACTCATTGTTCTGGATAGCACACCCGGGTGGTCCGGCAATACTGGACCAGGTGGAGCTGAAGCTAGGACTGAAAGAGGAGAAGCTGAAGGCGACACGACAGGTGTTGAGTGACTATGGGAACATGTCAAGCGCATGCGTGTTGTTCATATTGGATGAAATGAGAAAGAAATCTATTCAGGAGGGACAGACCACCACTGGAGAAGGTTTGGATTGGGGTGTCCTATTCGGGTTTGGACCGGGTCTAACTGTCGAGACCGTTGTTTTACATAGTGTTTTGATCTCATAAATCAATCGTCCAGGCCAACGTATCAATAAAACATCCATACGTATTTGTTTAATTATTACTATATGTAGCTATGAATCAAGAAGGAGGGTCATTTTCTCTCTAAGCCTTGGATGTATTAATTGGCTTATATATAAATAGTAGTTGTCACACTTATTATCTGAAATTGTTTACACCATGTTGTTTATTGTAATGGGAATTAATGGCAAGGTCATGTAATGAATGTGTTATTCTGTTGAATAATAATATTAAGGGAAAAGAGCGTATTTATTTGTTTGTAGTTAGTAGCACGCACCTTCATGATGCATTCTATTCCTGTTTTTAAAAGAGTCCCCTAGACCCCGCTGAAGGCTGACTTTGAGGTCCATATGGCCTGATTCTACAGAATAATCAAGATCTTGGGCAAGCTGAATTAAGAGGCGAGATGGATCAAGTCGAGAAGAATGTTGAAAATACCTTAATGAAATCGTTTTTAATATGAATCATCGAGAACGAAATAAACGAGCGAGTATGAGCTAAATGTTGGTGTTATGCCCTAGGCCTATGGTTGATAGACTTATGTGTTGACATTATTTATTATTATATGAAATATTTATCATTTGATTATTATATGTTTTGCATATTTGTTTATAATAATCTCCATCCCTAATTATTATGTGAATAATTAGTATAAATGTTAATGGATAATCATATGATGATTATATGCATAGAGATGCACATTAAATTTATGGGTACTTGTTAGAGAACAAGTGACTGGACATGACCCGTATGAGATTTATGTCATGGTCAGATGTCATAATTAAATCTCATATGGTCACTTCATTTAGTCCCTAGACCTGAGATTATCATGACCTTACATATGATGAAAGTCATGTTTGATTTTAGTCAAACGATATCTTAACACGATATCTATAAAGGCTATCTTTGGCATGATCGGATTCATGATGGGAATGATGATAAGTCAAGATGAAATTTATCCCTCGGAAGAGAGATGTTTTGCTTGGGCCCCTCGATGAGTGATAATGATGAAAGTGTATGGCCATACCCCAATGCGATTGGATTATCATTATACTCAAGATCGAGAAAGCATTGAACAAGGTACAAGTTGACATGGACCATGACTTGTGTTCAATATAACATCGTGAGACAAAGGGAGAAATGGAAGTGTACCATTGGAAACGTGAACTCTTACGTTATATTATTTGGGTAGACATAATGGCTTGCTAGAGTCCGCTTATGTCTTATGAAGGTCGATATGATCGAGCTCATTACCAACATAATATAATTCTATTGGGTCACACACAATTAGAATGAATTTGATAAACCAAGGAAAGAATGATTGAGAACTCCTCAGTGACCTTGTCTGGTCGTGCGACACATCAAGGCCATGTGCCCCGTGTGGTCGTGCGACACAAGAAGTCCTAAGGCAGTTTACAGAGCTGGTTTCCTAATTTGATTAGAAAATATATTTTGTACTAAAGTAGTATAAATATAACAGTCTGTCAACCCTTTAACCCTATTCGAAATTCTCAAAAGAAAAACACTATATTCTCAATATTCTTCCAAGGTTTAGAGATCTAGCAATCTTCAAGAAAAGTTCTTGGATTCATTCAAAGGTGTGGATACCGAAAGAGGGTCTTCGCTCATTCATTGATCAAGGCCTAGAGTTCAAGCAATCTGAAGAACGAAGTTTGTGATTTGAAATCACATTATTGAATCGTTTGATGCTCAAAACGGAAAGCGTTCAAGGTTGGTTACATCTATCTCATATGATTCAATTTAATTGTATAGAACGGATCCTAGGCTCCTTGGGTTTTATGTTATTTGATGCTTTATTCCGCAGCGCATGGACCCGTAAAACCCAACAGTGGTATCAGAGCCCCGTTCGTATCATTAAGTTTGAATTAACATGCTAAGAAAAGTGATATATATTGTTTATATATGTTTCTTGCATGTTTTGTATGTGATAGATTAATTGTTTTTGAAACAATATGCCTAAATCGTGTTCTATTGATATTGAATTAAATCTGTTAAAGGTCGTTTGCATGATTTAATTGCTCTGTGATTTAGAATTGATTGAATTCTGCAAATCTGCAAAACTGGCCTCATGGTGTCACGCGACATAGTAGGTCTGTGTCACGCGACAAACCATGACTGATGGCCTCTCTAGGTCATGCGACATATCGTGACTCTGGGAGTCTCTGTCACGCGACAAAACATGTCCAATCTGGGCAGAATCAGTTTGTTAGACAATTCTGCTAATCTGTGAATGTGTTTTACACTACCAGAAAAAGGTCATTTAGCGACGGAAATTTCCGCCGCTAAAATTATATTTCCGTCGCTAAAATAAATCATCGACGGAAAAATTCCGTCGGTGGTCCGCCGCTACCAGCTCGTCGCAGTGCTCCGACGGGTCAATTTCCGCCGCTATTTTTTTCTTTTACCGACGGAAATTAATTCCGCCGGTGAATTAATGGTTTCAGCGACGGAAAATTCATTTGCTATATTAATTTAATTTAATTAAATTTTCATTTCGGCGGCGGAAATTTCCGTCATTTGTAATAAAAATTAATTTAATTAAATTAATTTCGGCGGCGGAAATTTCCGTCATTGTAATAAAATTTAAATTAAAATTAAATTATTTCGGTGGCGGAAATTACCGTCATTGAAATTATTTAATTTTAATTTAAATTTTATTACGGCGACGGAAATTTCATTATTTGAAATTAAAAATTAAATAAAAATTAAATGATTATAGCGGCGGAAATTCCGTCATTTGAAATTAATTTATTTAATTAATTTTTATTTCGGCATTAATTTCGGCGACGGAAAATTCCGTCGGCGATTCGAAATAAATTTTAAAAAAATAATTTAAAATATCAATAAACCAAAATTTTTGTACACGATATAACATTTCAATTTATAAAACTAAAACTATAAAAACTAAAATTCAAATATCGGCGTACCAAATAAAAACTAAATACCACCGTACCAATTCGGGAGGGGAGGGGAGGAGAGGGGAGGGGGAGGGGAGGGGAGAGGGGGAGAGGGGGGGAGCGGGGAGAGGCGGGGAGGGGCTCCGCGGGTACCAAATGTCTCAAATGTTTACAAACAAGTATAAATTAATACAAAAATGTCTAAAAATGTCTAAAAATGTCAGCAATCAACAGGGGAGGCGGGAAATTACCACAGGAGTCTGGCCGAGATGAGCCATCAACGGCGCCAATTGTCTTTGAGTCTACGCATGCTTTGTCTGCGAATCTCTGCATGGCGTCGATCGTTCTCCTCACTGCATCTGCGTACGAGCGCAAAGCATCCGCAAGCTTTGCCGCTCGCGTTTCTCCTCCTCAGCCGCGGCCTCCCGGAGTGTCGACCCTCGGATCATGAAACGTGGGGTGGGCTACATTTCGCCGACGGCCGGTCGGCGTCGACGGGCATTGCCGCCCGTAATCCCCATCCCTAACACTCGGGCTCCTCTCCTTGGATGTCCACGAGAGGTGACCTCTGCCAAACATCGAGGCACGAAGGGGACGGGCTCGCGGGAGGCGTTCCTTCGGGAGCAGCCGGCGGCTTGATATGCGGCTGAAAAATAAAACAAACAATTATAATCATATACACAATGTAAGGTACATAAATAAATTTACATATTCAAAATCAAGTCATTTTAATGGTAGTTTTACTTACAAAGGCGTAGCGAGATCGATCGTCGACCCATTGCGGAGGTTGATCGGGCGGCTGTAGAATTCCGAATATGGGTGCTAGCGTAAACATCCACAAAAGTGATATTCGGACCATACTCCCTTTCCTATAAATAAAATAAGCGAGATTATTACTTTGAAATTGTATATATAAATGCAACATTTAAGCTGATTTAAAAGCATGCATACACTACATTTACACTAAAACTATGGATTTCATAGCATCAACATTGGCTCCCGGCTAACATACGTACATAAACCTATTTAAAAGCATCCATACACTACTACATTTAAATTAACATACATACCATGCGGTCGTGATGCTCGGCGATCGTGAGCGTCCCCGGTATGCAACGCCGCCGACCACAGGAGCACACTCTATTGGCCTTGGCTTTGTTCGGATATAGCCTTCGCCGCGAGCGCTCCCCAATATTCGCAAAATTGACCAAACACCTCATCGGTCATAAAGTAGGACACAAGGGCTGTTCTCCCGCCGCGAGCCGAGTAGTATAATAATTTTTCTTCGTGGTACCTATAAAAAATATGAATATCTCGTAAACATATAATGATGACATTATAAAATTAAAGAGTATAATCATTGTTAATTAAACTAATTAAGGATAGATAAATATGTTACAAATAAAATCCGTAAATAGCTTGTGAGCACAATGATCGAAAACATATCTAGCCGTCGCCTCGGCGATCTACGGCGCCCAATAATATTTAGCCTACAACATATAATGATAACATTACAAAACTAAAAGAGTATAATCATTATTAATTATAACATTTTAATAACAAACTAACATTTAAGTTTTAAATAAAAACCATTAACACATTACCTTAAACTCATCCCACGCATCGTCCTTACGCCTCTGTGGCAATTTTTTCCGATTGGGCCAAAACTCGGTCATTTTTCGAGACGCCGGTATTGCCCGATCTTAGTCCCTGGGGTGGGGTATCCACCTACAAACACTGCCAAGTATATTTATACAATAACATTTTAACTTAAATAATGAATTATATATAAAGCAAAAAGGAACCAACTTATATCAAATTAATGAAGAGTTACTACTTGGTCATAAAGTGATGATATCGACAAATATCACTCCTCGAGAATCGACGGTGAGTCGAGTATCGGCCCCGAGGTGGAGCTAGTACTCTTGCGTGAGGGGTCGACATCATCGCTACCGGATCGGGACGGTTGCGTCCCGATAATCAATGTGTAAATAGGCTTAGTCTTCTTACCCTTGCCCTTTCTACTAGAACTCATATACGTATTACGGTAAAAATATTAAAATATACAACTTTAACAATAGGAAACAATATATTCACAATACATCTAAAACTTTAAAGTTCTAATAATCTAAAGCATTCACAATACATATAAAACTTTAAACTATTAATAATATAAAGCATTCACAATACATATAAAACTTTAAAGTTCTAATAATCTAAAGCATTCACAATATATATAAAACGACGGATATTAAAAATAATCTAAAGTATTCACAAATACATATGAAACTTTAAAGTTCTAATAATCTAAAGCATTCACAATACATATAAAACTTTAAAGTTCTAATAATCTAAAGCATTCACAATACAATTTTAAACTTTAAACTATTATTAATCTTCGTCCCCATCATCGTATTTGGACTACGAATTACTACAAAACTCGAGTTCTTCATCTTCGTCTTCGGACTACGATGAATCAAACTCTGGTTCCTCTTCCTCTTCCTCTTCCTCTTCCTCTTCCTCTTCCTCGATTCATCAATATCAATGTGCGCGAGATGACTGAACGAGGCGGGGGAGTTGGCAAATTCAGCTGGTAAGATATCCTCCTCGGGTTCATCAACATTTTGAGGAATATGAGTGACATCATCTAATGGATGATTAGGCGATGAAACGTTAGGTGGCAGCGGCATTTCATCCTCTTGATAGGGTGTTTCTAATGACGACTACGTAGTTGTCGACGAGGGTAGGTTGTCAATCATGCTCCTAGCCTTGGTCATCAACGACCCACAATCCGTCGGGTCGCGGACGAGGGTAGGGAGTCAATGTATACTGTTGTGCTTGAGATGCTAAGATGAAGACGTCGTCGCCATTATGTACGGACGAGTCCTTTACATCGACGAGGTCAAATATGGGGTGCTTCTTAACACCTCGCACGGCATCCCGCCAATCACAATTGAACAAGACAACACTTTGTTTCTACCGAAATACTCCACCTCGACTACTTCTTTCGGGACGCCATAATAATCATTCCCTATAAGCTTCACAGCTATTCCACGTCAATTTAGAGCCCCGTAAGCTTTGGTATGAAACACATAGCCATTCACGAAATAACCGTTGTATAAATGAACGTTCAAGTACGGAGATGATGCTAAATGTCTTAACCTCGCGGCTTTGGCATCACTAGGATGTTCGGCTATCTATAAGACAATATTGTAACCAATTTAATACAATTTTAAGATTGAATGTTTAAAGAAGTGTATAGAATAAATTTGAATGAAACGAAATATTTACATATTTCCTTAGCCGGTTTGGAAATTCTCTTTCTGTCCTAGTTGCGATGAGTTACGGAGATAAATCTGAGCTAAATCTTCAAACATTACTGCGGTAGGGTTAAACAAGGCATTTCATATGCGGGTAATTAAACATGCATAATTTAATCGACGAGGCGTAAACATAACATCAATGACTTACTTGATATATTCCCCAACCTCGTCGCGATTAAGAAGAACATACGTTTCGGCCAGCGGCAAACTCTTTAGCGGTTAACGTACGCGTACCAACCCGTTTGCCGAGCAGCAGACCGGGGGATGAAAATACGAGAGATGTTTCCCTTAGACGGAAAACCACCATCGTAATTGCGGCCAACCCTAGTCAATCTCGTATCAACATCGGGAGGAAAATATGTTCCGACAAAGGCAACAATCTCATCTATGATAACGGCCTACGAAATTGAGGCCTCGACCATAGCCCTATTGCTCATCTTCCTTTTCAATTGGCCTAGATACCTAAAAGTCATTCGTAGATTAAAACATAAATAATGTTAAAGAAGGTATATTGTTAACGCTCAAATTATTTAGAAATAGAATAAATTCAATTACCTCTCAAATGGATACATCCATACGTATTGAAGCTGGACCACCGACTCTGGCCGTATGCAGTGGACCGGTAAATGCTCCATAGAATCAAAGAATGAAGGAGGAAATATCTTCTCAAGTTTGCACAAAGTCACTACGATGCTCTCCTCAAGCTTTTTCATGTGATCGACACGCGGTGTGGTCGATGTTAACGCTCGGAAAAACTCACTTAACTACGTTAACGCCACCCCGGATATTGTCGGGCAAGAGACCTGAGAGCAATCGGAAGTAGCCTATCCGGCCAAAGCGTGGCAATCGTGACTCTTGAGCCTGCACTTTCCCCTCCTCTACATTGACACGATTACCAATGTTAGACGCGTAACCATCAGGAAGCCTTAAATCCTTGAGCCATTTCGGGAGGAGGAGCTTCTTTTCCTTTGTAAGCACGTATTGAGCCATCGGTCTAAGCTGGTTTTACCATTGACGTATACCAAGTCTAAGGCCGGCCGCTTCTGATTTCCTTAAGGTCCTTTCGAGCTTTTCGTTGTCTTTAGTTGTTCTCTTGAAATCCATCAACGTGTTAAAAACATTATCGAATACATTCTTCTCAATGTGCATCACGTCAAGGTTATGTCGAATGAGATTTGTTTTCCGGTATGGCGGCTCCCAAAATATACTCCTCTTGATCCGAGTTATGGGTAGTCCCAAACCCTTGTATTTTGGTCTTCGAAAACTTTTCCCCAGAGGATCGGGCAATCTAGATACCTCCTCATAGACCGTGTCACCACTTAAACGAATCGGTGCCTCATCATGGTCAATCTTGTTCTTTTTAAACGCATTCTTAAGGGTCTGAATGGGTGGTCCTCAGGAAGAAATTGTCTATGGCAATCGAACCAACATGGTTTTCCGAGTGCGTGAGCGTGAAAGACTTTGTGTCACTCATACAATACGGACGGGCCAACTTCCGTGGGTGCTCCAACCCGATAACATCCCATATGCGGGGAAGTCATTAGCTTGTCCACATCAGCGCGACCTTCATCTTTGAAATTCTCTCGCTTGAAAGCATCCCACGTTTCGACCCCATCCTCCCAAAGCTGCTTCAATTCGTCCATCAAGGTCGGAGATAGACGTCAATGTTCCTCCCGAGTACATTTGGGCCGGGGATGAATAACGACAAGAACATGTAGGGATCACTCATACACAACCGGGCGGAAGATTGTAGGCGGTGGCTATAGCCAGGCCAACAAGAGTAAGATTTTGCCCCGAGGACCAAACGGATTGAAACCATCGGAAGCGAGATGCATGCTTAGTATATTTCTTGCTTCGAGACGCAAAGTCGGGATAAGTCTCATCAAAGTGTTTCCATGCCTCCCCATCTTTGGGATGAATCAACACACCCTCTTCACGCAAACTTTCCTTATGCCAACGCATTGCCTCTGCGGTAGATTTAGACGCGTAGGCGTTGCGATCTTGGAATCAACGGCATGTAGCATAGCTGCTTATGTGAGTGCATTTTTCTTGTGTTTTGAACTCCCCCTCCGATTTGGCTTATATCTACTTTGTCATAAAATTGAACACTCTGTCTTACGTGAATCTTCCTTGTAGAATAGCATGCGGTCATTCTTACACGCATCAATCTTTTCATAACATAGCCCAATACGCCCAACCAACTTCTTTGTCTCATAAAAGTTTGTAACCATCTTATTCTCTTTCGGCAACATCCGCTTAATTGCTTTCATGATACGATTATAGCGGGCGGCTAATATTGCAATCGGCCTTTATGTTAAGGAGCTCGGCCACGGCCTCCAACACGGCGATCTCGCAACCTGGATAGACCTTCTCTTTTGCGAGTCCATAGCATCAATAAATTTCTTGGGCTGCGGGGTTGGTTCTTCTTTGTTGGTTCTACGACCAATCGAAGGAAGGACCCATTTGCATCCCTAACCATATCTTCCATATTCAAAGGTGGTTCTTCATTGTCTGAATAATAGGTTCGGGTTCGGGAGGTACATGAATATTCTCGGGGGATTATTCGCAACATTTGTGCGCAATCTCGGCTCGCCATGACGGGTCCACCGTTTGTACCCAACTTCAAACCCGTTACGCAAAAGATGTTTACGAGTCTCGATCAAGCTTAGATACTTGACATTACAACACTTGTCGCATGGACACCTAATCTTACCATCCTTATCCATGTGACCAGGTTTTATTTAATTGAGCAAATTCAATGAGCCCCTTGACCCTACATAAAACTCGGGATTGATACCGCGTTGATTCGGCAACTTCCGCTTATACATCCAACTACGATCATCGTTAACGAGACATTACTCTGCATTGCAATCCATATATTATACGTACACTCAATTTAATCGACGGATGAAACAAAATCGGGATGTTAATAATTATTGGATTTCATAATATATTAACGATCTATATAGAAGTAATTAACGTATTATCATTCCCTAAATTTGAATTACAAACTTAAAAGCAACACGAGATCTTCTTAAAATAAATATAAAGCTTCTAACTCATATTTAACAATATATTAACGAGGTCTTCTTAAAGTGTCTAGGAACTCGTTCCCGCTCCCGAACTCGAATCTCTACTCTTCCTCCGCCTCGGTCCCAGGGAAGGTCTTTGGTCTAGGTATGTTGAAAAAGTCGGTCGGACCTCGTCTGGCTCGGGTATCGTGTGGTGGTGGATCAATCGGTCTGGTAGCTCTCGATCTTGCTCTTTCTGCCTCAAGGCCTCCTGCGAGCTATCACTTCGGGATCATTTCTCGAAAGCGGCTCTCAGAATCTCCCGTCTCTCATGTCTGCTGCAATGTCGCCGGTGATTTCATCGGGGTTGCTCTTGGCCTCCATGCCTCTTAATGTCAGAATTTGGAAGAATAGTACGCCCCAAAACACTCTCGGCGTCGAGCCTCTATCATCGGTTGTACGGGACCTTCTTTGCTCCTCGTACCATGTCGGATACTCGGTGGTCGAGAAATGTGCTACCTCTAGTCGACGGAGTAGTGGTCGTATCGGAAGAAAGCCCTCTAGAAATGCTCTGCAAAGAAATGTGTAGTACGAGGCTCGGTCATAATCATCGGCATTGTATTAGTCGTCATTTGCTCTCTCAAAGTCCGAGATGGTCTGCTGCGGGTATCCGTGCTTGTCTGCTCACTAGAGATGGAATGCAAAGGATGATACATGTAGTCCGGAAGTCGGACAATAAGCGGCCCGTCTGAATATCTCTCATAGTACGCAATCCCCATGCCGGAATCCAATAGTACGGGTTTGCGGTCTCATATCGGGCCAAGGCCAACCTCCTATGCCAACTCTCGGTAGCGGCATCCCTCGATATCTGCGCTGTCCGGTCACCCAAGGTAATGCCGTCTGCCCCTGCAGCGTGGCGAGATCAAGCGAAATCTCTCATACGGCCACAATGATAGTAATGCAGAGTGCACTTTGAACCATGTACTCGGATCCTCAGGCTAATCTATCAATGCCGTGGTATGTCTCAGCTAGCAACGGTGGAATGATGTCCATCGCTCCTGTCCAGATTGAATATGCCGGATGTCAACTCCTCGATCACCTCTCATTTGCTGATGATCTCTAACGGCGTAGGTGGACACACTCCGATGTAGCCGCGAAGTAGTGCGCGGACGGAATGAGCAACATGAATATATCTAAGGAAGTGGATAGATCAAACGGTCAGGGGCTGGTCCGACTCAATACGGCTATATGAGTCAAGTCTATGAATCTATCGTCAACGACAATGCCCGATACCCGGTCTGGCGATAATCCCAAGAATTCGAGATAGTTGCTCCGTAGCGATCGTCTGTCTCGAGGAAATGCCACGAGTCCTCGACTCGGCCACACCGATCGGTGCTCGAAAATCCTCCATCGTTGGCATCGGATCGTTGTACGATAGGGTGAACACATGTCGCTCGAATCCCAGCACGAAGCGGCTCGGAGCGGATCCCAATCAATCTTCCAATCTTTTAGAGACCGAGATGCATGGCATGCTATACCTCCTGTCAATAAGTTTCCGGTGTTGTTTTTGGTGAAAGCGCGTGAGTTCAAGAATGTCTTGTTGAAATTGAAACTCGCGGGAAACAATTTCTCCATTGTAATGCTCCATCTTTGCCTTAAATTGGGGCTGCTTTGGGACTTTTTACCTATTAATATTGTGAATAATTGTATCAACAAATCTTGAGCTCTAGTTCAAACTAAACTAAAGGATAATGGTGTCCCTACCTAACCACCTACTCTGTCCTTTAAGTGCATGTTTGATAAACCTATCCCATCCCGAAATGCATGATTATATGAAATGCAAATATCACTTTGCCTACTTGCTTTATAATCGAAAATAAAGAAATTTCGGCTTTTGCATAGACCTAAATTATTACTATTGTGAATAATTTTAAATATTAATATTTAATTCTTTGTTGTAAAATATATAATTTTACAATGATGAATTAAATTAACATTTATAAACAAGATAAGAGTCGTTATCATCCACAACTATCAAAACCCTATCTCGGCTTAGACCAAGAAAGATAGAGCAAATAAGTTCTTGTCGGTTTGAGCAAAGGATTTTACATTTAATATAGGTTTTCCGGTTTCACTTTGTCCTCCTCTCTAAGAATCTCAAACATCACGGCCATGTCTTGACGGTGCTGTTTTACTCTTCACTTGGTGATATACGGTCACAAGTAAAAACAAGGTAACAGTATAACACCGGTGAAGAGAAAACGAAATTTCCTCCAATTTTTCAATCTCCACCTTCCATTTACCCAAGATCCTGATTGCAGAATCTTCCTCATGAGCTGAAAGTGGCGGTGTTGCCCTCAATCTCACGGTTGCACATGCCCTCAATCTCACGGTTGCACATGCGAAGCAACCGTGAGATTGAAACGGCTGACACCGGCTTTGGCTCATGAGGAAGATTACCTGTCAGATCTCAGTAAATGGAAGGTGAAGATTAAAAAATTGGAGGAAAGTTCTGTTTTCTCTTTTTGGTGTTATCTTGTTACCTTGTTTTTACTGTGACCATTACCAGTGAAAGTAAAAGCATTCTGACAAGAACATGGGCTGTGATGTTGAGATCATAGAGAGAAGCAGTGAAGCTGGAAAAACTCTTATTAAGCAGAAATCCTTTGCTCAAGCGACAGCTTATTTGCTCTATCTTTTCTTGATCAAGATGGACGGATTTTGATAGGCGTAGGTGAGAAAGGCTCTCATCTTATTTATATTTTAAGATGTTAACCACCAACCACAATACCTAAGGTGCATCTAGGGTGCCGGGATTGATATCGGGCGCTCAAACGTAGGCGATATTACATCACCGTCCGCGATGCGTCAATCGCCCCAAAATGGGATCTAGAACCACTAAGGTAGTGTGCGGTTGAATATGTTACATTATTGATACATTCACCCCCTTTCCTCCCCCTTTGACTTTAAAAGACTTGAAAATTAGATATTTAGTAACTTATCTAATTGTTGCATATGTAATATGTTATGTTTACTAAATATGTAACATGTTATATTTACTAAATATAACATGTTACACCGATCAGTGGAAAAATATCAAGTCTATTGCACAAGCATTTGGCCCCGAAGATTGAAACTTTAAAAGTAGATTTACTATTATAATTAATCGAGAAAACAAGAAAATCCCCAAGCTGCCGGTTTTTGTATCTTCTACAAGGCGAAGTTGGGGATTTTCTTATTTACGATTAATTGCTAAATCTACTTTCAAAGTTTCAATCTTTGGACTAATCTTGTGCAAAAACTGAGATTTCCACTCGGTATAACCCGTGGTAGTGGTTGTACGTGATAGTAGTGGAGTTGGATTAAAAGACTTGAAAATTAGATATTTAGTAACTTTTTAGCTTTTTATCATTAAAAGAAGACTTGAAAATTAGATATTTAAATACTTATCTAATTGTTGCATATGTAACATGTTATGTTTACTAAATATGTAACATGTTATATTTACTAAATATAACATGTTACACCAGTGGAAAATATCAAGTCTATTGCACAAGCATTTGGCCCAAAGATTGAAACTTTAAAAGTAGATTTACTATTATAATTAATCAGAAAACAAGAAAATCCCCAATTGCTAGGTTTTTGTATCTTCTACAAGGCGAAGTTGGGGATTTTCTTGTTTTCTGATTAATTGCTAAATCTACTTTCAAAGTTTCAATCTTTGGACCTAATGCTTGTGCAAAAAACTTGAGATTTTCCACTAGATGTTCCTAAACTATTTCATCCACAGTTTTCTTACTTATTTGTTTGTAATTGAGATCAATTAAAGTCTCAACTCATGATCATTCGTGCTTACTTTTATTAGTTTAATATATTTGTTTTATTAGTTTAATATATTTGTTGGGTTATCAAAATTGTTATTATTCTTCCTAATTCTTTCATGTTTCGAAAGACATTAATAATATAGTTGCATGATTTATGTTTACTATGTGTTCGTGTGAAATCTATAGTATAAATTAAACCCCTCCGTGAACAGTTCTATGAACGATTCAGGAGGGGTTTTTCCCTATTTTGCCCTCACTATTTAGTCTGTTTCCCATTTTGCCCTTAAAACGTAAATGGGCTTTGGATTTGGGCTAAGACTTTGGGTTTGGGCTAAGAGTGGGCTTTAGGAGGGTTTACTTAAATTAATTAAGTAGCGATATTTTTTTTAAATTTAAAAAAAAATTAATATGAAAAAAAAAACAAAAAAATATACACCGTGTCCTTGGACACGGGCATATGTACTAGTAATAACATATAAAGCGAGATTCAAGGTGGTCTCGGTCTAAGTTGATCTTAAAGTTAGCACTTCCACACTCACTCTAGCAAGCTTGCTCTATGGACACAAGATTACATTGTCTAGATTGTGCTCCTCCTCTTAAAGTACATTACGGACCTTCCATCCATTTTATTCACATCTTGTTTTACAAGGGTGTAATAAAATGCAACACAAGTTCTAATCTCATAGTATATTTTCATAGTTTGCACAAAAGAGGTCCAAGATTAATTAACTCTCTTAGGATAAACATTAATGAAAAGATAATTTTGGTCATATGATGAAAGAAATAAGCAAAACAACATTCTTAACATATTCAAGCTAAACATAACTCGGCACCATCCATTTTAAATGGAATTGACAATGAGGATATCCTACTCGGTTCAAAAGAAAGTCAAACGGTGTATCATCAATCGTGTCTTTGATTGTTGCTAAGCTTTTCCATTACGCATTTTCTCTCTTATATTCTCTTTCTAGTTGTTGTTCAATACCATATACATGGTCTAATATTAAGCATTTGAATTTATAGAAAAATAAAAATTCCTAATTAATATGACAAGTAACTCAATTTGATTCATTTAATTAATTTGAATAAGTTAAAATAACTATTTGAGGTAAATTACAAATAAATTTAAGTTGGATTGGTTATATATTACCAGTTTACTTCTCCCTTCGTCTCATAATAAATGTAACACTTTCTTTCTTTGTCCGTCTCAAACTAAATGTTGCAATTGTTGAAAAGGAAAAAGTCTAAGTGAAATTTTATCATTTTACAAGCAATGTGTAAACAAGCAAAGCACAATCCTTAAAAGCCCCAGACAAGTCCAAATGCGACATTTATTATGAGCCGAATGAAGTATTTTACTATTGAGTCAAGCAATTTTAATAATTTCATTTTTTGTATTCATTTTCATAATTTTCATAAAGTTTACCAAACACCGGAAACTATTTTCGGAAACATTTTTGATGGTCATGCCAAGTGGCTCCTCTAGGCTCTAATTCAAATTGGTTGCCGAAACCACCGGGAAGATAAATAGATGAAACAAAAAAATCAAGGTACAAGGACTTTGTTGGTTAATACAAGGAACAAATGAACTCCCTAACATTAGAAATGCCCATGATTACAAGTTTTAATATGCTAAATCCCTACGAGAGAATCACTTTCGTGGCGGCCTTCCGGTATTTTGTTTCCTAGCTTTGTTATCATTATTCCTTTTGATGCACAATCATTACACAATTGCAAGAGACACAATCATGAGTGCTTAACCTCAATTTAAGAAACAAGTAAAGCTAAATCCAGATAAATTTCACTTAGATTTTTAGTCTTTAAGCATATTCAATTTTCCAACACTAGCAAAAAACACATTAGCCCACTACACAATGCAAAATCCAAAATCAAGATTCCATTTCGAACCCATCTTTTCTTGAAATCGTTTCAATTTCTCAATTTTCAATATAACGAGAGAGAGAGAAAAAAGTGTATTCCAACAGTATACACTTCCGAATTGAAATGGGTAAACATCAGAAATTCTAAACCTGTAAATTTATCAACAACCCAGAAAAAACAAAAACCCAAAAACCTCCATGAAATAACTGAAGAGAGAGAACAAGATCTAGAAATCGATTATTAAGAGGGGAATCGAAATACTGGTTGAGTACGAGAGAGAGAGAGAAACACGGTGGAAGGAGGCGGACGGACGGAGACGACGGCGTGAGCTCGAGACGGACGGAGACGGCGGAAGGTGGACGGACGGCGGCGAGCTTCTTCTTCTTCTAGGTCGCGGTTCGCGAGAGAGATAGCGGGAAGAGAGAGAAAGCGGGAAGAGAGAGAGAGGGAAATGTTGCGTAATTGATTTCTGAATGATAAAATCTGTATATATAATTTCCCCCAGCGACGGAATATTCCGCCGCTAAATATTAATTATAGCGGCGGAAATTAAATTCCGACGCTATAATTAATATTTAGCGGCGGAATATTCCGTCATTGTAAATCCGGCAGCTAAACTATACGTACGCTCACCTGGATCGATGACATGGCACTCTCGCAGACGGAAATTTCCGCCGTGATTTTAAATTCAGCGACGGAAATTTCCGCCGCTATTATTAATAAATATAATTGTTTTCATTATATTTTTGAAAAAATAAATAAATCATTAATATTTATTAATTTTAATTTAATAAATATCATTATTTTTATTTATATAAAAATAAATAAATCATAAATATTAATTAATTTTAATTTTATAATGCCATTATTTTTATTTATATAAAATATGAAAGTTATTTTAAATTACTCTCAAAAAAATAAATATGAGTCAATAAATATTATTTTTGAAAAATTTTTAATTTAATAAATATCATTATTTTTATTTATATAAAAATAAATAAATCATAAATATTTATGATATTTTTGAAAAAATAAATAAATCATAAATATTAATTAATTTTAATTTTATAATGCCATTATTTTTATTTATATAAAATATGAAAGTTATTTTAAATTACTCTCAAAAAAATAAATATGAGTCAATAAATATTATTTTTGAAAAATTTTTAATTTAATAAATATCATTATTTTTATTTATATAAAAATAAATAAATCATAAATATTTATGATATTTTTGAAAAAATAAATAAATCATAAATATTAATTAATTTTAATTTTATAATGCCATTATTTTTATACCTATACCACCTATACCACTATACCACATATACACATACCATACCTATGCCACATACCATACCACATACCACATATGCCACATACCTATGCCACATGCCTATGCCACATACCACATATACCACATGCCACATACATGCCACATACATACCTATGCCACATACCACATACCTATACCTATGCCTATACCACATACCACATGCCACATACCACATACCACATACCCCATATACCACTATGCCACATACCACATATACTATGCCACATACCACATACCACTATACCTATACCACTATGCCACACATACCACTATACCACTATACACATACCACTATACCACATGCCACTATGCCACATACCACATGCCTATACCATGCCACAAACCACTAAACCTATGCCTAAACCCTCGTGTAATGGCTATTTGGGGTGTTTGGCAAAGAGGTATAGAGTCTGATAAATATAGAGATAAAAATGTGGATAGTTGTTATAGGGATATAGATAGTTTTAAGCTTTTCATAAGCTGTTGTAATAGTATAGAGTTGAGGTCCGGCTCCATCTCACTCATAGAAGTGATTGGTTGTCCCCCTCGTGTAACCATTTTTGATTGTAATAAAATCCTCCCAGGTTATCTGGTTCCACTATAAAAAAAAAAAAAAAAAAAAAAAAATACCACATACCACATATCACATACCACATATCACTATACCACATACCTATCTGATATACCTATACCTATACCACATACCTATACCACATGCCACATACCTACATACCTATACCTATGCCACATGCCACATATCCTATACCTATACCACATACTATACCTATACATATCCTATGCCACATACCTATCTGATATACCACTATACCTATACCCACATACCTATACACTATACCACATACCACATACCTATACCTATACCTATACCACATACCACATACACATATCCTATACTATATGGTTTAGGGTTTAGGGTTTAGGGTTAGGGTTAGGGTTAGGGTTTAGGGAAGTTAGGGGTTAGGGTTTAGGGTTTAGGGTTAGGGTTTAGGGTTTAGGGTTAGGGTTTAGGGTTTAGGTTTTAGGGTTTAGGGTTTAGGGTTAGGGTTTAGGTTAGGGTTAGGTTTAGGGTTAGGTTTAGGGTTTAGGGTTTAGGGTTTAGGGTTAGGGTTTAGGGTTTAGGGTTTAGGGTTTAGGGTTAGGGTTTAGGGTTTAGGGTTAGAGTTTAGTGGTTAGGGTTAGGGTTTAGGGTTTAGGGTTTAGGGGTTAGGGGTTAGGGTTTAGGGTTTAGGGTTTAGGGTTTAGGGGTTAGGGTTTAGGGTTTAGGGGTTAGGGTTAGGGTTTAGGGTTTAGGGTTTAGGGTTTATACAAAACAAGGAACTAACTTGACTATTAGACAACACTCTCGAGATTATTGTCTCATAAGTAATAACTAAGATATCCGAGAAAACAAAGACCCACATCATTCTGCTGAGCACCTGCTGCACTCTCGGCCCCCACCACCGTGCATGTCATCATCTACATCGTAGCTTCAATGTTGACATCTTGAAGGGTTGTCTCCTCGCACTCATCAAGCTCCATATCTGTCATCTGCGATGAAGGCTTAGGAGCGACACACCCTCTACAGGGCCTTGCATTGTACGGGAGAAGAAGGTCTTGGAAGTGGTTGTGGAGAAGGGTATGCAAAATGGACAGAAAATTACATTCCCACACGAGAAGCCGATGAAGCTCTCGACACTCTTCTTGGAGACATAGTCTTTGTACTACAACGAAAGAGCACCCAAAGTTCAAGCGAAAGGGTGATGACATATTTGTTAGGGGCTAAATATCGTTTACCTAAATTCCAAGTGAGTCAAATGCAAAATCTCTCCTTTTCAATTTCGGATCTACAAAAGTGGACCGGATCGGATGGATTAATTTCACAATAAGCAGCGCGCCAAGTTGGCGCTCATTTAAAATTTCAAAATTTCCGAACGAACAATAAGCGAGATAATCCAATTCAAACTTTCAAACCAAATTAATCGAGACACCTCTAAATCCCTCTCTCCCATCCTCTCTCTCTCTCTCTCTCTCTCTCTCTCTCTCCGGCAATTGAATTTGAAAAAAACAAATATTGAGCCGCTCTTACCACAGTGCTATTTCATCTTTAATTTCGGGTAATTCCACATTTCAATTCTCTCCCTTCTGTGCGGGTCCGAATGCGGGTTCGACTTCCCAGTTCCTTGACTTCCAGAACAATGCGAGGCCACAGAGGGTGTCTTTGCCTCCTAAGCCTTCATCGCGGATGACGGATATGGAGCTTGATGATGAGTGCGAGGAGACTGACCCTTCACGATGTCAACATTGAAGCTTACGATGTAGATGATGACATGCACGGTGGTGGGGGCCAGAGAGTACAGTGTGATCAGCAGTAATGATGTGGGTCTTTGTTTTCTGGATATCTTAGTTATGACTTATGAGACAATAATCTCCAGAGTGTTGTCTAATAGTTAGTTAGTTCCTTGTTTTGGACTAATCTTGTTTTTGTTTTATTTTGGATAAAAAATTTAAAATTGTATGCAATTTACCAATTTGGGAATAGGGTATAGTGTATAGGGTATAGGGTATAGGGTATAGGGTATAGGGTATAGGGTATAGTGTATAGTGTATAGGGCATAGGGTATAGGGCATAGGGTATAGGGCATAGGGCATAGGGTATAGGGCATAGGGTATAGTGTATAGTGTATAGGGTATAGGGTATAGTGTATAGGGGTATAGGATATAGGGTATAGGGTATAGGGTATAGGGTATAGGGTATAGGGTATAGGGTATAGGGTATAGGGTATAGGGTATAGGGTATAGTGTATAGTGTATAGGGGTATAGGGTATAGGGTATAGGGTATAGGGTTTAGGGTATAGGGTATAGGGTATATGGTATAGGATATATGGTATAGGGTATAGGGTATAGGGTATAGGGTATAGGGCATAGGGTATAGGGCATAGGGTATAGGGCATAGGGCATAGGGCATAGGGTATAGGGCATAGGTTATAGGGTCATAGGGTATAGGGCATAGGGCATAGGGCATAGGGTATAGGGTATAGGGTATAGGGCATAGGGTATAGGGGTATAGGGTATAGGGTATAGGGTATAGGGTATAGGGTATAGGGTATAGGGTATAGGGTATATATAGTGTATAGTATATAGGGTATTAGGTTTAGGGTTTATAATTTATTTATTTTTTCAAAAATAATATTTATTGACTCATATTTATTTTTTTGAGAGTAATTTAAAATAACTTTCATATTTTATATAAATAAAAATAATGGCATTATAAAATTAAAATTAATAAATATTTATGATTTATTTATTTTTTCAAAAATATCATAAATATTTATGATATTTTAATGTTTTTTAGTTTGTTATTTTGTTAATTAGTTCTAAAAATAAACAAAAATTACATTTTATTATCAGCAACGGAATTTTCCGTCGGCGATAAATAAAAAATATTAAATTATCGGCGGCGGAAATATTCCGTCGGTGTTTAATAAAAAAAAAAAAAACATTTAATTTCACCGTCGGAAATATTCCGTCGGTGTAATATTTCAAAAAGAAAAATAAAAAATATTTTAATTTCACCGTCGGAATATTTCCGACGCTGATAAATAAAAAAATAAAAAAATGATATATTTTCACCGGCGGAATAATTCCGTCGCTGATAAAGATTTAGCGGCGGAATATTCCGTCGGTAAATCAACCGCCAAATTAGCGGCGGAAATAAACGAATATTCGAGGAATATTCGTTTTAGCGGCGGAATTTAGCGGCGGAATTAAATTCCGTCGCTAAATTTGACGCCAAAAATTTTCCGACGCTAAAGCCTATATTCTGCCGCTATTTAGCGACGGAATCTGTCCGTCGCTGATAATTCCGTCGCTAAATGACCTGTTTCTGGTAGTGTTACAACCTGATATGTTTATGTATTGATCTGGATGCTATAAATTAATGGAATTAAGTTTATAGGGTTATGCTAGATTAATTCAAGATTTGTGCATGATTAATTGTTTAAAATATGATTTTATTAATTGTTGCGATGCATGATCTATGTGTTCTTACATGCTAAGAATTTTAATTAGATGTTTAGTTGAAACATAATGTTGTAATTTCCTATTTGTTGGGACTTAAACGTTAAAATTTTGGTTTCATGATTGTTTACGAGAAACAAATCATTTTACGCAAGATTTAAAAGGAAAATGATCGTTTAAGCAAAGTGTTGATTATGTTGCAAATCAGAGCTGATTTCTGATTGTGCATGTCTAAGAAAGTTCTGTCGAATGAGAGATTTGGTACTTAAGAAGTCCTTGTGGCTCACCTATCTTCCTGGGAACTTACCTGGTGCACGATTATGATTATCTTTGCTGATACGCTTGTAATATACTTTAAAGAACCTTCATTTAACTTTTAAATTCTTTATGCCAATTCATGATTAAAACACTTGAGACCATTCGGATAGTTTTGGGTGGGCTTGCCATAGCAAGGTACTTTGATTCTATTCGTATGCGAGCAAGATGAGGAAATGGTGGTTCCTATACGTTTAAAGTGAATGAACTTAATTGGGTTATCAAAATGGTTTTGGACCCAAGGCATAAGATGAGATTAAAATATGCTTAGACATATGATGTCTTGAATAAAATTTCATAAAAGATCTAAGAGTCATATATGTGATATGATTGATGTTTCTACCTAATTAATTTAATTTTAAGCGGTTTGCCATAGCAAACTTGAAATTAAATAAAGTTGGATCTTAGCCCATTAAATATATATTATGCTTATTTGCATTGGAAGGTGTATAATTTAGTGGGAGCATTTATTTGTTATAAATGCATTATACTTTTCATATAATATGTGTTACTTATGTGTGCTCATATTTTATGCATATCTTTTTGTAGAATAAATGGCATCAAACAATAATCATACATCCTGCGATCTGTCCTTGAGAAGGAAAAGTTGGAAGAGAACGGTACAAACTATATGGATTGGATCCGTAGCGTGAGAATTGTTCTCAGGCAAGAGGAGAAATTGTACGTTCTCGAGGAACCTATTTCACCTGAACCTGCTGCCAATGCTACTAGGGCAGCGAGGAACCAATATCTGAAGCACAAGCATGATTCTACTGATGTTGGTTGCCTCATGCTCTCCGCTATGTGCAAGAGCCTTCAGAAGGATCTTGAGCACTTGGGGACAGTTGATCTCAACAATCGACTGATGGAAATGTTCCAAGTTCAAGCTAGGCAAGAAAGGTACAACACAGTTAAGGCCCTAACCTTATGCAAGATGAGTGAAGGGCAAGCTGTTGGTCCTCATGCTTTAAAGATGAAGGGCCACATCGAGCATCTTGAAAGGCTCGGTTTTCCGATTAGCCAAGAGTTGGCTACTGATTTGATATTGAATTCATTACCCGAAGGTTTTAGTAATTTTATAATGAACTATAACATGGGGAACATGAATATAAACCTTTCCGAGTTAGTTCAAATGTTGAACACTACGAAAACCAATATTGTCAAAAGGAAAACCGCTGATCAAGTGTTGATGGTCAACAAGGGGAAGGGTTTCAAGGGTAAAGGAAAGGCAAAAGTTGCCAATCCTAAGGCAAATGTTGCCAAACCCAAAGAGGGTGCCAAACCCAAAGAGGATAATCCCAAGTCCCAAGAGGACGCAGTCTGCTTCCATTGCAATGAGATTGGTCATTGGAGGAGAAACTGCACAAAATATAAGGAAGCGCTGAAGAAGAGCAAAGGAGTTGCTTCAACTTCAGGTATCTTTGTTATAGATATATTCCTATCTACTTCTATTTCTTGGGTATTGGATACCGGATGTGGAACTCACATTTGTCTAAATGTGCAGGGTCTAAAGAACGGAAGGATGCTTGAGGAAAGTGAAGTGGACCTACGTGTGGGGAATGGAGTAAGAGTTGATGCATTAGCCGTAGGAACTTATGAAGTTACTTTACCTAGTGGACTAATACTTGTTTTGAACAATTGTTATTACGTTCCAGCTTTGAGTAGGAATATTATTTCGATTTCATGTTTGGATAATGAAGGTTTTAATTTTCTTATATGTGATAAGATATTTTCTATTTACAAGAGTGATATGCATTATTGTACTGCTATTTCATTCAATGGCCTTTATATCCTTGATGTTGAAAATCGTGATAACGATATCTATAACATTAACAAGAAATCTAAACCCAATGATGTAAACCACACTTACTTATGGCATTGTCGTCTTGGCCATATAAATGAGAAATGTATTTCCAAACTCCACAAATATGGATTTTTGGACTCACATGATTATGAATCATATGAGACATGTGAATCTTGTTTACTTGGAAAGATGACCAAGGACCCATTTACCAAAACCGGTGAAAGGGCGGGCGACTTATTAGGACTCATATATACCGATGTATGTGGGCCTATGAGTAGCGATGCTAGGGGAGGATTTCGGTACTTCATAACATTCACTGATGATTATAGTAGATTTGGATATGTTTATCTAATGAAACATAAAAGTGAATCGTTTGAGATATTTCAAATGTTTCAAAATGAGGTGCAAAATCAACTTGGCAAAACTATTAAGGTACTTCGATCCGATCGAGGTGGCGAATATTTGAGCCAAGAATTTGACAGTCATCTTAAGAGTTGTGGAATCGTTTCAGAACTCTCTCCACCCGGAACACCACAATGGAATGGTGTGTCTGAAAGGAGGAATAGAACTTTGTTGGACATGGTTCATTCTATGATGAGTCAAGTTGAGCTTCCTGTATCCTTTTGGGGACATGCACTAGAAACTGCTACTTTCACCATAAACAGAGTTCCTACCAAATCGGTTCAAAAGACCCCATATGAGATGTGGCATGAAAGAAAACCTAGTTTGTCTTTCATGAAGATTTGGGGTTGCGATGCATATGTCAAGAAGTTAACTTCTGACAAGCTAGCACCCAAGTCTGATAAATGTGTTTTCGTGGGTTATCCTAAGGAAACTAAAGGATACTATTTCTACAACCGAAACGAGAACAAAGTGTTTGTTGCTCGCAATGGTACTTTCTTAGAAAAGGAGTTTCTTCGCAAAGGAACCAGTGGGAGTAAAATAGATCTCGAAGAAATTCGAGAACCCGAAAACAACATTGAACCAATGGTAGAGACTGAACCAAGTTCACAAAGAGTTGTGGAACCGGTTCAAGATGCACAAGTTCTTCGCCGAAGTGGTAGGTCACGATCCGAACCCGAGAGATATGGATTTCTCGTTACGAAAAGTCATGAAGTGGAGTTAATCGAACACGATGAACCTACTTACTATCAAGAAGCGATGTCCGCTCCTGATTCGGAAAAATGGCAAGAGGCCATGAAGTCCGAATTACAATCCATGGCTGATAATCAAGTTTGGAACTTGATTGATCCACCCGAAGGTGTAAAAACCATAGGGTGCAAATGGGTCTTCAAGAAGAAGACCGACATGGATGGGAAGGTGCACACCTATAAGGCTAGGCTTGTAGCTAAGGAATATAGGCAGATTCATGGCATCAACTATGATGAAACCTTCTCGCCTGTAGCTATGCTTAAGTCTATTAAAATTTTAATTGCCATAGCCGCATATTATGACTATGAGATATGGCAAATGGATGTCAAAACAGCTTTCCTAAATGGGAAGTTACTTGAGGATGTATACATGATATAACCTGAAGGTTTTGTCAGTCCAAAAAATTCTAACAAGGTGTGTAAATTGCAGAAATCCATTTATGGATTGAAGCAAGCTTCTAGGAGTTGGAATCTACGTTTTGATGAAGCAATCAAGGAGTTTGGCTTTATCAAGAACGAAGATGAACCTTGTGTATACAAGAAAATTAGTGTGAGCGTAGCACTATTTTTAGTGTTATATGTTGACGATATCTTACTCATTGAAAATGACATTCCCGCACTACAGACTGTCAAGTCTTGGTTGGAAAAGTGCTTTTCAATGAAAAATATGGGCGAAGCTGCGTATATCCTTGGTATCAAGATCTATAGAGATAGATCTAAGAGGATGATTGGTTTAAGTCAAAGTACTTACATTGACAAGGTTCTTAGAAGATTCCAAATGAAAAATTCTAAAAGAGAAAACTTGCCAATGTTGCATGGTATATCTCTTAGCAAGACTCAAAGTCCTAAGACTAATGATGAGCGAAATAGAATGAATGGTATTCCATATGATTCGGCTATTGGGTCTATCATGTATGCTATGTTATGTACTAGACCCGATGTTTCGTGTGCTCTAAGCATGACGAGTAGGTACCAATCGGATCCCGGCGAACCACATTGGATAGCAGTCAAGAATATTCTCAAGTACTTGCGAAAAACTAAGGATGTATTCTTGGTGTTTGGAGGAATGGAAGAAGATCTTGTAGTTAAAGGCTACACAGATGCTAGCTTTCAAACCGACAAGGATGATTTCAGATCGCAGTCTGATTTTTGTTTACGCTGAATGGAGGCACTGTGAGTTGGAAAAGTTCCAAGCAAAGTACCGTCGCTGATTCTACAACCGAAGCTGAGTACATAGCGGCATCCGATGCAGCTAAGGAATCAATTTGGATCAAAAAGTTCATTAGTGATTTGGAAGTTGTTCCAAGCATCAGAGATCCTATTGAACTTTACTGTGACAATAACGGTGCCATTGCTCAAGCAAAGGAACCAAGGTCACACTAGAGATCCAAACAAATACTTCGGCGTTTTCACATTATCCGTGAGATATGCGAAAGGGAAGACGTAAAGATATGCAGAGTAGACACTGATGACAACCTGGCGGACCCATTAACTAAGGCTCTCCCACAAGCTAAGCATGATGGTCATGTTAGGTCCATGGGTATTCGATACATTGTAGATTGGGCCTAGTGCAAGTGGGAGACTGTTGGTGTTATTTCCTAGGCCTATGGTTGATAGATTTATGTGTTGACATTATTTATTATTATATGAAATGTTTATCATTTGATTATTATATGTTTTGCATATTTGTTTATAATAATCTCCGTCCCTAATTATTATGTGAATAATTAGTATAAATGTTAATGGATAATCATATGATGATTATATGCATAGAGATGCACATTAAATTTATGGGTACTTGTTAGAGAACAAGTGACTGGACTTGACCCGTATGAGATTTATGTCATGGTCAGATGTCATAATTAAATCTCATATGGTCACTTCATTTAGTCCCTAGACCTGAGATTATCATGGCCTTACATATGATGAAAGTCATGTTTGATTTTAGTCAAACGATATCTTAACACGATATCTATAAAGGCTATCTTTGGCATGATCGGATTCATGATGGGAAGGATGATAAGTCAAGATGGAATTTGTCCCTCGGAAGAGAGATGTTTTGCTTGGGCCCCTCGATGAGTGATAATGATGAAAGTGTATGGTTCTACAACCGAAGCTGAGTACATAGCGGCATCCGATGCAGCTAAGGAAGCAGTTTGGATCAAAAAGTTCATTAGTGATTTGGAAGTCGTTCCAAGCATCAGAGATCCTATTGAACTTTACTGTGACAATAACGGTGCCATTGCTCAAGCAAAGGAACCAAGGTCACACCAGAGATCCAAACAAATACTTTGGCGTTTTCACATTATCCGTGAGATATGCGATAGGGAAGACGTAAAGATATGCAGAGTAGACACTGATTACAACGTGGCGGACCCATTAACTAAGGCTCTCCCACAAGCTAAGCATGATGGTCATGTTAGGTCCATGGGTATTCGATACATTATAGATTGGTATCATTAAACCCATTAACACGATATCTATAAAGGCTATCTATAAAGGCTATCTTTGGCATGATCGGATTCATGACGAGTATCATTTTCTTGCCGAACCAAAGGATTAAAGTAGCAGCCCCAAGTACAGTACGAGATGTTGAGTCATAGGCCTTGACTGTGAGGGAGGAAGGCTTCAGATCTGTGGGCTTGATGTCGAGCAGGCTCTTGATCTTTGCTGGGAGGATGTTCATTCTGGACCCATTGTCAACTAAAACCCGAGGGAGACGCCGTTCATTTAGCTAGACCGTGATGAAGAGAGGCTCGTTATGATCGACTCCGGACTGGGGGAGATCTAGGTCCGTGAAGGTGATTATGTTTCCGTAGTGGATGTTCCCAATTAATTGCACCACGTCGTCAGGGGTAGCATCAATAAGGACCAGTGTGCGGGCCAGACTTTCCTCCAATTTCAATTTGTGGGGATAAGATGAAGTGAGCAAGGACCATAGACAGATGTTGGCTTGAGTTTGTTTCAACTGAGTGAGCACAGGATCCTCTTTCTTGGGATCAGGAATTTCAACTGTCTTGGAATAGGGGTTACGATTCTCCCTGGGTGCTTGATCCGCTGACTTCTTATCTATCTTGGGATTACCCTGATGGATCTGCCTAGATCTGGTCAACAGGTTCACTTCTCCTTCTGGCTTATCTGTCGCCTCTTTACAGGACTCTTTTAACGCTGCTAGGGTCAACGGAGGATCTTGCTTAGCAACTGGCCACCAATTCTGACTGATTTTGTTGCAAGTCTCCCGGAGCTTAGCAATGGTTAGGGGCTGAGCTTGGGGATATTGGGTATGACTGGCTTCTGACTGGGCAGCCTTCCGGATTGTCTCCCAAGTTACGTGTTTTTGAGCCTGAGATTGTGTCGTTGTTCCTTGGATGGCCCACAGAGCTAGGGCGTCTTTCGAGGACCGAATTACCATGCAGCAAAAGGGGCAACCCATCCTTTTCTTTATTTTCTTTAATTAATTAGTCAACCAGACAAAAGATATTTTTAGAAGTGTATACCTGCAAGGGCATATATTTTTATTTTTTTTTGAAGATGGTCTCATTTGCAGAAGGCACAAAAGTACTCATTTCGAGACTTGGCTCTTTTGAGAGAGCATGGTCATAGAAAGGTGTATGGAAGCCCTTGCTGACAGACATTGGTGTTTAGCTCTACCTTCCCTATGTTGTAGAAAAAGAAGACTCGTCGAGACATTTGGAAACATGTTTTATCCAAAATGATCACAAAACTGCCCAAAATCCTTCATCAGTTTGAAATACATTTATGGCCGGACCATTTCTGGTTGCCTACGTTCCCCTCGTTGTGAGGAGCACAGGCCGTCGTAGTTCAAGCATTTGAGCAATACGAGTGATCATTTGAAATAAGACCATTTCATTAAATACAAAATAATGCCTCAAGTCTAGCGAGAAAAGAAAAAGACTCATACAAAAGTTGAATTTTTAACTACCCTGTCCATAACGGACTACAATAGCAGATGTCCACGAAGGACTTTGTTAAAAGAGAAAATACTAGAGCCTACGAAGGTTGACTAAGAGACTATTGTAACATTTTCATTTAAGGATGGGTAGCCCCCATCATAGCTACTCCTCATTGGTAGTTGAGTTGCGGGCCTCAAGATTGTGCAGTCATTTATGCCGCGGCTTAGGTTCATTAGGGTAGAGGACGTAGTAGTCGAATTTCCCTGATGGTTCTCCAAGTGTCCCTACACTGTTATCACCGGCTTCGAACCTTTCTTTCAACTTTTGCTGGGAAGAAGCTTTCTTCTTCTTGGTAGGACGGTCCTCGTTTATTTCATCTTGATAGTCCCTCTCGAGACAGTCTGGGCAGTCACAGACATCCCACCAAATGTGTTCGACAGCTAGTTGCGAGTCCGGGACCTCGACATGATGATTGCTGGGTTCGCCTGGAAGCAAATGATTGGATCCCGAGAGGTAACGGGAGGCATCAGAAACTGGGGGAGCGGGCACGTATTTGTCCTTTAGGGGAGCTTCATTCAGTTGAGGAATTGTCAAGGTCCCGAAATGGCGTGTGGCTTCCTCGATCCAGGCCTGTTGCTCATTCTGACGTTCCTCGAAAGCCCTGACGGCTAACCATACTCCTCCATTGTTTGGAAGCTTCCTGGAGGTAAAGTCTCATTTACATTGCTGATATCTGTTTGGACAGCTCGGGAAGCACTGGGATTTGTCCGGTGGGTGCCATAGGAGGCTGGCGAGGTGTTAGGGGCTGCCGGACCAACGTCATTTTGAGGAAGGGATCCTGACTGTTGCCCTAGACCAAACTGCAGTGGTGGCATTACAGATTGTTGCTGGGGTACTCTGAACTGTTGTTGTGAAGGTCCGGGCTGATTGGTTCCAAACTGAGGTGGGATCCCAACTTGCTGTGGCATTCCGAGGTACCCCCAACTATGGGAAGACATTCCGTACTGATTTTGTCCCCACTGAGGAACTGCGAATTGGCTTGTCCCACCAGACTGTATGGGCCCAGTAGCCTATGGTTGAGGAGTTGGCTGACCTATAGATCGAGAAGCATGAGTTCCGGTAGCGGTGCCATAGGATGTTGGCTGTGGCATCCTGGAGTAACCAGGGCGACCGAGAGTGGGATTAGGGTCCTCCTCTTCTTCCATGGTGAAAGTGCCGTCGGGATTAAGACTGGCATCCAAACCATGGCTCCTAATAGCCTCCATAAGGCTGTTCATCTGTGCTTCCTATCGCAGTCTCATTTGTTCGGCCAATTGATTCCACTGCTGTTCTGTCTGGGGAGTCCTGGGAGGTTGAGTGGTATTGTCCCCATTGTTACCAGCTGATGCAGACATTCTGAAAATCGGAGTTGAAGCGAACGGTGAAGCCGACGATGCGCTTGATTCTTCCCAACTAGCCAGACGGTGACCCGATGTCCGTACCCAAGCCTTGCGAGGTGCTGCGGGAGGAAGATACAAGGGAGGTTCAGACTTTGGGGGTGGAAGAAAAGGGGTAGGTGTTTGGGCTCATGCAACATGCGGTTATTTGTTTCCGTTTACTTAAAACGTGTTTTATTAAAACCTAAGCTGTTGGAAAAGATTGCTCTTCTTTTTTTTTAACTACTCTAAGTCCTGGATCAGTGGGACCCATCACTACATCTACGGACCCTCAACCTGTAACCCCGAACAAGGGCTCCGTAGGGCAAGCGGGTCCCACCGACCGAAAAGGACAACGAACCTAAGGTCGGGCGGATCATGAAGTCTTAACACGCACTCGATGTAAATTACCAGCAAGGCCAGCGTCAAGGGTCAAGATCAAGTCAAAGTGCCTGACGGAAAACCGGCATGACTTCGACTGATAATAGTCCACAAGGGATCTTGACTCGTCATTGGTTAAGCGGTAATTAGACATGGATTGAGCGTTAATCCTTGATGACTCGGTATCATACCGGGAGCCGGTGTATGAGCCGTGCGGATCAAAGTCAAAGTCCGAGCCCCAGTTAAGATCGGGTCAAAGTTCATGACTTCGACTGAGTTAGGTCCGCAGGGGATCCTGACTTGGCACGTTGACTAGGGTTTGACCTACACGGGGCATGCACTGACACAGTCTGACATGGACCGGACCAAAAACCAACCGAGTCTCGAAAAAAGTGTGTCACGGACAAGTGCAGGGTCGACACGAGGGTAAACCAATGGCTGTTTGGGTCATCCCGTGCTCACACCGAGAGGCGTAGTAAGGCCTCCCAGGCTGCTACTGAGATTTCCCGGGTTAAGGACGTAGTGTGCAGTGTAAGGTCGACGTGCGCGTAGTGTACGGCAATCTATCTTCCCTTTTGAGTAAAAACAGAAATTTTCAAATGTATCTTAAAGGCATGATGTATGCAGAAAAGATTTTTTTTTATTATTTGAAAACATGTAAGCACATAAGCACATAAAATATTAAACAGTTAAAAGAATCGATCCGACAGTCAAAATTTGACTTTTCCGGGACGGTCAAAACGACAACAAAGCATAACGGGAAAATACATACACACACAAAACAAAAAGTCTCAAGTGTTGGGATGGATGTTTGACCCACAAAAGCTTTTTTTTTATGAAATGACACCGGTACGTGGCATTGTTATACCATATTTTATCCCCGACTCCAATAAGGAGGCGTTAACAGGAAATTTGATTTCCCGCCTATATACTCAGCATCATTTTTATTATTTTTTTCCTTTTAAAAAAAAACTTATTTATGATCCCCAGCGGAGTCGCCACTGTGATGATGTGTATCCCGATTTTTCTGGTCGCCCAACAAAACTTTTGTTGGCTTTTGAAAGTTTTGAAAAATCTTTATCGGACTTTGAAAAATCGTTTCGGAGTCGCCACGCCGTTTTTAGTTTAAGGGCCAAAACTTTGAAAAATACCCAATATTAGAGAAAGTGAGTTCGGAGGTCACGTTACACTCCGGGAAGAACGTTGGTGTTCACTGGAATGCCTCGTACGACGAGTCTTCCTCACTTGAAACCTTTTGTGTGTGTGTGTGTATTTAAAGGGACTTTTCTGAAAATAACTGAAATTTTAGGGAATGAACTGAAAAACAGTTTGAAAACAGTGATTAAACTGAAAATAACAGAAAATTGAGGGACTGTTTGCAGATGACAATGTCATCCGCGTGGACAAGACTGCTGTGCAATCTCATCCACGCGGATAGGGCTGCAATGTCAATATTTTTACAGTTTCCAGTTTAGTCACTGTAATTTCCAGAAAGTTAACTGGATTTACAGGACTTAACTGGAATTGTAACTGGAAAGACACGAAGTAAAGGGGGATTTGGATTTTGGCATTCATGCTTGTCCTGTCTTTCCCTAGAATTTGATTAGTGGTCATAAGTGATGAATGCACTTAATCAAGTCATCCCGGGGGTACATTAGGACTTTGTGAGCATTTCATTTGCTAGGGGAAAAGGGGAATTTGACATGAAAGTAAATTGACAAGGGAGTTAGGTCAAGATGTATCAACTTTAGAGGAAGATCTCTCTAAGGTGGTCATAAGATGACCATCCTTGAGATCTATACTCAAGTGTATCTCCTACATCTTGTGTGACCTATTTTGTAAGTCTAGATGATGTTCATTCAAGGAAAGTGTTTCAAGGTGAGCATCTTAGACTAGGGAGGGGGACTTGCAAGGAATGTAAATAATGTGGACCATTTGAAATGATCATATATGGAGATTGACTCCAAGATGACCATATTTAGGTCAAGAAAGAAAGTAACAAACAAGAACTAGCTAATAAAAAGGAGGGCAAAGGGGAAATGCATAAATAAAATGTGGCTCCATGTAGAGAATCATCCATGGAAATGAACTCCATGAATATCCTCTTGGATCCTTGGGACAAAGAGGAAAGGGGAGTTGAACAAAAGATGGTAAGTAGAATTACATCATTTTTACATGAAGTATGTGCATAAATGAGAGAGATATGAGTGAAGAGAGTGAGGGTTTACCAATTTTCATGGGTTTGTGTTTAGAGTTTGAAGGTTTCAAATTGTTAGAAGTGGTTTTGAGATGGATTAGAGGATGAATATGGTGTGGAATTTGAGTTATGAGAGTGTAAATGGATGTTTGAGGATGAATTTGGGCAGAGTGACAGTAGGTTTTCGTATTTTTGGGCCTCTTGAAACTGAGGGAGAAGAGCTGTATTTATAGGTTGCCTGGATATTGATCTTATCCGCGTGGACAAGATTATAGGTGCAATCTTGTCCGCGCGGATGACCCCAGCAGCGTGCCTGATCTGTGCAGAAAAGCAGTTTTGGCATTTTGCTCTTGGTCAATATTCCCTTTTATTGGAAATGACAAATTTTCAGCGAGGTATTTGTCCATTTTTTTATTTCTAAGAGGTCCTTCCTCATTCAAATTGTCAAAATAATGTCCAAAATGCCCCTAAATGATTATAAATCATTTATTTGGGCTGACGAAACATTAACGACCCAGATTGGGGTACTTACACATCCCTACACACAATTTTCTCAAAAAGGGGATCCGTCCCTACACACGCTTTTCTCAAAAAAGGGATCCGTCCCTACACATCTTTTCCAACAAAAGGGATCCGTCGCTGCACACAATTTTCTCAAAAAAGGGATACGTTCCTACACAGTTTTCTCAAAAAAGGGATTCGTCCCTACACACAATTTTCTCACAAAAGGGATCCGTCCCTACACACACTTTTCTCAAAAAAGGGATCCATCCCTACACAATTTTCTCAAAAAAGGGATCCGTCCCTACACATCTTTTCCAACAAAAGGGATCCGTCCCTACACACAATTTTCTCAAAAAAGGAATCCGTCCCTACACACACTTTTCTCAAAAAAGAGATCCGTCCCTATACACAATTTTTTCCAAAGGGATCCGTCCCTACACGACACATTTTCAAAAAAAAGTCCGTCACGAAAACACGGCACACATTGCACATAATTCCCCACAAAGTCTGTCCCTACACGGCAATTTTTCCACAAAAAACATGTACATACAAAAAGGTACAAGTCACCAAAGCATGCATATCAAGGAGAGGCACTTTATTTTCACAAATAAGAGCTAAACTCCACATTTTTGAACAAAAATCACATACCCACAATCCATATACATCCAATTTTAGCAATTCAACATCAATTTCACGAATTGAGCATGGCAACCACAAAAGCCCTAAATATGCGAAAACTAACACCCTAGTTCTAGCATACATCATTCAAAGCGAGAATCAAAACAAAATTTGATTTCTTACCTCCATTTTCGCTTTCCCCCTCGAGTTATGCACATCCAAATCCAGATACAACTCATCCGGATTCATTGTTGAAGGTGAGAATGAAGAGAAATTCCTTTGGAGGTCCAACCTCCTCTCTATGGCCTCTCGGCCCCTTTGACGACGACCTCGTCCCAATCTTTCTGCCATGATAACAATCTAGCGACTTGGAAGGATTTTCTCAAGAAAATTTTGATCAAATGTATCTGCGCGGATCACTTTGCATGCAAGAGGTATCCGCGCGGACATCTTTGCAGCCCAGGCGAAATCTCCCTTTTGCCCTTATAATCTTTGCCCCTGGTCGTTCAAAGGCCATTTTCAGCAAAATCAATGCAGTTGGGTCCCTAAACCGGTAAAACAAACCCCGGCCGTCAGCGTAAGTCTGGATCTCGCCCACTAAACGGCAAAACAAACCCCGACCGTCATCGTAAGTCCGGACCCCAAGGCACAAAACGCCTTCAAACACAAAACCCAAGGCGCAAACGCCTTCAAACAACAAATCCCAAAGGCACAAAACGCCTTTAAACACAAAACCCAAGGCAAAAATGCCTCCTAAACACAAACTCCAAGGCACGAACGCCTTCGAACACAAATCTCAAGGCCCAAATGCCTTCAAAACCCAAAGCAAAATAACATCGGCCATCAATGTAAGCCCGAACCCCCTTTCCCCAGCGGACAAAAGTCGAACGGCCATCCTTGCGAACCCGTGCGAAAATACATATCACCAACAGATAAACCCCGGCCGTCATCGTAAGTCTGAACCCCAAGGCCCAAATGCCTTCAAAACACAAAAGGCACAAACGCCTCCTAACACAAATTCCAAGGCGCAGACGCCTTCGAACACACATCCCAAGGCATAATTACCTTCAGAACAAACAAGTCATTTCCCCGGCAGCCATCGTAAGCCCAAACTTTTCCCCAGCGGACAAGTCACAAGGCGAGCACGCCTCCAACAAATCAAGGCACAAGGCGAGCACGCCTCCCAAAAAATCAATGACAAGGCGAGCATGCCTCCCAAAGTTAAAACACTTAAACACAAGCACTTCCATTCCCCAACTTAGGACACCACCACGTCCTCATAAAATCTCAGCCACAGAACACCGACACGTCCTCAAAATGTCTCAGTTAGAGGACACCACCACGTCCTCAGACATGATAAACACATCTTTTCGTAAGATTACCCATCTTTTCATAAGATTACCCATCTTCTAGTAAGATTACACACCATAGGACACCACCATGTCCTCACAAACTCTCAGTCTGAGGACACCGCCACGTCCTCATACACGACAACTCACACCGGGACACCACCACGTCCTCACAACTTTACCGTTTTTGAACTACGATCAGGCTTGATTCCCATTTGGAATACGTAGGAATCTTGTCAAAGGGTCCAGCCATTCGACCTAAACGGTCACCTTCGGACACCGACACGTCCACCTCACATCAAGGACACCGACACGTCCATACACAATCACACCCCAGGACACCGACACGTCCACCACACCACAGGACACCACCACATCTGCAGCCAGTCGACCTTAGCGGTCACATTACCTTAGGACACCACCACGTCCAGTTAGAGGACACCACCACGTCCTCGTACACGACAAACTCACATCACACACGAACTACGATCAGGCTTGATTCCCCTTTGGGATATGTAGGAATCCTGTCAAAGGGTACAGGCGTACGACCTAAACGGTCACCTTAGGACACCGACACGTCCACCTCACATCAGGACACTGACACGTCCACTCACCACCTCACCTTCGGACATCGACACATCCACATCACCTTAGGACACCACCACATCCTCAAGCCCGACCAACATGGTCACCTTCTCTCTCCCAACAAAGTGATCCAGATCAGGACCTTATCTTATCAATGACCCCACTTCCTTCATAAGTGACGTCGTCGAGGGGCTTCTGTAAGTACCCCAATTGAGATCGCTCCCCATCTGACACACGGGAAGCACCGCGGACTCACACGAACGTGATCCCGAAGACCCATAACCTTCAAAAACCCCAAAACCACCAACAAAACCAAGGTAGGACTCTTCCGGGATAAAATAAGACAGAAGGATTTTTTGGGAATTATGAAAAAAGTTCAGACTGCAGAAGTGTCTGCGCGGACACTTTTGCAACTAGACATCATAATTGCAAAATCCCCTTAAAGTCCACGAGATTCCCTTAAATCCAGGAAAACCAAAAATTTTGTAATAACATATGTGTTCGCGCGGACACTTTTGCACATTTTCTAAGCCTATAAATAGAGGGCTCCCCCTCTCATTTCTTGACTCCTCCCTTCTCTCCTCTCTCCCCCAGCCTTCAGGCTCCCCTCTCAGCCCTTTATAGGCAATCCCGATCCCTTTTGGTCCTTCTCGGGGCCTTCCGAGCCTTCCCGAGGTGCTCTAAAGCCCTGCCGAGCCATCCCAAGACACTTTCGAGCCATTTCGATGCGCTCCCGAAGCATCTCGAAGCCCTGCCGGTCCATTTCAAGCCATTCCGGTCAATCCTGAGCCATTCCGATCTATCCCGAAGCTCTGCCGGACAATCCTGAAGAATCCCGAGGCACGCCGAACCTCTGCTCGAATCAGCCTAGCAATCCTGAGGCACACCGAACCTCTGCCCGAATCAACCTAGCAATCCCGAGGCAAACCGAATCTCTGCCCGAATCCACAAAGCAATCCCGAGGCACGCCGAAGCTCTGTCCGTAGACACCGGTACATCCCAAAGTCACGCCAAAGCTCTGTCCGCAGACACCGGTCCACCCCGAGGCAATCTCGGTCCATCCTGGTCCGTCCTGAAACACTATTTACATCTCAGTCCGTCCCGAAACACTATTCAAGCTAAAACATTATTCCCAAGTGGAAGATAGACACGAACCAATATTGGTAAGGCCTCCTTCCAGTACTATTTCAATTTATTTCAATACATGGAATACAATGTAGACATCATATTCAACATGCATTTTTAAAAGCACATACACACACACAAAACTTTTAAAGAAAGTGGGGTATCGAAAGACTCGTGTATACGAGGTGACTCGGGTGAGCTCTACTATTCTCTTCTCGAGGCGTAACCTGACCTCCGAACTCAAAATCTCATCACACAACAACCTTTTTCAAAACAAAGCATTTTCTCAATGTTTTGGGCTATATCAAAATGGCGTGGCGACTCCTCCAAAACGCAGCGATACCTCCCGGCGATTGCGAGATGTTCGACCCGCGCGCGCGCGGATCTGGAAATTTCAGTCGCAACAGGATCTGTGGCAAACAGATAACTCATAAAGTCATCCAATCAATCTGAGTCTTCTGAAAATGATGAGATTGAGACTGAGACTCAATCTGAATCCTCAGAAGAAGCTAATGATATTAATCAGTTAACCAATATGTTTGCTGATTTAAACACTAATAATAATAATAGTGAATTAAACCCAACTTATGCTTCTAAGCCTCTTGATAAATATTATTACAAGAGACCTTCGCTCAAGATCTTCTTTTTGAAGAACCTGAGCCATTTCAGAATTTTTATTCTCGAAAAGCCATTTATGAATGGAATATTGATGGGTTGAATGATAAACAAATATTAGATGTAATACATAGAATAATTATGTATTCTACTGCGTGTAAACAGCATGGCAATAGTGATAGTGCCATAGCTAATTTTATAATCACTGATTTTGTAGGACAATTAAGAGGTTGGTGGGATCATTATCTTACTGAACCACAAAAAATAGAAATTAGAAATCATAAAAAATTGGTTAAAACTGAACTAGGTAGTGCAGTTGCCGCTACTGGAGAAGATGATGCAGTGTATACATTGTGTCTTGCAATCCTACAACATTTTGTAGGAAATAGAACTCCAATTGCCGAGAAGTTGCAAAAACTTCTCCAAAACCTAAGATGTCCATCTTTAACCCATTTTAAATGGTATAAAAATATATTTTTATCTAGGGTTTATCAATTAACAAACCCTCATTCAACCCATTGGAAAGCTAAATTTATAGATGGCCTTCCTCATCTTTTTGCTGAAAAGGTTCGGCAATCCTTAAGAATGAAAAAATATTAATTATTCCGAATTAACTTATGGGCAACTCATTAGTGATTGCATAAATGAAGGATTAGCTTTGTGTAATGACATTAAGCTAAAGAATCAAATAAAAAAGTAAAAGTTATCAGAAAAACACCAATTGGGTGAATTCTGTGAACAATTTGCTTTTGACCTAGGAAAATCATTAATTCCTGAGAAAAAAATTAAAATAAATAAAAAACATAAAATTGTGTATAAGAAAAATAAATCTTTTAAAAATAAAGAAAAATATTACGAAAATCCGTATAAAAAGATTTATAAAAGACGTTATTATAAGGCTAAGCTCAAGCAAAAGGAAAAAGCATTTATGCCTAAAAATGGAAAAAGAAAAACAAAAAAGCTTGAAATAAGTTGCCATAAATGTGGTAAGATTGGTCATTATGCTAATCAATGTTGGACTAAAAAAGCCCTTAATGAAATAGATGATGAACAATTACGTTCACAATTAAAAAAGATAATGCTTGTTAACTCTGAAGAAAAAGTAGAATCTTCTAATGAAGAAAATTTCGAATTAATTGAAGAAACTTCTTTGGGTGGAAGAGGAGTTGGATAAACCGAATAATAATTGTCAATGTAACGAATTAAGTAACGAATTAAGTTATTGAAAATCCATTGTTCATATGAATTGATTAAATGTTCTTAATGCTGATCAAGAAAAAGCTTTAGCAATAATAGAATCAATTAAGGATTCTACTTTAAAAGAAAAAATGCTTAGAATCTTAATTAAAGATAAAAAGGAATCACCTTTGATAATCGAGGCACCTTACCAATTAAGTGAGGTTTTACATAGATTTCAACAATCTAATGTTAAAGAAACTCCTGTTTCTATTAAGGATTTAAAAAGTGAAATAAACTTGTTAAAATCTGAAATTTCTCAGATTAAACAAAAAAATGAAGCCTTATCAACAAGAATGACCTTGTTAGAAACAAAATGACTTAAAATGAAGGAAATTCAAGATGTTGATTCTACAAGCAATACTAATGTTGCTTCTATCAGTAATACTGATATAAAGGGATACTTAAACCTGTTAGACCAGGTTACATCACAAAAATAATTTGTAAGAATAACTTTAGTAATTAAAAGAAATTTTATACTAAAAAATGAAATAGCACTAATAGATAGTGGTGCTGATTTGAATTGCTTACAATAAGAAATTATTCCTACTAAATATTTTTCAAAAACAACTCAATCTCTTATTCAAGCAGGAGGAGATAAATTAAGAGTTAAATACAAATTATCTGATGCTTATATTTGTAATCAAAATATTTGTTTATCCACCTCTTTTATATTAGTGAAAGGTCTTACCCATAAAATTATATTAGGAACTCCTTTCCTAAATACTATTATACCGATAAGTAATATTGATCAAACAGGAATATCTATCATAATAGATGGTAAAGAAATTATATTTGAGCTTATTACAGATCCTCAGACCCGTATGCTTAATGAAGTTAGGGATATTCTTTTAAATAAAGAGAAACAATTATGTTTTCTTAAAGAAGAAATAGGAATATTGAATATAAATGAGCAACTCAAAAAGAGTAATATTCAAAATTAAATTAAATTAATTGAGCAACAATTTAATAAGGAGATTTGTAATAGTTTACCCAATGCTTTTTGGGATAGGAAGAAACACTTTGTTTCATTACCGTATGTAGATGATTTTGATGAAAAACAAATACCTACCAAGGCTAGGCGGCCTCAAATGAATCGAGAATATTTAGAATCATGTAAAAATGAAATTAATTCTCTATTAGAGAAAAAAATAATTAGAAAATCTAAATCGCCTTGGAGCTGCACTGCCTTCTATGTGAATAACGCAGCTGAAAAGGAACGAGGTGTTCCTAGATTAGTAATAAATTATAAATCACTTAATAAAGTGTTAAAATGGATTAGATATCCAATTCCAAATAAAAAGGATTTATTAGATAGGTTGAATGAAGTTTTAATCTTTTCGAAATTCGATATGAAATCTGGATATTGGCATATTCAAATTAGTGAATCTGATAGGTATAAGACTGCTTTTACAGTCCCATTCGGGCACTATGAATGGAATGTAATGCCCTTTGGTTTAAAAAATGCTCTTTCTGAATTTCAGAACATTATGAATGATATTTTCAATCCATATACAAAATTTATAATTTTGTATATTGATGACGTTTTAGTATTTTCTAAAACAATTGAACAACATATTAAACATTTTAAAATATTTAAGAGTTTGATAATCCATAATGGGTTAGTTATTTCTGCACCTAAAATGAAATTATTTCAAACTCAAGTTAGGTTTTTGGGTCATAATATTGACCAAGGAAAAATTATTCCTATAGAGAGAAGTATTGAATTTGCTTTTAAATTTCCTGATGTCATAAATGATACAAAACAATTACAAAGGTTTTTAGGAAGTCTAAATAATATTTCAGACTATTATGCTAATTTGGCTAGGGATACAGCTATACTGTATTCTAGATTAAAAAAGAATCCTAAACCCTGGACTGAGGAACATACTCAAGTCGTAAGGATCATTAAATCTAAGGTAAAATGTTTACCCTGCTTGTCTTTGGCAAATTCAAACTATTTTAAAATAGTAGAAACTGATGCTTCCGATATAGGATATGGAGGTATATTAAAACAAGTGAATCTTGAACATTCAAAAGAAGTTTTAGTTCGATTCACATCGGGAAAATGGAACCCCACTCAGTTGAAATATTCAACTATTAAAAAAGAAATGATTTCTGTAATTAAATGTATTTCAAAATTTCAAGATGATTTATTAAATCAAAAATTTTTGTTAAGAATTGATTGCAGTTCAGTAAAATCTATCATTGAAAAAGATGTTAAAAATCTTGTGGCAAAACAAATATTTGCAGGATGGCAAGCTTAGCTGTCTGCCTTTGAATATGACATTCAATATATAAAAGGAGAAAATAATTCTCTTGCTGATTATTTAACCCGAGAATTCTTACAGGGAAAATGACAACCCCTAATAGGGGAAGAGGTCGCGGCTATGGCCGTGGTCGTGGAAATGGGAGTAATAATTGGTTACCCCATCAAGAATCACCAACTGTTCCTCTGATTGGAGATTGAACAGTATACCAATCTAGGCCAAGGAATGTGCAGCAATTACCTGCACCACCTAGAAGGGAAGAAATTGCTTCCACCTCATCCAGTAAGATAATATCTTACAAAGAAATTGCAATTGCCGAGAATACTCAGGAGCAGGAATACTATGAAAATTCAATCACAGAATTTGTGATGTACATTGAGGATGAGGACCTCAAAATTACCCGAAATGATGCTTGGTCAATTAAGACTAGATACCTCGAATCTAGAGGTTATCCAGGCCTCCATGGGCAGGCAAGAACGAATCTGAAAATATTGCTCATAGTTACTGAATCAGTAACAATTACTCATCATATAATAGTAGTAGTGAAGAAAAATTTATAAATTATAGTAAATGCCACATTAATAAAATTTTGCTCTCTAGAGAGTGGGGATTAAATCCCAATGGAGATAAAGCTGTGAAAATAGCTGAAGGGCAATATGCCTATTTTACTTATTGGGATTATATCCAAGCTTTTTCAAAGGTATTTTATTACCAAAACCCCAAGAACAAACATTCTTTGTTTTTCTCAATAAATTCAGAAATTCTGGAAAAACCAGTTTCAAATTGGTTTTATAACTGGTGGTCAAAATTTGGTCCTTCTTTGGAAATTTTATCAAAAGAAATTGGAGATTTATATAATCTTTGGTGTGATAATAGTCCACTAGTTGCACAATTGCAAACAGAGAAATTGATTTATGAACAATGTCCTTTTTTATTCTTTGCAAAATTTCAAATCCCATGGATTTGGAGATGGACAATATCCATCTCTCATGACGATCTTGATATTCCAATTTTACAAAGAAATTTCTTTTTTAAATGGTGGACTAGAATGAGTATTGAAGATATTAGTAATAATAATAATAATAATAATAATAATAATAATAATAATAATAATCATAATAATCATCATAATAATAATCATAATCATAATAATAATAATAACCAAATTGCAAATATTGACAAAACATAGGTAACCAAACTGCAATTATGCCTATGCAAAATGTCCATCTTGCCCCTCCTTTTTTCATGTGTTAGCCATATGTCATTAATTGTTAACGAAAGTTAGTTTTTAACTGAATTTACATTGAATTGCAACAAATTGACAATGTTGGGAATGAGGTTGCAACTTTTACACTGTTGGGAACCATATTACAAAAACTGATAAAACATGGATAACCAAACTGCAATTAACCCTTAGATTAACTATTATTACATGTATTATTTTTCTAAACTCTGTCGCACTTCAGTAATTTTAGCGTGTATCGGAACTGTCGTTGCTAAAATTGGTGTTATACAAAAAGACGCCAACAAGAGTGTGATTGGAGCAATTGGTTTGTCCCCTAGAGTTTTTGAAGATGTAATCAAAATAGCCTGCACTGTCGTAAAGAATAACCTGAAGATGAAAACAAATTAAAAAAAAAAAGTAAATTATTGTAATAACTAAAAAATATATATAAAAATATCAAAGGTAAAAATGTAATGCTAACTTACCAATGCCAAAATCTAGGGAGAAACGTGTTTCTTCATAATTTATGGAGAAACGGGTTTCTGGATATCCAGAACCTTTTGAAAGGATATCCAGAAATTTTGTATTGACCTTGGCCTTTGGCCTTGACCAAGTATATATATTCAGAAATCACTAAAAAGTATATCCAGAAATTAAGAGAAAGGATATCCAGAAATTTTGTATTGATCATGACCTTGGCCAAATCTATATCCAGAAACCAGTGAAAAGTATATCCAGAAAATAGTAAAAAGCATATCCAGAAAAAAGTGAAGGTCATGACCAGAAAGTTGGTATGTGTTGGTCCCATTCTAACATAACTTCTGGATATCATGATCAAAGGGTTCTGGATATCCAGAACCTTTGAGACTAATATCTAGAATCTTTGAAAAAACACGTTGCTGTTGGGTTTGGATCCTAAACTACAAGGAAGAGGAGGAGCCTAAGTCGGAGGAGTCAGTGAATCAAGAAGGAAAAATCTCGGAGGTGCTTCTGTCGAGAAGAGTGGCCGTGCTCAGGTGGAGAGCGACCGCGCTGGAGTTCTTTCGTGGGTGCCAAAATCTTCTGCCGTTGAGGGCGGCCGCGCTGGCCTTGAGGGCGGCCGCGCTCAGTCCGGATCTGCAGCAGATTTTATTTTGTTTCCTATTTTGATTAGATCTCTTCTTAAACTGAGTTAGGGCTTCCTCGTATAACTATTTAAGCATAATTTCGGCCTAGAACACATTGTAGCAACATATTAGAGAGGAGACTAATACATATTGGCTTGGCAATTGCCCCCGGACGTAGTTCACGAGTTGGTGAATGAATCGGGTAAACAACTCTTGTGTTCTTGTGTGTGATTGATTCTTTCTTGTACGTGTGGGTGTGTTGATTTCTTTATCTTGATTGCAACGGGGGAGCACCAATTTCACAACAACTGGTATCAGAGCTTTGGTTCGGAGGATTCATAATCTTTTCATTAGTTGATTAATTTTGAATCGCGTTCTTGGGGATTTTGGTGAAGCAGTCAAGATGAAGAACTCAATCGAGAAATTCAACGGTGTGAATTTCACGTTTTGGAAGACAAGGATTGAAGACTGCCTTTATTGTAAGGATCTTCATGGACCCTTGAAGGCGAAGCCCGAAGACATGTCACAAGGAGATTGGGAGACGTTGGATCGGAAGGCGTTAGGAGCGGTAAGGAGTGCCCTAACCGACGACGTTGCACGGAACGCTATGGAGGCCAAGACAATGGTGGAGTTGCTGCAAACGCTGTCAGACATGTATGAGAAGCCGTCGAATATCAATAAGGTGCATTTGATAAAGAGGTTTGCGAATGCGAAGATGTCAGAGGGGCAGACAGCGGCAAGTCATATCGGCAATTTCAAAGGTATGGTGGACCAATTGAAAAGTGTTGATATTACTTTCTCCGATGAAGTGCTAGCTTGTTTTCTACTAAAGTCATTGCCTGATAGTTGGGAGGTTACTGTCACAACGATTAGTACGTCGAAAACAGCATTGGTGTATACGGAGGTTAGAGATCTCATCCTTCAAGAGAAGTTGCGAAGGAAAGAGAAAAGGGGAGAATCTTCCGTAGATGGGGCTGCACTTAGGGTGGAGAGAAATAGGGAGAGACCTAAGGGGAAAAAGGTCAAGTGCTACAATTGTGGTGAATTGGGGCATATCAGTTATGACTGTCCGAGAAAAGGTGGTGGTGCTAACGTAGTGGATGATGGTGGTGATGTATTAATCCTAGAGGAGGAGCAGTCGGGTGAAGATTGAGTGTTGGATTCTGGAGATTCTTGTCATGCTAGTGGGGATGCAGAATCAATGAAGCGATACAAAACTGGAGATTTTGGGGTTCTCTATCTTGGTGATGGTCAACCATTGAAGATCAAAGGTAAGGGGGATGTGATGATGAAGACACCTAATGGGGCTGTTTTACAACTACACAACGTGATGCATGTTCCGAATTTGAGGAGAAGGGTGATTTTTGTGGGACAACTTGACAGTGAAGGGTATGGTGTTTCTTTCATTGGTGGGTCTTGGGAAGTCACAAAAGGGGCTAAGGTGTTGGCTCGTGGGGTTAAGGGGAAGACGTTGTACTCTACCTACAATGTCGCTTTTCGTTCCGGTGGGAGCAAGAGGCTTAAGAACCGGCCTGTTGGTGTGAAAAGGGGAGACATCAAGAAACGGTATGTTGGGGGGGACACAAAGTTGATCAACGTGGTGTGGATGTCCAAGGGCCCTAACAGAGAGCGGTTTCAGACCAAGAACAGTCGATGCAAGAAACAAGGTGTGTCCAAGTTTCAAGGGGAGGCATTGCGAGGAAGGTGGGTCTGGAGGGAGAAGGCGAAGTTAGACTTGCGGGGAGAAATCAAGGTAGAAGCTGATTTGGGGAGGCAAGAATCATCTAACATGGAGAGGTTGAAACGTCGCTTGGTTTCAACTCGCCTTATTACTTGAGGAGAGTAGAGGTAGTGTCAAGCCAATATGGATGGGGGAAATGTGTTCGAAGGTCTTTACTCCGTGGTGGGAGTTGATGGGTGATTTTATGTTTGTTGGTTTAGTCTCCGGTGGGAGATTGTTGGGTTTGGATCCTAAACTACAAGGAAGAGGAGGAGCCTAAGTCGGAGGAGTCGGTGAATCAAGAAGGAAAAATCTCGGAGGTGCTTCTGTCGAGGAGAGCGACCGCGCTCAGGTGGAGAGCGACAGCGCTGGAGTTCTTTCCCAATTTGTATAAATAGGAAATTGACTTCCCCAATTTGTGTGTTCGTGAGTTAGAGTCCAAAGAATAAGAATTGATGGTAAGGCTCTTAGTGTGAGCTACAATCTAGTGTGGTGAGTGTATTAGTGTGTGCAAGAAAGCACTTGTACTTTGTTCATTGTAAGTAATTGTGTAGTAATAATAATAATAGTGTTTATTATTATTATTATTATTATTATTATTATTATTATTATTATTTGTTGTTCATCAATTCGGGTATCGAAAATCAACAATAACAAGAAACTTATACTCCTTTCGTACCAGACCAAGGGTTCATCTTTCCCTTTTGGTCTAGTGTATTCAATACCCGTTTGAATGGGCTAGTGTATTCAATACCCGTTTGAATGCGGGCTTTTCGGGCTTTGCCCACACGGGCCGCGGGCTTTTGCGGGTTGGGGCGGGGCGGACCGCAGGCAGACCACACATTCTGGAGAGTGAACCTGGTTGTTGCAACACATGTATCCTAACCTAGTTGTTGCAGCCGTCTGCCCGTTCATTCTCCACCATCCACAACTGTTGGCCATCGCCGACGCCAAGCATCTACTCCACATACTCTGGCGACCTTTCTCCATTGCCCCTTCCCTTGCCCAAAACCTAACCCCCATCTCCACCTATGTCTTCCCAGAATCTCCGCTCATCTATGGTTATAATCGTAAACAGTTAGCAGGGCAAGATCAAAGTAATCCCCACATCTCCACCCACATCTACCCAGAAAAGAGTTTTAATTTATACCATTAAAGTCATGGGTGTCGAAATCGTAAGAAATCATATATGTTTCTCGAAATTTAACAATATTAACATGTCTTTACACCCGATTTATGTTTTCGTCTAAGGATAGACAAAAATTAAAAATCAATTCTGGTGTGTGTTTTAGAGTCAATTGAGACGGATTTTGGGGGTGGTGATTCGAGGTTGGCTAGGCATGTTCGTCTTTGAGGAGGGGTGATGTTCTGCTTCCATGTGATGGTCTCAAGGCTGCTGTTAAAACATTTGGTTGAGTCTCATCATATTAGAGTCTCATCATAATCTTTTTTTTTTTTTTTACAGACTGATACATTGGGAATTGGGAATAGGATTGTGTTCAGCTCTATTTCTGTTTTGATTTTTTTGAGGCTGACCCGTTTTACCCGTAGCCCGTATGTGGGGCGGGTTGGGCCAATAGTTTTTAGGACCGCAATGTTCGTGGGCTTTCCCGTCCCGGCCCATTTCGTAGCGAGCTTTTTGGGACCGCGGGTAAACCCGTCCCGTAGGCCCATTTTGACAGCTCTACGACACACACCATTTTTTGTTTAGAAAATGCAAATCTTTGTAAAAGACAGTATAATCCAGATGATTATGTGGGTGTCTATATCTTCGTTCACACTCTAAACCCTAACGCATTTTCAAAACCTCCCAAAATAAGACTCCACGTTTAAATAGTGTTTTCCGGACCCTAATTCGTTATAAAGACAAAGTATATCTTACGATACAAATTTAACTTTCACAAAGAAAGAGATTATATGTTATAGAAAAAGATTAATACTTTGACAACAAAAGCTTTAAATTAGAGCTAATTTACCTTTGATTATGACTGTCGGAGATTGTCGATTGATGAGGATTATTTATCTTGAGAAAAAAAACTTGAGAGAATAATTTGGATTATTGATAGAGAAAATGATTACAATTAAAATTATTATGAACTAACCTTCTATTTATTTACTCACTAACTGCCTATTAACAGAAAGATTCCAACAACAAATCCTCTTTTTATAGCACAATTTCTATATTTTTGTTTCCCAAAATGTAGCTTTAAAATGTAGCTTTAGTATGATTAGTTCCTCATAATTTACAACTTCTACTCTAGGTTTCTTTGACATACACTCAATAACCTAACTATTCAATCGAATCCGGGGTTGTGTAGACTGCTCACAACAGTCTCATTCATTAAGAATATTATTGTCTTTTGATATTTCATCTGACTTACGATTTAAACATAATTAAATTTGATTTAAACATAATTAAATTTGAACTCGATACACATCACTGTTACCAAATCGTACTTGCACTAGCTCCAAATCTTATTTACTTTTCCGTTCAGTACACTATAAGTGCTGTGAAGTTAATATGTTAAGGCAGAAAAAAAAATAGTACTAGGTTTTTCTTTTTATGATAATAAAAGCGTGATTATGAAAACACTGCCTTAAGCAGTAATGGCTTAGAAGATTATATAATTGGATCTATATGATGATATTTGAATCCCAAAACTACTCTGCTAAAAAGGGAAATAAAATATTACTTACGCAAAAGCTTAATGATCACAATTTTTAGTGTAAATTAAAAACTATTTTCTATGTCGGATTTGAAATTTTGAATAATGGCAATATTAAAATTAAGAAAATTATATATTAATATTATAAAAATTAAAATAATTATGAGTAGGATAGGAATCATAAGAATGACAAGTGAGACATACTCACTTGGTCCCACATGAGTGTGAATTAGTGGACGTAACTTTGACAAATAATTTAAATAAAATAATAATGCTAATAAATATTTTAAAAAAAATTATTATATCACTTATAGAATATTTTCAATAATAATTTTTAGATTTTTATTATGATCGTTATTTTTTATTTAAATTATTAGCCAAATTTACATCAAGTTGACCACTAGTTCATACTAATATATAACGGAACGAGTACATTATAAGTGAGTTATATGATTCATATAATTTAAGTGGGTAAATATAACATGAAAAGTAACATTAAAGAAAAATGATACTAAAGATTAGGGATGGAAATGGTTCGGTTTAGCTCGATTTGGACAAATTTATTGAAATTGGAAAGTAGTGGACTTCTTCTTAACATGCTCCTCACTTATTGAAGCCTTAGAAGAGGAACCTACAGATCAAATTGATTTGTCCTGCTTTTCGGGCAACCTTAAACGAGATGATCGGGACAACGCTCGTGATTGCTGGAAAATATCTGATGGAAACAATTTTAGAGTCCGAAGCAAGCGTTTCTGTTTTGATAAATCAAAGGTCCGTAATCATTTTCTTGTTCAGTTGTTCTTCTTGATGTGTATATTTCTGTAGGTTGCCTCAGAAAAAGGGAACTTTTGCCTTGTGTTTAATCTGCAAGTAAGTTATTCAAAATTGCATATAGAGTGTCTTGATAGGAAATAATTTGACAACGATAGAATTCAGCATTTGAGGTCACCCTAACTGCCACTGCATGATGCTTCTCTTGACCTGAAGTGTTCATGATTGTTAGGTCCTTTGCCATAAATCTGTCCCCAATCACAGCTGCAAAATGTATCATAGCAGGAGTTAGTTCACTCTATATGAGTTTTTGCTTTTTGTTGGTATTTCAGTTCAAACCAGGTTCTAAGTCAATAGCCATGACAACTTAAATAAATAAGCGCCCCCCCAAAAAAAAAAAAAATCTAAAATAGTAGTGTTCCTTTTTGTTTTTGTTTTTTTCATAATTTTTTTCATACCATCATTGTTGTTTTTGGTAATGATTATAATGACAAAAACTATTAATCTTTGCTTGTGGAATTTCTGATTTTTATCATTTGTCCATTTTGCAGGTATGGAAGCTTGATATTGAACCTCAAGTGGCATAAGACTTTGAAAAGTATCAGACACCAAGTATTGGAATGGCTCAACAGTATCGGACATCAAGTATTGGAATGACTAATCTTTGGCGGTTCTTCATTCTTGATGCCCATTGATTAGACTGCGACATTCTTTGATTTGTTTAATTTTTTTGTGAAAATTTCATGTCGTGCAATGGGTGTTAGACTAGTTAGTTTATAACTCTTGTGGATGATTGTAAGAATTATTATTGGTGTAATAAATGAAAGGTTGATTATTATTGTTAAATGAAATGTTTTTTAGTTCATATTGATTTTTATTTATTTGATTTCTTGGTTATAATTTATATAATTTGAAATATGTGCAGCAGAAAAAAAATAAAAATAAAATAACAAATGAAAAATAAAAAATAGCCTTAGATAGCGCTTTTTTAAGCGTTGTCTAAGCTTTTTTTGTAAAAAAAAAATTTGCTTATATATCACTTAAAAAACGCTACCTGAGATGATTTTTGAAAATAAAAGGAGTGCTTAGATAGCCATTAATAATATTATCAACAACAACTTTTAGAATTTCATGAACATGATTAATCTCTCAGAAATTTGTGGTCAAAGTTCAACAAAAAAAGTCAAATAAAACAAACATTTTAGGTCAGAGGGAGTACACAATAAACTTTTCCTTAATTACCGAGCACAACCTTAAATTTGTAAATTGAGCCGACCGGAGGGAGCACATGATATGAATTTCGACCGCAGGGTCTTGGTGGGATCATACATGTTTTTGTTCTCTGTTTTATGCTCTTTTCTTTGTTCTTGATTTGAGGGTAGTCCACCATTCGGACATTTTTTTTTTTTAATTCCGTTTGAAACTGAAATGATTCTGATGATGCCACAATCCGGGGTGACAAAGATTGCAGAAAACATGTCGCACCTCGGGTTAGATCCGTTAAATAGCACCGTTAGGAGTGCGGGGTTTGCCCCGCAATAATCCTCGGGTGTAAGGATAAGTATGTGTTTATGAGGTTAAACATATATATATGGAAAGTGTGTATGTGACACTTTATGGGGTCTCACCTTAATATTTGGTTTATGTATACTACCTCCGTCCCGTCCGAAAGGGCACAAAATTTCTTTTTTGGCGTCCTAATTGAAAGGAACAATCCAAAAATTGAATGATTTTTATTACTTCTTTATTTGTGGGATCCACTTGTCATATTCTCACAATAAATATCCAATAACTATTCCCTACCCCACTTTCTATTTCCTAAATCACCTTTCACTCACAACATTTATTTCACTATACACTTTTTCTCTTTTCGACATCACTTTTCTTAATTCCCGTGCAAGGACATAAAAATACCCTTTCGGGCGGGACGGAAGGAGTATATATGATATATTTGACTGTATTGAAAATGTATACAACAGGTGTATGTATAAATATATTCGAAAAGTCAAGTCAGGATTCTTCGGATTTTTTTTTTATCAGTAATATAATAAAAGATAAAAGGTTAATCAGAATAATTAGTTGTCAGATCGGATATGGTCCTTTAATTTCTCCATGGTCTCCATTTATTTCCACATTTGTTTGCTCCTTGCTACGACACTGAAAAGTTATTCTGTGATTATGAAGGCAATGAAGCTCATATTCTTATTTATTTGATTTTATTTTTCACTGAGAGTAGAGTTGACATATCAGAGGCTATTTTTTCTTTCTTTGTTTTTTCTATTTATGCCATATGTTTTCCTCATTCAAATTCAGGGAACATCGAATGCATCAGGAGATATGGATGAGGAGTTCACGCCTGTGGATGTGGATGTGAACCTTGTGAAGAGCTTTCTTGATTCTTTTTCATCTCAGGAAGGACTTCCAGGCCCTGCTTCAAATTTACTCGGGCTTATGGGTCTCCAGCTCCCCCAAGATAGCAACAAGGGTAAATGATCCATATAAGCTCATTTTTCCTCTTGCCTGCTCTTGAATATTTGAGTTGGCAGCAGATAATGTTCTAAATCACAGATGTAATACTAATAACGTGACGTTGGTTATGGTTACTTAGGATAAATACTTGGTTTTGTTTTCCCCGTATAAATCCAACATGATGCTGAAACGTGGAAATGAACTTTTGATGGAATTTTGGGCGCGAGAATTCTTGTTATAAAATGCCCTTTTGTATAGCTTACTCGATCATGAATCTTCTTGTCAAGAGCTAAGGGATATATTTGTTGAAGGATTGGTGCCTTCTCTGAAGGTAAATTGGGACAACCTTTTCATATGAATGTTCAGCCACTCCCAGGCCCAACTTTGTGAGCATCCCAATTCCTTTCCAGCTGGACAGGATTTCACGTGGCCATCTCCAGCCCACTCATCAGGTCTCTTTTGGAACTAATTTTGGCTAAATCAATGCAAATAATAATAATAATTATTATTATTATAAACGTAAATTTTTGTAAGTTACATGCATTATCTATTTTCTGTTTGTTACAATATCCCAAACTCAAACTGTAAAAAAAATAAATTAATTACAAATGGCTCGAATCCAAAGTTACATTTAACTACTTTATACCCTAAATAGGCTGTCACAATTCTGTTATTTTAGCGTCATCGGAATCAGAAGCATCGACGCTAAAAGCGGTGTCTATTATTCTAGCGTGCATCGGAAGCGTCGACACTAAAAGCGGTGTCATAGATAAATATGCACAAAAGATTGTGAATGGATTTATCGGTTTTTCTCCTATATTTTTTAAGGTTGTAATTAATAACGCTTGCACTGTCGTAAAGAAGAACCTGACAAAAATAAATAAAAGAAAAGTAAATAACAAGTAAAATATGTACAAAGTAATTAGAAAATCTCTAAAAATATAAAAATGAATAATGATAGCTTACCAGTAGTATGCTATGTTGGGATGTGGAGTCAAAACCATGGATAAAGGAATTTGAACCGCGGTCGGAGGAGTTGGTGAGATCAAGGAGGATTCTTCTGCAGCAGATTTGTTTCCTATTTTGATTAGATCTCCTCTTGCATTGGTGATTCCTTTTGGTAGTAATATTTGGAAGGACTTGTGAAGAAAGAAGATTACTTTCTTGAGTAGGAATCCTTTTATTACTAGGATTTGATTTATTGTTCCCTATAAATACATGTGATAGCCTAGAAACAAATTGTAACATCTGAAAATATTAGAGAGAATATTTTGGCTTGGTAGCGCCCCCGGACGTAGTTGTTGTTGCAACGAACCGGGTTAACAATTCTTGCGTGTTCCTTTGTGTGTGATTTACTTTTCGTATGTGTTGCTCTTATTATTACTCCTAGCTTGGATCCGTTCCGCTGCGGTAATTCACAACAACTGGTATCAGAGCCTTTGGTTTTGTCGAATCATTGGTTGCCTGATCTTTTGCTATGGATTTCTTGGGAGCTTTGGAGGATGGTAATAAGGTGTTGATCGAAAAGTTTGATGGGACGGATTTTCAATTTTGGAAGACACGGATCGAGGATGTTTTTGTGGAACAAGGATTTGTATCTACCATTAAAAAGAAAAAGCCGGCGGACATAGAGGAAGCAAAATTCGAAATCTTGGATCGGAAGGCGTTAGGGCTTGTTAGGCAAACGTTGACGAGGATGTGGCGAAGAATGTTTTGGAGCGAAGACTACCATGGAGATATTACGTAATGTTGCGAGCATGTACGAGGCACCGTCGGCGGCGAATAAAGCTCATCTAATGAGGAAGGCCGTTGAACATAAGGATGGTGGAGGGCATGTCGGCAACAAAGCATATAAGTGAATTCAAATCTGCGACCCAATGTCTTCGTGGCCGTTACTCTTGATGATGAGGTACTAGCATTGATTTTACTTTCTTCTTCTTAGGAAAGTTGGGATACGGCTCGCGATAGCGATTAACGTTTCAACGGGAAAAGTGAAGTTGAAGTTTGCGGATGTCGTTGATGTGATTCTTGGCGAAGAAATTCGTAGGAAGAAGCAAGGGTGGACATCGGGGCTAGCACTAAATGTCGGTGAAAAGAGTAAGGTGGCAAGAAGGTGATTACTTGCTACGATTGTGGGGAGAAGGGGCACTTTAGGAGAAGTTGTCCGAAGCGGTCGGGAGAGCGAAGGAATTGAATGTTCTTTGAAGAGATGGCGGACGTATTAATCTTGGGTGGGAGCGGTTCAAGCCGATTCGTGGGTTTTGGATTCGGGCTCGACGTTTCATTCATGCACCAAAGTGCGAAAGAATGGAGCGATACGTTCGGGTGATTTTGGGTTGTTCGTTTGGGAAACGATCATCCTGTCAAGGTCATTGGAAAGGGAGTTGTTCTGTCAAAGCAACGGATGGGGCTGTTTTACGGCTACGTGATGTGCGACATATTCGGATTTGAAGAGGAACTTGATTTCCATAAGGCAACTTGCTAAGGAGGGTTGTGTGGTGACCTTCGGTTGTGGGACATGGAAGGTAAACCGCGGAGCTAGCTTGGTGGCTCGTGGCGGCGTGGAAAATATGTTGTATACCACATGCAACATGAGTCGTTGGGGAAACGAAGGCGCGTCCAATGATGAATGGTGGTGGCCGAGATCGCCGTGGTGGGAGAAATTTCACTAAACGGTATGTTGATAGAAAATTGGGTGATGAAGTCGGCCGACGCGGAGCCAATTTGGTCAACATGGGAGCGGGGATCTAGAACGGTGATGCGATGGGTTGCAAAGAACACACAAAGTTCCAAGCTTGTGATTGTGTGGGGCACGTGGATTCGCGGCTGTTCGGGATCGATAGTTAGCAAGCAAGTGGCCGGGGATGTGCGAGGGAGGATCATTCGGAATGAAGACTCGGAGCATGGTAGAACAGGTTATGTTGAAGCGTTGCTCAGCTTGAACTCACTTGGATAACTAGACAAGAGGCCGGGCGCTACCAACGCAATAGCTGGCCACTGAAATTTGTTTCAAGAGAGGTATCATGGATGGTTTGTCTCCAGGTGGGAGATTGTTGGGATGTGGAGTCAAAACCATGGATAAAGGAATTTGAACCGCGGTCGGAGGAGTTGGTGAGATCAAGGAGGATTCTTGCCGCGGATTTGTTTCCTATTTTGATTAGATCTCCTCTTGCATTGGTGATTCCTTTTGGTAGTAATATTTGGAAGGACTTGTGAAGAAAGAAGATTACTTTCTTGAGTAGGAATCCTTTTATTACTAGGATTTGATTTATTGTTCCCTATAAATATATGTGATAGCCTAGAAACAAATTGTAACATCTGAAAATATTAGAGAGAATATTTTGGCTTGGTAGCGCCCCCGGACGTAGTTGTTGTTGCAACGAACCGGGTTAACAATTCTTGCATGTTCCTTTGTGTGTGATTTACTTTTCGTATGTGTTGCTCTTATTATTACTCCTAGCTTGGATCCGTTCCGCTGCGGTAATTCACAACATGCTAATAAAAAATAGAAGAATGACCCCAACGGTGGCATGTTGCGAGAGTAAATAGCTCTCGCAACAACAACAATGAAGTACATATTTTCCGTCACCATAGCACTGAAAAGTGCTATAATTGAATAAAGCAAAGGGTTGTATAATACCCTTTGCTCTTGTGCTTCATATGACTCTGAAATGTCGGTGTTAATCTGAAAAGAAAAAATTAAGTAAATGTTAGTATTTAAACTACAATAAAGGGTCAATGGTAAGATTGATGTCAGGTTATTTAAGGCAATGCCTTGCTGAAATTGAAAGCCTGGAAAATCCACGACTTAGTTGCTCATAAAATGCTGTAACAGGTGATTCTTTATTACTCTTATCCAGATATCCTAGGGACATCTATTTCAATGCAGCCACTTTTGCACTACATCACCAAAACTAACGATTTATTGTTATTGGTTACCAACCCTGTAAATGTAAGGTAAGGTGTATTAAAGTCCTATGTACCCCTCGTGAATATCCGCCCCAACCCTAGAAGCACTTGCCTATGAACAAAATTTGATAACTTTGTGTGTGCCCTTACTGAAGTTCAACCTCTACCTTATGTGAATGTCTAAGCACCCTACCCCCGAAAATGAAAATGGAAAAAGAAAACAAAAAAGAACAACTTTGAACCGCTTCTATCTGAGGGGAAAATGACATCTCATTTGATGCACGAATTCACGGCCCAATTGATGTAGGAGATTCATAAACAGTTGTCCATTGTTTCTATCACTGAAAGTTTGATGTGGAACCTAGGCAGAATATGCTGATATACGAGATAAAATACTCTTCATGTGACACCAACCACCACAATTAAAAAATTAAATAAATAAGAATCTATCACCTACAGTATCTCTAGCATGGGAACTAGCGTTGAGCCTTACTGAAGTCTTCTTTCTATGTACAATAATGGAATGGCCACACCGCATGCAATTCGAGTGGAGTTTTGGTGACCTTTCATCATTCTATTATCAGTTCTAGCAAAAGTTCCACAAAATAATCAAAACAATAGATTGACAACTACCAATATCCATTTATTCAGAAGCAAAGAAATAAATATGTGGTATTTCCAATTTCCAAATACTTTGGTTGGTCATTACATCATAATCTGCATCACTATTTTGCTAATTGTTTCGCACACACCAAATGATGTTCTACCACCTCAAAGACAGAAATAAGCTATTCATAACTGGTTGGTTAGTCCATGACTCTGGAGTTGAAGCTCTCACTAGAGTCCATTAAGTGAATTGTTACATCCTTCAGATATTGCATTTTTACCATGTTTTATTTATGTTCACTTGACTTTAATTAGTTATAAGAAAAAAACACAGAAAATGATTTAAACGCACCTTATAGCCTAGGATCATGGCAACCATTGAAGCGATCATGGCTGCAATGATGCAGCCAATGGAGGTGATGAAGGTGGTGACACCTATGCAACCACCTAAAGCTCTAATAGTGTGCTGTGCCATAACCATAACTACGTGTGTATATATTCTCGTTTTGCTGTGTGTGAAGATTCTAGAGAGAGATGAAGGAATCGAAACTCAAAAGCTATGATAAACCCAGCAAATTCCGTTCCAATGGCGTTTGACTGCGTATGTATATTTGCTGTGTGTGAAGATTCTAGAGAGAGAGAGAGAGAGAGAGAAGAGAAACGTATACTGAGGAGGATGAGGTGGGAGAGAGATAAGGAGGCCTAATTTAGGGGATATATATAGAGAACAGAATTTTGGTTTATGGAAAAAAAATGAGGAGTAGAGAATACGATCTACCTGTTTTGGGAAAATTTCCTAAGTTAATCTCTTGTTCATTCTTGTTTTTGCAAAGCTCAACACCTCCGTTTGTGTGATGTAAAGGAAATTGATCATGAGAAATACGGGGCATTTATATCATGCATATTAGTTTCATAAAGTTAAAAACTATAAGTAGATTAGTTTCATTAAGTTGAAAAATATAAGTTTCGTTCTTGTTTTGGCAGTCATGATGCACCTTGTGCCTGAAATATGAGTAGAGACAAACATAAATAGCAGAAGTTCGTTATGTTCAAAAGAGAAGCAAAACAAGGACTGAAACTGTACCTGTAAAAGATCATATTCTACAAAATTCCATTAAATAGAAAAATTAAGGAAAATAACATATTAAAATACACAATTAGCCTTTGCATTCAGTTTCAAACTTCCTATTCTGTTTAATTCCTGCGCCTGTTTTCTTCCAAGAACCAATGGAAATTATTTGGTTCTTGCCTATCCATTCTCTCTATAAATATGTGAACCAAATGGGGCTGCATCTGAAAGGAATGCAAAAGGTTTTAATTCTTCTATTGATCCTTGTGATGTATTTATACAAAAGTTTGAGAGAGTTCTATGGGATTTTGTCTATCTCCTAATCTATTACAAATGATATACAAATAATTTGAATTTAAATACAAGATATACTAAAATAAAAACTGAAATATTTTACAAGATAATGAGAAGTAAATCATGTTCCAGGCGGATTCTTTGGAGGATCCTTGGTATGCTTAACATGCTCCCGCAAGACGGACGTTCCAAGAGTAAGTCCGATCTTGGAGAGAGATGAGATGAGCCGGGTTTGAAAATGATGTTGTTCCCGGTCGTGTGCATGGTTGCATGTGAAGTGGTTCCTCGCGTCCGAGGTGGTGACAGGTTTGGGTTTTTTTCCTATGGTTTGATCATAGAGTTGCAGGGTTTCGGCTGAAGGGTATTGCCGAGGGTTTGATAGAGATGTAGGGGTTTCGGCTAAGGGGTTTTGCCGAGGGTTTGATAGAGATGTAGGCTGAAGGGTATTGCCGAGGGTTTGATATATAGGGTTTCGGGTTTCCGAAGGTGTTTGAAGAGGGTGAATAGAGGGTTGCGTTGATGGTAGGTAGGGGGTTCTAGGTTGGTGCTGGCAGTAGTATTTCGGCTTTAAGGGGAGCCTAGAGGGTTTGAAGGAGGAAGGGGGGTGCGGCTGGTAAGGGTTTTTAGCCGAGGTTTAGGGATGGAGAAGGGTGGTTCTGTCGATGGTTGTTGGAGAGTCGAGTTACAATGGAGCGGGGGGGGTATAGGGGTAATGAGTAGTTCAGGTGTGGAAGTTGATATATCAGAGGTACGGGTTATGGGCGGTCGCTCACTTGGGGATGGGCGGTCGCCCAAGTGAACAGCAGATTCAGAATGGGAGGGATTTGAGGGTGGGCGGTCGGGCACATGGGATGGGCGGTCGCCCAAGTGAACAGCAACAGGAGCTGGTTCAGCAGGTAGGGGAGAAGGCGGAAGTGATTTGGAGAATGTGAAGAAAAGAGAAGAGAAAAAAAATAAGGTTTCGGCTTTTAAGGGGGGTGTAGGTTTGCCAAGAAGAAGGGGACGGCTTTGAGGGTTTACCGCCATGGTTTTAATTAATGGCCTTGTTGGAGGAAAAAAAGTGAAAAAAAAAAACAGAAAATAAGTCTCGGCTAGAGGGTTCGCCGAGGGTTGTAAGTTGAAAAAGAGAGAGAGGTTTGCCGCAAAGAAGAAGAGCAAGGACGGCAATGGTGGAGATGTAGTGGGGCGGCTAGAGAATGCCACAAAGGGTGGGGCGGATGTGAGGATTATCCGGTAGGTTTTGATGGTCCTCGTTGGAGATGGCCTTGTTGGAGGAAAAAGTGAAAAAAAAAACAGAAAATAGGGTTCGGCTAGGGGGTTTTCCGATTTGTTGTGGTGAAGAAAGCAGAAGCGGAAGTGAGAAAGGGTGGAGCGGCTGAGAGGGTTTCGCCGCTATGGTGTTGATGGTCCTCGTTGGAGGAGAAAATAATTGAAGGAGAATAATATGAGAGAAAGAAGTTGATGGTGTGGCTGAAGAGAAGAAGAATAAAAAAAGAGGGGAGATTAATATAGAGAAGTGAGAGGAAGAAAGAAGAACAGAATAGAAAAAAAAAAGATAGGTTTGGCCAGGAGGTAGTTCCAGCCGAGGGAGTTCCAGAAGTGATGGTGGAATAAGGGTGGGGAGAAAGAGAATGTCAGCCTAGGATAGAGAAGTGATTTAGGGTGGATTCGGCCTTGGAGGTTCCAGTCGAGGGTGGAGTTGGAGGGGAGAGTAGGGTTTCGGCTTTGTTTGGGTTCCAGCCGAGGGTGTTGATAGGGGGGAAGAAGGAGGGTGGTGGCGGAAGCTTTAGGTGAAGAGCGGAGGGTGTGGCGGCAGAGGTTTTGCCAAGGTGGAGGGGGGGGGTTTGATGTTTGTGGCGGAAGTGATGTAGAGGAGAGGCAGAGGGGAGGTGGTTAGGGTTTCGGCTTTGGTGGTTCCAGCCGAGGGTGGTGTTAGGGGGGAAGATGGAGAGTGGTGGCGGAAGCCTTTGGTGGTGGTGGTTGCTTTAGGTTTTGCCGCTAGGGTTTTGGTGGAGAAGTTCCTCTATGGATCGGATTGCTCTGATACCATGAAAGGAATGCAAAAGGTTTTAATTCTTCTATTGATCCTTGTGATGTATTTATACAAAAGTTTGAGAGAGTTCTATGGGATTTTGACTATCTCCTAATCTATTACAAATGATATACAAATAATTTGAATTTAAATACAAGATATACTAAAATAAAAACTGAAATATTTTACAAGATAATGAGAAGTAAATCATGTTCCAGGCGGATTCTTTGGAGGATCCTTGGTATGCTTAACAGCATCTACATACTTACATACGGAGTACTTGCTAACATGTACGTCAATACCAGCTCCCTTTGACTTTTGGATTTCTACTCTTTCACTTGTAAGAATCTTCTAAATGAAACAAAATTAAATCCCATGCTGATAAGTGTCACAGTTTAACAACAATATTGTACTCACTTAACCTTTCTAGTTTTGACAGAAGGTCATAAAACTAACACAATCAGGTTCCGAAAAGAACAATTATTTTGCTTTGCATAAAGGAAACACACAGCGTGTGTACAAAAAATCGTGAACTTAAGGGCCTACTTGAACTATTCACGTAACAAGAGAAAAATGGAACACTTGCAAATATAGAGCACACAGACCAAATTAAATTGCATAGATGTTGAAATCTGAAAGGTCCTAAGGTCCTGTTTGCTTTAATCAGTTTAAAAGATTAGGCAGTTAAGCTTTGACAGCTGAGGTGAAATCTTAGCTGTCAGATATTAACTGATATAAAAAGCAAGAGATAAATGTGCAGCAAAATAGAAAGTGTTGAAATAATGTAAAGACAAGTGAATAGTGTATGTGTGTGTAGAGGTGTGTGTGTGTTGTGTGATAATACCAATTGAACACAAGAATTTTAAGGTGGTTCAGAGTTCACTCCTCCTACGTCCACCCTCACTGTCAACCTTGACAAGTGAGATCAATCCACTTAAATCTAGTTCCCTTTAAGATTTACAAAGGATTGTCTAGGCAAGTTCCTTGAACCTCCTCTTCCTAATTAGTACAGTCAATTAGGGATTTTGCTTGTTACGAAGCAAATTACAATTCCACTTAAAGTCAGTCTTAAGTGGTTACAAAGTAGTTTATACACCTAAATTCAGTTACAAGTGTCTCAGATTGTTTGATTGTTGGTTGCAGGTTTTGCAAGAGTGGAAAGGTTGAAGGTGTGGATGTAAAGGTTGTGTGTGGAAGGGCGTTGTCTTCAGTCTAGAGGGTTTCCTTTTATAGGCTGGAATATAGCCGTTGGAGGAGATAAAGGAATAAATGCATATGGGTGGAATAGTATTTGCATTTAGAGCCTTGATGACTGGATAATAACAGGCTGTAATCTGTAACCATTTTATGTAATCTTCATGGAGATGAGCTGGCAACATCTGTAGGGAGAGATTGGGCAAGGCACATCTTGATCATCACAGGAATACTTCACTGCTGCTGATGTTAAAGATCATAGCTGTCAGAGGGAAGAGACCTCTGCTGTTGAGAACTTTAGCTGTCAGGCTTTGTTCTTTGAGTTTGCAGGTTTAGGAAAAGGAGTTGTGTTGATGTTTATGTAATGATCCTCTTGTAAATAAATACATTGATTTATATGTTTTGGCTTGTGTTTGATCATTACATCATTGCTGTCCAGTTGATATATGAGAAGTGCAGAAGAGTCATGGTTGTCCAATGTTCATGAGGTATCTAGGCTGTCAGATGGCTTTGGAAAGGATATGTTTCTTTGTCAAAACCCTATATAACTATGTGGTTTACATAGTTAGGTCCTAACAATTTCCCCCTTTTTGGCAAAGTAATATATCTAATAAAAGATATAACCTGCAAGATACTCATGAATTGAATATACCAATGAAGATAAATCTAATCTTCTTGATTCAATTACAAGAGCTAAACAAACAAATTATCCAAAATAATATTTGTTTAAAGCAGGAAATAATAGGTATGGTTTAAAAGACTTATCCAAAAAAATGACAAAAATTTTCTAATCAGAAAATTCATCTCTTTCTCTTCTTGCTGCAAGGATTTCTTCTCTTTCAGCTAGCAACACCTTTCTCATCTTCTCATCAACACCTCTGTAATACATTTCATTGTTCCATTCTCAGCTCATCTCATCATCATAGGTGAAGGTTTGATCTTGCCTTTCCTTGAGGACAGCTTTGGGTAGTGGTTCTTCATCATCTCTTAACCTTAGATTGCCCCATTTGGGAGCTTTCTTTGCTCTAGAGCTTTGGCCTCTGGTTCCTGCAAATAGGTTAGAAAAGAAGGGGGTTTGATTGCAGAGAGAAGGTTGGTTGAGTTGGATACTGAGAGGGTGCAGAGGAGACAGTGAGAACAACTAAGGTTGAAGGCTGATGCATTTGCTTTGTTGGTTCATAATCTTCATCATCACTGGACACAATCACATTGGGAGCAGCACCAGAAGCTCTTTTCCCTAGGTTGACAGCTTCCTCATCAGACTCAATAGCTTTTCCTTTGGATTCCTTCCTATCAGATTTGGATCCAGCTGAGACTTCCAAAATGTGTCTCATTTTAGTTATCATGGACCTTGTGAATCTCTGCATATCTGTGATGGTCACATGGTATGGAGGCACATATGTTGAAGGGTTAAAGGTTGGAGGAAGTTTGGCTTGGAGAGATCTGGAGTTTAGGGGGATGAAAGAAGGAGGTACTGAAGAGGTAGGGGGAAACATAGCTGTTAGGTTTGGCTTTGCAATGACAACCATGATTTTGGCTTTATTGAGGCAAATTCTCCAGTACATCTCTTTGGTTAGTTCAATGCAGAGAGCATAAACAAGGGATGAGGGCATATAGATGCATTCATTGATGTTGGATGACAAAAGTTGGGAGAACAAAATTTCCCAATCAATGATGGTTGCAATGTCCATGAAATTTGGTAATCTGGGAGCATTGTGAAAGAAAGAATTGGGGAGAGCTGCTCTATACTTTTTCCATTCCTTATGGCCAAACATAATGAGCCCACATCTATTCCTTGCATGAATCATAATTGCATTTTTGCTCAACAGTCAAGGATTGGAGATGATGTTGGGATTGGCAATCTCAGGGAAGTGAGTAATTTCCTTCAATCTTTGGTGGGCAGCCATGATTGAGGGGAAGGAGAAATCAATATCACAATCCAAAATCCAAGGTTCACAGACTGGAAGGGTTTCAGAATCAGGGGTATGATCAGGTGTTTCTTGAGTTTGAACAGGTTCAACAGGTTTGGGTTGAGATTCTGGCATGCTAGCTTTCTTGGCTCTGTCTCTGGTTTTAATCAGGTCTAGGGCTTTTAGCATATCTTCCTCAGTTAACAGGGTTCTCAAATATTCCATAACAACAGGAAGCAAATCAGGTCTTCCTTCCAATGATAGTCCTTCAGAGGCTTTAATGATTTTTCAGGAATAGGAGATGGATCTGAGGGGCTTGAAATGGGTGAGGAATGATCAGGGGAAGGCATAGCTATCAGAATAGGAGATATAGGAACGCTGTTCCCCTTAACTGAGGCTCATCCTTTTCAAATTCAGGGATATTCCCCCTTTCTTTTTCAACACTAGGCTCATTTGGGCTTATGTTAGAAGGATTGAGATTGAGAATACCTTGAGCTACGGAATCATGAGGTGAACTGGATTGGTCGTTGTTTGGAGAGGTTTGAGGAGTATTGGGTTTTATCTTTTTAGAGAGGGGAGCATCTTTGTCAATTTTTCTCTTCCTAGAGAAAGTATTGAAAGAAGGAGAGGGGGTAAGAATTACCTCAGTTGAGATTTTTGCAGCCAAAGGAACCTTAGCTGTCAGAGGAGAGGCTTCCATAGCTATCCCAGAAGACTGTCCAGTCTTAGCTGTTTTCTGCCTTACATCCATCAGAGACTCAGCAACAGCTCTTCTTAGATTTTCTTCATACTCACTGTCATGACCAACTTCCTCTTCACCAGCATACTCATCAATGTCTCTGAAAATTGGATCTGATTGGGTTTCTTCACTGTCAGCTTGTTGTTCCTCAGCAATCTGCTTTCCTTTATCAGTCATTTGAGCACTTTCTTGCTCAGCTACTTGCTCAATCACTTCTTGTGCTTTCTTTCCTTTGGGGAGCTTCTTTCCTTTCCCAGTTTTCTTCATAGTAGCTTGACTGATCCTTTTCTTGATCTTGCTAGGAGTGGTCTTTTGATCACTTTCTTTGATCACTATACCCTTATCATGCTTCCTTTTTGATCTCTTGTCATTGACCATGTGCACCAATGACTTCCACAACTTCATATCATTTTCAGCCTTCTCTTTCAGTCTTTGAGTTGCTTCATCAAGGTTTTCAGAGCTGTCCCCAAACTCCAATTTTTTCTTTCCCTTGAGCCTAAATGTACTCAAGTTGAAGCTTCTGGTTTGCACAAGAGTTGTAGTTTCAAGCCACTCATCTTTTAGGGGAGGGTTCAGCCTTGGAATTAGTTGATGTAGGATCCCACTCATGAATCTGAAATTATTCATCCTTGGGTTTTGCTTCTTGAATTTCCAAGGAGAAGGGGATATGGCCAGTTGAAAGTTGTGCAGCAAAGCAACACTCCAGTTTATCTCTTTGGTCATCAAACTGAGGGCTTGCTTCCATTCATTTGGACTGATTTGGTCAAAGGATGATTGCTTTCCATCAAACCCTTTGATGATAACATCCATTAGAGTTGATTTGAACAAATCAAGGGTTCCCTTTTTAATTGGTTTGTCCTGAACCAATTGATAGTTGCAACTTGGTTTATCAAAAAATCTTTTGTAAAATGGTTCCAAGGTGTTGTCTTTTCTGTCCCAAAGGTTGCTGAGACATCCATTCTTGATTGGAATGTTGTAAACTTTGGACACAATCTTGGGAGACACATTAATCTCAGTCCCTTCAATGTTGATTCTGATGGCTCCACTTAGCTGTCTGTCTCCTCTCATGTAAATTTCTCTGCATAATTTCTCATAGATGGGGGGTTAAGCTTCCATCATGTTGCAAAGATTGTTGGATTCCAGAAGCTCTTTGATAAGAGCTCCAACCTTATGCTCATAGAACTCTGGCTTGATGAAATACCCATGAGCTTCAGGGTAAGACATGGTTGAATAGAACAGAGACTTAGGGTTTCGAAAAACAGAGGGAATCAAGGAAGGAATTGGGAGAGTGAAGAATGTTTGTTTGAAGAGGGGTTAATTTCGCAAGGTTTAATGGTAATTGAGGTGGGAATTTGTGAAGTTCAACGGCTAATACGTGGGTTACTGTAACGATTAAAAATGGGCATTTAAGAATGTGACTGTTCATGAATAGTGCTTTTTGTCCCCCACTCATTACGTGCCATAACTTCCATAAAACAAGGGAGTAAAGGCCGTATAGAGAGGCAAATTTTCAGAGGGAATTATCAGTGAAATTAATGAACTATTGTTAGTGGCAAGTTCCCATAATCCTCGATTTTGCAAGAACTTCAAATCATAGCTGTCAGACTTGATGACCAGCCAAGCCTATTTTGAATGATAATTGCCACTATGTTGACTGAAGTAGAAATTGTCTATAAAAGGAAATGTATCAGATTGTGAGATTTATACAATCCAATTCAATCAAATAGTAAATAGGAAGATTGGCTTCAATGTTTAGTCCTAGCAGAATGGCTAAGACAGCAAAGAAACTGGTTTTTCACAGTCCAAGGGTTGAGGAAACTATGGAGGAAAGGTTTGAGAGAGAGTTTTGGTCATATCAAATTCAAACAGATAATGCTTTAGAACAGGAGGTGAATCAATTACCAAATGATGATCCTTATAAGGAAGAAGAGTTAAAAGAGAGAGAGATAAGAAAGAAGTTTTGGGAGGAGGAGAGATTAGCTTTATTGGAGGGTGAGAGAAACAAATTAGAAGAGATAGCTAGAGATAAGGGTAAGGCTAAGATGGTTTGTGAGAGTCAAGATGATCAAACAGCTAAGATTAAGATGTTTGGAAAAGGGAAGGAGGGTGAATCAAGTAGGCAAGTTGGGGTTGAAGTGGAGAGGGTCTATACATTGGGAGAGCTAGTGAAGCTTGACAGCAAAGAAAGGATTAAGATTGACACACCAATTGGTCAACCTGATTTCTTAGCTGTCAAGAAGTTCACAGCTGTAACCAGAGATTCTCTTACTCTAAGTCAAAAAGTTCTTGAGGGAGCTGGAGACAACTTTACAGGTGTGCAAAGTTCTCCTTCAAAGGATTATATGAGACTATTCTCACAGTTTCTTAAGTGTTTGAGTCCAGCAGCTATGAATGAGGAAGAAGGTGTGGGTCCTCAATCAGATCAAGCAGTCATTGCCCAGGAGAGTGCTAACACATCAGGGATATTTAGCTTTGTCTCTCCACTAAGAGATTATCCTCCTTACAATGCTGTGGAGGAATGGTGGCCAAGGAGGGTGTGTCCTTCTTTACAGTTCTCATCATCAGCCATTGATCCATTCACGCAGAGGCACCCAGTATGGTTAGAGAGGTATGGGGAGATCAAAGAGAATGCTTATAAGGCTCCTGATGTTCTTTATAATGAATATGGGTTCATGGATGAGGATATTTATGATTTGCCAAAGAACAGTTAAGAAGAGAATTCTTAGCTGTAAGAGTCTGTATGAGTGTTAGCTGTGAGAGAAAGGAGGAATTGATAAGCTTTTGGTAGTATGTGTTTGTTTTGTTGTTTTGAAAAACTTGTGTGATTGGTGGGAATGTGTGCTGTCTTTGAATGATGAAGGTATTAGTATAAGATAAAGGTTAGCTGTCAGATCCCAAAATGTTGACAGCAGCCATATGTAATGTTTTTCCCTTTTATCAATAAAAATCTTTATTTTGGCAGGTTGATCATTCCTAACATTGCCCTTAGCATCTCAAATCTCTTTTCATCCATTGCTTTTGTTAGGATGTCAGAGACATTATCTTCAGTGCACACTTTGGCTAAGTTGATATTTCCTTTTTCTACATGATCTCTGATGAAGTGATGCCTAACTTCAATATGCTTGGTTTTTGAGTGTTGGACAGGGTTTTCTGTCATGGCAATGGTACTGGAATTGTCACAGAAAATGGGAATATTTGACATGTCCATCCCAAAGTCTTGGAGTTGACTTTTAAGATAGAGGATTTGGGAGCAACATAGACCAGCAGCAATGTATTCAGCCTCAGCTGTTGAGGTAGCTACTGAAGTTTGCTTCTTACTTGACCAAGAGATTATTCTTGATCCAATAAATTGGCAACCACCACTTGTGGATTTTCTATCTAAATTGCATCCAATATAGTCTGAATCAGTAAAGCCAATTAGGGAGAATGGTGATTCAGAGGGATACCACAAGCCATAGTCAGGTGTTCCTTTCAGATATTTCAAGATTCTCTTGACAGCAGAGAGATGAGATTCTTTAGGATTAGCTTGGAATCTTGCACAAAGATAAACACTGAATATGATATCAGGTCTTGAAGTTGTCACATATAGGAGTAATCCAATGTAGCTTCTATAAAGTGTTGGATTCACACTCTGACCATCAGGATCAGCATGAAGTTTGGTTGTGGTTGACAAAGGAGTTCTAGCTGGGGAAGCAGCTTGCATGTCAAACTTTTTGATCATGTCCCTTGTATACTTGGCTTGATTAATGAAGATCCCTTCCTTCATTTGCTTGACTTGAAGACCTAGGAGGAATGTGAGCTCACCAATCATGCTCATCTCAAATTGATTCTTCATAATTTCTCCAAATTCAGTGCACAAGTTTTCATTTGATGAACCAAAAATAATGTCATCAACATAGACTTGGATAAGTAGCTGGTCTTCTCCATATTTCTTGATAAACAAAGTGTTATCAATATGGCCCTTGGTAAATCCTTTACCAAGAAGGTATTTGGATAGGGTATCATACCAAGCCCTAGGTGCTTGCTTAAGCCCATACAAGGCTTTGTCCAACTTATATACATAATTTGGAAATTTTGGATGCTCAAAACCAGGGGGTTGAGATACAAAAACATTTTCATTCAATATTCCATTTAGGAAGGCACTTTTGACATCCATTTGGAACACCTTCATCTTCTTGAATGAAGCATAGGCAAGGAATAGCCTTATAGCTTCCAGTCTTGCAACAGAGGCAAATGTTTCATCATAGTCAATTCCTTCTTCTTGTATGTACCCTTGAGACACTAATCTGGCTTTGTTCCTTACCACCATGCCTTCTTCATTCATCTTGTTTCTAAAAACCCATCTTGTCCCAATGACAGTTTGGTTTTTAGGTTTGGGAACAAGCTTCCAAACTTTGTTTCTTTCAAATTGTTCCAATTCTTCTTCCATTGCTTCAATCCAATCTGGGTCTTGAAGGGTTTCATTGATCTTCTTGGGTTCAATTTGAGAAATGAAAGCACTCATTAAAGAGTCATAGACAGGCATGTTTGGAGGAATATCCATCTTATGTATTGGAAGGTCAATAAAGATGTTTTTGTTTGGAGGGATGATATGAGTGATGGTTTCAGGTTGAGGAGTTGAGGGATTTGTGTTGCAGCAAGGTTGAATGGGGTTATTTTCAATGGAATTTTGATGGCTGGATGAAGGTAAGCTGTTTGGTGCATCATAGCTGTCAGATGCACCTTTTCTGTTGGGAAGGGATTCTTGGCTGACAGACACAACAGGTTGTTTATTAGTGTCTTTGGGCACCATATAAGGAAGGGAAGGTGAATCTTCTTCAGGAATAAGGCTTGAGGGGTCATGCACATGAGACACTTCAGGTAGATTGTCTGAATTACCAACAACTTCATCAAAATCACACAGTTCAGTGTGGCTTTGATCATTGTTTTCATCAAAGTCAACATGGGTTGATTCTTCTACAACAAGTCTCCTTTTGTTGTAAACTCTGTAGGCTTTGCTGGTATTGGAGTATCCAAGGAAGATTCCTTCATCACTTTTGGAGTCAAACTTATCAAGGTTGCTTTTCCCATTGTTGTGTATAAAGCATCTACTTCCAAAGCCATGGAAGTATGAAATGGTTGGTGTTCTACCATTCCATAGCTCATAGGGAGTCTTGGAGTGAAACTTGTTGATGAGAGTCTTGTTCTGAACATACACAGCAGTGGTGACTGCTTCTCCCCAAAAGTATTTAGGGAGGTTGTTCTCTGACAGCATAGTTCTTGCTGCTTCAAAAATTATTTTGTTCTTTCTTTCAGCAACTCCATTTTGCTGAGGTGTTCTAGGAGCAGAAAAGTTGTGCTCAATCCCCTTTTGATCACAATATTCTTCAACACCTGTGTTTTCAAATTCCTTACCATGATCAGATCTGATTTTGATGATGGATAAACCCTTTTGGTTTTGAATTTTGTTGAACAGTTTGACTAGTTGTTCCAAGGTTTCCCTTTTGGATTCAAGAAGGATGATCCAAGTAAATCTAGTGTAGTCATCAACTACCACTAGAGAGTATCTCTTTCCACCAAGAGATCTGGTTCTGATTGATCCAAAAAGATCCATGTGGAATAATTGAAGGGGTTTTGAGGTATCCAATCTGGTTTTGGCAGTAAAGGAGGTTTTCTTTTGCTTTCCACATTGACAGGCCTTGCACATCTTGTCCTTTTTGAAGGGTATTTTGGGTAGGCCTTTTACTAGGTTTGAGTTGGCTAATTTGGAGATACTTTTGAGGTTAAGGTGGGCCAATCTTTTGTGCCAAAGCCATGACATATCAGATTGACTATAGGAGAGTAGGCAATGGGCATCTGATGATTCCACAACTTCTAGGTTTAGACAGTAGAGGTTGCCTTTTCTGATTCCAGTGAGAATTGACTTGTTGTTGACATCTTTGACAGTGCAGTGGTTTTTGGAACATACAACATGATATCCCTTATCACAAATTTGACTAAGGCTAATCAAATTGTGCTTGAGACCCTCTACATAAGACACATTAGTGAAAATAATGTCTTTAGTAACAAGGTTCCCTGATCCTTTGACTTTGGCTTGAGAGTTATCACCAAAAGTTACATTTGGACCATTTTTAGGGACATATTGTTGCAACCTGAAATTACCCGGGATTTCGCGCGGGCGCGAAACGCGGTTGTCTTTCGCGGAGGGGTTGGTGTCTGAGACCTCGCTTCATGGGAAGGAAAAATGAGGAGTCGCCACGCGGTTTTTGTATTTTGAGCCCAAACATTGAGAAACGGCTTTAGAAAATGGTGTCGTTTTTATTGGTAGCAAAAACATAGGAAAAGGCTTTGAAAACGGGGATCATTTTTATTGGCAGCAAAAACGAGTAAAAAGCTTTTTGTACCAGAGATTGTTAGGTTCGGAGGTCAAGTTACGTTTCGGGTAGAGTATTACGAGATCGCCCGAAACGCCTCGCATGACGAGTCTTTCTACCTTTCTCGAAATCGTGTGTGTGTGTGTGTGTGTTTTGAAATGGGGGCTTGAATGACAAGCTTAATCTTGGTTTGAATGACAAACGTTGATTAGGTGACTTTTGAAAAGACGAGCGTTTGAATGACAAACGTCGGTTTTGAGTTTGAAATGAGCGTTTGCGTGGCAAACGTCGATTTTGAGTTGAAATGAGTGTTTGCGTGGCAAACGTCAATTTTGAGTTTGAAATAAGCATTTGCGTGGCAAATGTCGCTTTTGAGTTTGAAAGGAGCGTTTGCGTGGCAAACGTCGATTTTGAGTTTGAAATGAGCATTTGCGTGGCAAATGTCGCTTTTGAGTTTGAAAGGAGCGTTTGCGTGGCAAACGTCGATTTTGAGTTTGAAAGGGAGTTTGGAGGTCGAACTCCGGTTTTTTGAACCGAGAATGTCATTGTTAACGATTTTTACGGTAAAAATGCGTATTAAATGATATGCGATCAACGAATCGGGTTGCGACTCGGACTTTGAAAAGTAAATACTATCACGATCCAAACGGGTCAGACTTTGTAAATGACAGTATTTAAAGTGCGGTATCAACGGAATCAAACGATCCGGATTCGTAAATAACGATCAACGAGGCCAAACGGCTCGAATTTGTAAATGACAGTCAACGAGGCCAAACGGCTCGGATTTGTAAATGACAGAAATTAAAATGACGATCGACGGATCGATCGATCCGGAATTGGTAGATGACAATAAAAGTAAACGAAACGGGGTCGGAACGCCGTTTTAACCCGTGATTACTTCTCTTACGGAAAGAGAAGAGGATCGAGGGGCTAAAACGTATCGGACCCCGTTAGACGGAGGCGTCTACATTTCGATAACGACGTTCGAAAAGGTTGTAGCGACTGGCGCGTAAACCGAGACGGAATGAGAGATTTAGAGAGAGGGAGTTATACCTATGGCTAGGGTTGACTCCTTTGGCTCGGGAGGTGTGTACGGGACACGGAAAGTGATTCGAAAGGTTGTTTCAAAGTAGTAAGGTGCGTATTTGATCGAAATACGAAGGTTTCACGCGAATCGAGACGAAACGGAGGCTCGGAAGGGGTGTAAACCAGTTTGGGCCGAGAGGGTGGTGAAATTTTGGTGTAAAAAAGTTTTTCTTTTGGCTTTGACAGCCATTTCTATTTATAGGTGAAAAATGCAGTAGGAGTCCGGACGGACTTGAACTGAATCCAGGGGGTTTTTGGGTATTTTGGAAATGCAGGGGACTTGCGGCAATTTCGGGAAAAGTGCACGGGAGTCCTAGGACTAGGCTTGCAAATCGGGGTATTTTGGTCTTTTAGCCTTGATTTGTGATTGAAGGGTGACTAGAGGGAGGTGGCATGGCTGCCACGTGCCCTCTGAGTCACCAGCCTTATGGGAATTCGTTCCCCGGTCCCGGTTTTATCCGTTTTTTAAAATAACAGTCCGGAAAATATCCGAAACGCTCCCGAAAAGTGCCGGAAAATGTGTTTTTCAGGGAAAGCCATACTTTTACGTGAGATGACACGTGTTAAGTACGGTTTGACGTCGGGATGCACGGGACAGTTCCGGGACGTCTCGTTGGCACAGCAACGGGGAGTTTAACGAGTTTCGGTTAACCTGGAGCGGGCCAGTTAACGAATTTCGGTTAACTTTCTGACGGATTCGGACGATCCGGATTTGGGTACTTCTGATTAGCCCCTCGGCGACGTCTCCTCCGAAAGAGGTGGGGTCGTTGAAAAGATAAGGATCCAAATCGGGATGCCTTACTTTGAAAGAGACACGGGCGGTCGGGTGGTGGACCACTTAGCGAAAAGGATTCCTACGTATCGAGCGGGAATCAAGCCGATCGTAGTTCGAAAGGGGCAAGGGCCGCGCATGGGGACCTTGACTCGAGCGAGACTTGTTAGGAGGCGTCTAAACTGGATGAGACCATTTGCGAGGTACCCGTACACGAATGGAGACTGTTGGGAGGCGTCCCCGAACCTGGGACTTCTGAAACCTTCGAGGGCGTGTGGCGCCTCAAACCGGAGTTGCGATGCTGACGAGGGCGTTCGTGCCTTGGGTGCTGGGCTTATTGTTGTTGCCAGGTTTATCCTGCTGGGGATGAGCGTTCGGGCTTACCTGGATGGCCGAAGAGGGATTGTTGTGCGGGCTTATTGCAGCTGCCGCTGAGGTGGAACGGTCGGGCTTACGACTGGCGGTCGGGGAGATGAATGTTGCAAGGCTTTCGTGCCTTGGGGTTCGGGCTTATTGCTGTTGCCGAAGAGGGATTGTTGCAAGGCGTTCGTGCCTTGGGGTTCGGGCTTATTGCTGTTGCCGAAGAGGGATTGTTGCAAGGCGTTCGTGCCTTGGGGTTCGGGCTTATTCCTGTTGCCGCTGAGGTGGAACGGTCGGGCTTACGACTGGCGGCCGGGGAGATGAATGTTCACTTGCTAAAGTGAAAAGGTGTTCGGGCTTACGAGGATGGCCGAAGAGGGATTGTTGCAAGGCGTTCGTGCCTTGGGGTTCGGGCTTATTACTGTTGCCGAAGAGGGATTGTTGCAAGGCGTTCGTGCCTTGGGGTTCGGGCTTATTGCTGTTGCCGAAGAGGGATTGTTGCAAGGCGTTCGTGCCTTGGGGTTCGGGCTTATTGCTGTTGCCGAAGAGGGATTGTTGCAAGGCGTTCGTGCCTTGGGGTTCGGGCTTATTGCTGTTGCCGAAGAGGGATTGCGAAGGTCTCGATAGGAGAGTGGAGGTCGGACCGCGAAGGTCGGGATTGACTGTTTGAGATCGGACCGTGAAAGGTCGAGATGGGGGATTGAAATCGGACCGTGGTAGGTCGCGATTAAGACTTTGAAATCGGACCGTGAAAGGTCGAGGTTGAGAGTTGGAATCGGACCGTGAAAAGTCGCGATTTGAGAATTGGAATCGGACCGTGAAAGGTCGCGGTTGAGAATTGAAATCGGACCGTGAAAGGTCGCGATTGAGGATTGAAATCGGACCGTGAAAGGTCGCGATTGAGAATTGAAATCGGACCGTGAAAGGTCGCGATTGAGAATTGGAATCGGACCGTACCGTGAAAGGTCGCGATTGAGAATTGAAATCGGACCGTGAAAGGTCGCGATTGAGAATTGAAATCGGACCGTGAAAGGTCGCGATTGAGAATTGGAATCGGACCGTGAAAGGTCGCGATTGAGGATTGGAATCGGACCGTGAAAGGTCGCGATTGAGAATTGAAATCGGACCGTGAAAGGTCGCGGTTGAGAATTGAAATCGGACCGTGAAAGGTCGCGATTGAGGATATGAGTGATGGTGAAAACCATTAGGAATTTTAACGTCTGGAGACGAAATAGTAACTGGAATGTCCGGAGACATGATTGAACGTTTGAATGTCAAACGTCAACTGGACTGAATTTAACGTCAGGAGACGAGCGTTAGTGAAAACTGACTTTGATTTATCCTCGGGGGATGGGCGTTAGAAATGTCTAACTGGGGAATTTTATACTTTTGGGGAGGCCCAAAAGAGGTAAAATTGGAATTGCCAAAAGTTGAGGGACCAAAATGGAAGGAATCTTTTTTTAAAATGCAGCAGAAGTCCGGCCGGACTTGGACTGAATTTGACAAAGACCTATTCAGCGTCGAGGCCGAGGAAGAAGAAGCCATTTTCTTTCATTATTGCCGGCGAGAGAGGAGAGAAAAGAGGGAAAAATTCCAACCCAAATTGCAAGGTTTGCTCGTATTTGTGAAGGAAATTTGCTATGGAGGGTGAAGGAGGACCAATGGCTCGTCATGGAAGGACCGATGACGAAAGAACACGGTTGGTTCGGACCATTCGAACCATTGTGCACCCATTGAATCCGGCGGAGTTTTATCCGACGAGGGATAGACACAACTCCAAGGATGGGATCAAGAGACAAGTAAGTTTCCTACAAATTCCATTAATTTTAAGAATGTGCATTCTTTAAATGTTAGAAATTTGCTAGGAATAAACTTAGGGATTTTGGTGCCCGAATTGGGGCTTTTGACTTTGCCATGAATTGTTGTCGAAATTGACTAAGATGTAGTTCAATTGACACTATGGGTGGATGACATAAAAATTTTGGTTGCAAAATTCCATGTCTAGATGCATTTTCCAAAATTAAAGTAGCTTTAATTCGGGACGGAGTAAATTTTCGAAAAATTCGAAAGAGATTTGAAAGTTCCGGATTTGACGGAGTTTTCGAAAGATTTTGAAAGTTCCGGATTCGACGGAGTTTTCGAAAGATTTTGAAAGTTCCGGATTTGACGGAGTTTTCGAAATGTTTTGAAAGTTCCGGATTCGACGGAGTTTTCGAAATGAATGAGAATATACGTAGGAAATGAATGAGAACCGTATCTGCATTGCATCCTTTTGACATGCGTTGGTGAATTTACGTTGACGTTGCTTACGTGTCTTGTTTTGTGCGGGGGACGGGGACGGTTAATACCCATAACCGAGAAGAGTCGGGGTGCCTTTGAGGCGGTGCGAGCATTGTGGGACATTATCCGGACGTGGCTCGAGAGGGAGAGAGGAGTCCGCGGCAGTGCTTGACTCCGGGTTAGGCTGGGTTCATCGATGCGTAGGCTGCGGCAAAATGATACACCGAGCCAGGTCTATGTATGTTGCTACGAGTGAGTATTGGTGGGATACGACCCACACTTTCCATTTCGAGATGGGGGAGCGACGGTGACTCCCACGGATTTTGCCGCTATTATTGGGTTGCCGACTTATGGCAACATGCGGGTGTGGGTTGATGGTTACACCCGGAGCGGTTATGCAAAGGCTGCTTTGGGTTTTGATATTACCGATGCCGGGGGCTTAGGCATTCGGTACATGCCGATGGAGAGGTATCTGGAGGCGGGTGTTGCCGATTATCCGGTGGATCTGGAGGATGACCGCGGAGCGTCAGCTCGAGGGTTCCTTTGGTTTCTTGCGCTGTCGGCGACTTTGTTCTCGACTTCGACACGTCTTGTCACTTCCCTTTGCTCGAATTTGGTAGACTTGGATGCCGTGAGGGTTCGCGTGGGGGAGGCTGGGTGGCCGAGCTCTACCATTCACCTGGACGGGTTCTCGCGGGGAGAGGAGCACTCCTTTAGGCGCTTCACGCTGTCTTGGATGTAAGTTTACGTACTTTTTCTCTTCCTTGCCTCTTTTATGTACTCGTATGTATACGCTTTGTAGTTGATATAACTTTCCATTCTCTTGGCAGGTGCAGTGCTATGAGGTGTTCGGTCCGCGAGGATTGGGACATCAAGGAGCCGTACTGACCCTGTTCCACTGCCATGTTGGTTTGGCGGAGAAGAAAGCGAAGAGGGCGGTCTCTTCGAGAGTTGGCACTCGCGTGTCATACGAGGAGATATCTACGGCTTGAACCGGGAGTTCTACGAGAGGATCAGTGACCTGGTGGAGTAGGTTCGATGCCGTCGGCTTTGTTGAGATTGCCCGGCGAGACTACACGGAGGCGGAAGCTCTGGTGGGACTTCATTTGCGACGCCATGTATGCGGGGAGAGGGTGACTCGTCGGCATAGGCAGGGGTCTCTTCCCTTGGTGCCGGTGGATCCTCCGATGTACATACAGCATCCCCGGGAGATGGCGATGGATGAGCTGGAGGGGTACATACAGGGCGTATACTTCTCCGAGTACATCATAGCGGGGGCCGCCTATGATGTTTTCTTGAGGATGAGGTGAGAGCCCGCAGGTACGGCATAGAGAGGCGAGGTCCACAGGAGGTCCTCGAGATATTCCGGTCCCGCGAGCTAGGCTAGCGTACGAGGCTGGACGGTTCGCGTAGGCGACTTGTGATCCCGCTCCCGGGCGAGCCGAGACCACGATACGGGCGGACCCCAATGCTTCGGTGAGCACCCTTTTGATTTTACGCATTTAATAGTAGCATTACGCAAATGTTGCATCTGTACTTTCTTCTTGCTTTCGATGACTTTCTGGTTCGCGAGTATACGGCCGTACGTCTGATGACGCCATGAGTGGTGGACGGGTGGTCCGCCTACTGCTAGGAGACTCGTGGAGTTCATGCGGTGCGGTTCCGAAGGAGCGTGGACGTCCGTGATCGGGGCCGTCTAGGCCGAGAGATTCGCTGCTCCCAGCGGCCGGTGGGGAGGACTTTACACGGGGTTCGGCCGGTTCGCGGGCGGAGCAGGCTGGATTTGGAGCTTCTTCTTGCGCACTCGGGCGCGAGAGGGGGAGTCCTCGAGTTCGCGTACTCGAGGAGGCCCTTCGCCTATTCCCATTTGGAGGAGTTTGGAGAGTTCTGTTCGCGACGGATCCGGCGGCGGCGGAGCGATGCGTCGAGTGTACGGATGACGAGCGGGACTCGAGTAGTCCCCTTTTACTTGCTTTCTTTCTTTCTTGCTTTGTTTAGACAAAATGCATGTATTTGTCGAGAACAAATTTTGATTTGAAGCTGTATTTGCAAAAAGGCGCAGTGGCGGAACACTGTATGCTTCGCATATTTATTCTGTGATCACCTTACATTATTTTTGGCAAATAAGGAAGTAGGTTAATCAAAAATAAATAAAATAAGAAATGCACTAAAAATTGAACGGGTCAAAAATTAAGCATGTATGCACTAATTATTAATTATTTGCCTTTGTTGCACGAGCCGGGGTGGAAGGGATACGATATTTGTTGCATGAAACCATGGGCGGCACGCAGATTTCTCAAAGGTGAACAGGGAGTGGCTTGGAAATGTTTCCAATTTAGGGCGGTAGTGGTGCAGAGTTGACCTAGTCAAGGCTGAGAGGGAGTCGAGCCGGACTTGGAATGAATTTCAGATTCTTTAAATTGCGGTTTCGGCTTTGCAATTGTTTAAGCTGCGCATAGTTTTTTGTTCATCCGGCTAAATTCCTTTTCATTTCTTAAGGTTCCCTTCATTTTCGACATGGCTCCCTTTCCCAAGTTATCGTCTCGGATGCAAGAGCGATATTTGGATAACTTTCGATCGTGGAGTACGGAACCACACGAGGCGAGAACAAAAGGTTTTCGAAGGCATTACGGGATTAAATCTGTTTGGGCTTTGAAGGAGCTCATGCAGGATTGGGATCTTTTGAGAGTCGCGTCTCGGTTACAGGACGTACGGAGGAATGTGTACGGCTTTTCGTACAATGAAATCACTCCTACGTTTGAAGATTTAGGGCCATGCAGGAGGACACGAGACGGAGCAGCTAGTTCTTAGTATCTTTGGTGGCATAGCAGCTGTTGAGAAGCTAGTGTCTTTGTTTGGTATCTCATTTGGAGAAGCATACGGGATGCTTGTCTGAGGATACCGATTACGTTGACATTTCGGGGCTTTGCCCAGAAAGATTTGCCGGAGGCGAGGAGCGTCTTTTCGTGGACGCGTTTGCTCTGTGCGCGATTGCTACTCTATTCACATTCACGTCTGCAGGTGTGTGCCATCACGGTGTCTGGACCTAGTGAGGCGGTGCGGAGTGGGGAGACATCGTGCCGTTGGTCTTGGGTGAGAACGTTCTGGGCATAGGCCGGATGGCGATCGTAGCCGACACATGTGGGGAGGAAGTCCCGCTATGCTTTGACCATGTGGTTGAGGAGAGGCTACGAGATGATGCACGAGGTGCCAATGTCTGTGACGCTTGGTCTTTCTCGCGACGTCCTCACGGTGATAGGGGTGATCGAGTGAGTGGAGCTACGGATGGCCGGACTTTGCACGCATCATTTGCGATGGTGGGTTCCCCATTGGAAATTACGAGACTTGCGGGACCACTCGGGAGGGGTTGATCGTCGAGTGCCGGGCTTTGTCTCGACGTCTTTCTATATTCCATCATTGGTTACTGCGACGATGCAGTGGAGCGAAGCCCTGGCGATACGAGTTATCTTGCTACCTTTGAGGTGGGATCTTTGTGGATGGAAGATCCTTCGACGCTGTGCGATCACCGGTGGTGGCAATACGCGTCCTTTCTACCCGGGGTTCTCTTTCACCGGAGAGAGGGCATTGTTACGCAATGCGATATACGAAGCCCAATACGAAGAGTGTATAGGGGAGACACGAGATGGCTATCTTGTGGAGACGGAGTGAGCTGTTGAGTGCGATTACTGGACGGCTCGACTTTGAGGAGGACGAAGCAAGGGCTAACCACAGGAATCGTCTTGGCGATGCCATGGCTGATTATGTGGCAAGTGCTGATCGGGAGGCTAATCAAAGCAACTTGTGATGATGGCTCGAAGCGAGGCGGCTCGAGACGAACTAGAGAAAGGGCTGCGTTGACGGCCGCGAGGCTTGACGGAGGCGTCGGGAAGAGTCCATAAGCCGGGTAGAAGGCCTACTGCGAAATATTTCTGCGAAGGTGAAGAACACTCGCCGGGGAAAAGGGAAGGGGAAGAAGGATGAAGGACCTAGTACGGGAAACTAGGTTGACCTTCTTTGTCAGTATCCACCCATTGTCATTGCGGACACATTAATTGATTAATGTTTTATTGTAGTTTTGCTAGCGTGTAGCGAGTCAAGAGTTGACCGTGCTTGAACTCATCAAAGAATGTTTTAACCGTTATGAATTTGTAGGTTAAATGAAAAGAGTTTTTCGAAACACAAGCAATTGATGCTTATTGTATTTTTTTTTTGTTTTTAGACCGAACCAATGATGGTGCCTACGTTCTCCTTTTACGGTTGGACTAAGGGGCTCGAGTCACCGTAGTTCGACACTTTAGGTGAATTTGAGAAAAACAAAGACAAAAGAAGTGCGACCATTTGTCTTTTACCTGGATCATTAGCGGGAATGTATCCGGTTGGGTATTACTCTTTTAGCACTTTAATTTGCGGGGACGGTGTATGGGGAAGGAGAGTTGACTCGTGCTCTTCCTCAAACGAAGTATCTGCGGAGCTTGCTTCCGTTCATGGGGTTAACGAAAGGGTTTTCGTCCAAGTCTGCTAGCTTCATGGCTCCTCCGGAGAAAATTTTTTGTACCACGAACGGTCCTATCCAGGTAGGATCCCACTTTTCGAGGGGATTGGTCTGCGTAGGAGGCTTTTCCTTTAGCACCAAGTCGCCTTCTCTGATGTCTCGGATCTTGACTTTCTTGTCGAATGCTCGTGCCATTCTGCTTTGGTAGGCTCGAGTATGTTCCATGGCTTTCAATCTGCGCTCGTCGAGTAGAGCAAGTTCGTCGTGACGGCTCTGTAGCCATTTGACTTCATTGATCCCTTTTTCCAAGAGGACTCGGAGGGATGGAATTTCCAATTCCACGGGCCACATCGCTTCCATTCCGTAGGTAAGTGCAAACGGAGTCTCCCCTGTGGCGGTTACGGCGGCGTTACGTATCCCCGAGAGGGCTAGATGTAGCTTTTCGGGCCGGTCCCGACCTGCGAGTGGTCATCTTTCGATTATCATGGCGAGAGTTTTGTTGGGCGCCTCTCTTGCACCATTGGTTTGTGGTGCGTAAGGAGAAGACTTGTGACGTGTGACTACGGGTCGGTCAGAAGTTGGTCACAATCTCCTTCAAAGTGAGTCCCATTGTCGGATATGATCTCGTTGGGCACTCCGTATCGGCACATGATGTTCTCTCGAATGAACTCAGCCACCTTCTTAGAATTCAGTACCTTGTACGATCTGGCTTCTACCCATTTGGTGAAGTAGTCGGCTTGCGACTAAAATGAACTCGTGACCATTGCTCCTGGAGGAGTGATCTTGCCGATGACGTCGATTTCCCATGTGGCGAAAGGCCGTGGCGTAGTCATGCAATAGAGTTCGTGAGGAGGGATGTGATTGAGGTTGGAGAAACCGTTGACATTTGTCGCGGCTTCGGACGGCTGGATGCGGTCTGTTTCCATTGATATCGAATAGTACCCCATACGGAGAATGATGCATGTCAATGCTCGGGCGTTCATGTGCGGACCGCGGGTTCCGTTGTGAACTTCGTTCATTAGCTCGGCCCGGCTTTTTCTTTGTTTACACGAAGGAGTGGCCCTTGGTGGCGCTTCTTGTACAACATACCCCCGAATGACGAAATGGGATGCCGGGCGTTTTAATGCCATCATGTTTTGGCTTTGATCCCTTCTTTGTATTTTCCATCTTCATTTGTGAAGGAAGCTTCTCCGCTTTGGAGGTGCTTGGTAAATACGATTGTACCGGGGTTCGTCGATCATTTCTTTTTCTTTTTCGATCTCACGGCAATAGGCGGGTGTTTCCCGTCTGCCTATTACGAGGGTTTCTTGCTTTCCCATCGGGAATTTCGACAAGAGAGGCGAGGTTGCCGGGCGTCTGCGGCGGTTCTGTCTCTTGGCAAATAGTGAAAAGAGATGTCCTTGGGCGAGCAATGAGCTCCTCCATGTACGCGTGGTACTTCGAAGGCGAGAATCTACCGTCTTCCATTTGTTGGATACTTGATTGATGATCAAATCTTTGAGTCTCCATATACATCCATCTACGAGATGTTGCGCTCGAGGCGGCTTCCCAGGCACTTCTGCGAGCTTCGTATTCCTAGCTGCATTGTTGGTTGCTTGAAATTGACTTGATGGCTATGGGAGTATGCTCGTCCTTGGGATCGACAAGGAGCATTCCAATACCATTCCCCTTCTTGTTGGCTGCCCCATCGAAGAAGAGTTGCCGGCGGTTTGCTTGTCAAGTGAAAAAGATTCCGTCGTCAGGAAATTGCGGATCGGGACCCTTAGGTTCATTGCTTGGGAAGTCGGCCGGGTGATCTGCCATTACTACGCCCTTTGTTGATTTTCGACGACGTACTTGATGTCGAACTCGGCCGGGAAGAATGACCACTTGGCTAGCCGCATTGGCAGAGATGGCTTGTCAAAGAGATATCGGACGGGGTCCACTTTGGAGACCGGGAGCAGCGAATGCGGCCGCATGTAGTGTTTCGGTTTCCCGACTACCCATACCAAGGCGGTACAAGTTTTCTCACGATCTTGAGTGGCGAGTTCACTTCCTTGAAGCTTTCGGCTACGAAGTAGATTGCATGCTCAACCTTGGAATCTTTCTATTCTTGTGCCGGCATTGCTCCGATTGACGTGTGCATTCTTGTCGAGATATAGAAGTAGTGGCTTGTCTTCATGTGGCGGAGCACGATTGGGGGATTAACCAAGTAGGTCTTGATTTTCTCAAAATTTGTTTGGCACTCGGAGTCCCATTTGATGTCGGCATTCTTTTTCATCATTTTGAACATGGGCTCGCGAGAAGATGTCAGCGGTTGATGAAGCGGCCGGTGTATCGAAGCCTTCCCATGAAGCTTTTTACTTCTGTAAGGGTTTGAGGCGGCTTCATGTCGATGATGGCCTTGATTTTCATGGGATCGGCTTCGATACCTCTTTCGGTGACCATGTACCCCAGTACCTTGCCCCGCTTGACGCCGAAGGTGCATTTTGTCGGGTTTAGCCTCATGGAGTGTTTTACGAGTACGGTGAAGAACTTCCTCGGATACGTCATGTCTTTGCATGTCGATCCCTTGGAGTGGATGATCATGTCATCGACGTATACTTCGATTTCCTTGTGAATCATGTCATGGAAGAGAGTACATTGCGGCCGGTAAGAAATAACCCAGCGTTCTTTAGGCCGAACGGCATGGCCAGGTGTAACTTGATATGTCCCCCATGGAGTGGTGAAGGCGATCTTGGCACGATCCTCCTCGGACATCTTGATGCGGTTGTATCCGGCGAACCCCGTCCACGAAGGACTTTACTTGAAATTTGCCGTGGTGTCGACCGGCATGTCGATGTTAGGCGGTGGGAAATCATCTTTAGGAGTGGCCTTGTTGAGATCCGGAAATCCACACGACATCGACCTTTTCGTTGGCCTTGGTGACCGTCACGATGTTGGAGAGCCAAGTCGGGTACTCAATCACTCGATGAAACCAACTCGGAGCATTTTCTCAATTTCTTCTTTAACTTGCAAGGACCACTCTGGCTTGATCTTGCGCGGCTTACATTTGTGAGGCTTGGATTCGGGATCCGGGGGAATTACATGCTCTACGATCGAGGGATCGAGTCTGGCATGTCTGGTATGACCGGGCGAACACGTCAACATACTCCGGAGGAGGTTTATCGGGGCTTCCTTTTACGCATCGGCGAAGAAAGCGCCCACTTGTGTCTCTTTAGGCTCTTGCCGACCCGAGGTTCACTTTGGTCATAACCTCTTCGGCGGCTTGGGCCGGTTGTCCTCTTGGTCAACTACACGCTCGAGAACTTCTTTAATGTATTGTTCGTTTAATGTATGCAGCTTCTTTATCAATTGAATTATTAATGTCTTTTAAGTTGTTTGTTAACTTATCGGTTGTTAAAGTAGCAATGAGAGGATACTCAGAAAGGTCGGACTTTTCATTAAACAAGAACGGGAATACATGATTGGCTACAACATTATAGTCCTCCGGCGTAAGGCCGTTGGATGACTCGAAGGATTGGACTCGACAAGGAGGCGACTCAAAGGGTTTGAGACCGGGTTTAGGGAGATGTGGGTGCGGGCCCGGCTTGTCTTCCGGTTACGCTGGCTTGCCCTTGATCCGGTGAAAGTTACCCAATTCTTGATGGCATTGCTGGATGCTTGATGAGGGTGCGGGGATCGAGAGGCAGCCTGTTGTCCCAATCATGGCAATCATCTTTGTTGTCGGAGCCCGATCGATCAAGTTGGGCGACTCCATGTCTTCTTCAAGCAGAGACTCTGTAGAAATGGTCCACCTGAGAGCGTCTTCTATGAATTCTGGTTCCTTACGCTTTGGACTTCTTGTCTCGAATGTGGCCTCGGCGGCTGATCCGAAAAATCTGTTTCCCATGGAAGTACCTTGAGTTGCTCCTCTAAGTGCAGGATTCCCTTGAATGTGTACTCATCTTTGGACTATGGTGGCGGTTGGTCCAGGTAGAGGCTGTGATGTCGAGGAACGCTCCCTTATCGGATTAGCTTTGAGTCCTACGAAACGCTTGAGGTCCCGTGCTAGGTTGTTCCATTCTTTCTGTAGTCTCTGTGCGACTATCCTGCTTCTTTCTCATCTTCATCAGTTCCTGTCGGTCCCCTCGATTCTGTGTCGGTTCATTGTCGGTCCCCTCGGTTCTGCTTTGTCGGTTCCCTTGTCGGTCCCCTCGGTTCTAGCTGTCGGTTCATTGTCGGTCCCCTCGATTCTGGCTGTCGGTTCCCTTGGTGAAGTAATGAGCGAGGTCAAGTGTAAGGTCGAAGGTGGGTGTGCCGTCGGAGGTTCCCCTTTTATGGGCTGCTGCCTTGGTGCGGGCGAGCCTTTTGTCTTCCTTGATGTCAGCCGGTGTTGGCACGTAGCCAAGCCCCTGGACCGTGGTGTGGTCCTTGACTTCAATAACTTGGTGTTGGCCTTGCAGCCTCTTGCCGAGCCCCAGTCCTGGGATGAAGTTCATGAGTTTCATCATCTTCATGGCGGGAGGAATCTTGTCGTGAGATAGTGGAAGGTCCACGTTGCATATTTGGATCTTGGAGGTCTCCAGAGTGAATCCAGTTAATGGCATGTCATCATTATGCTTGATTTCCAACAACTTTGGAAGGTCGTTGGTCTTTGGTCCCCTCGGTGGTGGCCTTTGTCGCCGTAGGCGTGGTTAGCTCGTTGCCTTGCATGAACTTGAGGCACTGATGAAGGGTGGATGCCACGCCATTGATTTGATGCAGCCGGGGACGCCCAGGGATGGGCTGTGAAAGTGATTGGAATGTCCAACACTTGGAATTCGGTGGGGATCACCCGCTTGCCGAACCGGATGTTAAGAGTAGCAACCCCAGAAGCGTACGGGAAGTAGAGTCGTAGAGCCTTGACAGTGTGGATTGAAGGCTTCAGATCTGTGGGCTTGATGTCAAGCATGTCCATCATCTTGGCGGGCAAGACATTCATTCGGAACCTCCGTCTACCAACACGCGGGGAAGGCGACGCTCGTCCAGTGGGTGTGATGTAGAGTGGCTCATTGTGATCGGCCCCAAATTTTGGAAGGTCCAAATACGTGAAGGTAATAATGTTGCCATAGTGGATGTTGCCAATCATACGAATGACTTCATGCGGGGTTGCGTCCACGGGGACCATGGTACGGGCCGGGCTTTCCTCTAGCTTGAGCTTGTGAGGATAAGAGGAGGTGAGCGAGAGACCAAAGAGAAATGTTCGCTGAGTGCTTGAGTGAGTGAGGATCGGGTCCTCTTTCAAGGAATTTGCGTCTTCGGGCTGGCCGGGTTGCAATTCTGGCTCCGTCGGCTTTTTGGTGGCCTTAGGTGGTAATGCATGGATTTGACCCGATCGGGTTAGGACACTGACATCAGGTTTGGTCTCTTCTGAACAGGCTGCTTTGAGTTGAGCCATGGTTAGAGGAGGATTTCTCGTAGCATAGGTGTGATGATGTGTCGCCATTTCGCGGGAAAAAAATCGATTTTTTTGCGTTTCTTTGAAAAAACCAAATAAAACCCGGAAAAAGAACGGAGTCGCCACGCCATTTTTGTTTTAAGGGCCAAAACTTTGAAAAATGCCCGAGATTAGAGATTTGGGTTCGGAGGTCATGTTACACGCCGGGAAGGACGTTAGTGTGCACCCGGAATGCCTCGTAAAACGAGTCTTCCAAGCTGAAAATCATTTGTGTGTGTGTGTATTTGTGTGTTTTGGCCAAAATAATTTGAAACTCAGAAAAGTAAAAATTGGGATATCTTTTTAAGACTTTAAACTGATCCCATGATTTTTTGGAAGATTTTTGGATTGAGATTTGGTACTCAAAAGACCTTTTGAAGTTGAGAGTCACTTCTGCCAGAATGAAAAAGGCAGTGGACCTTTGATTTTGAAATGGACTCAAGGGCCTTAAAACTTCATAATCTGGATAAACTCAGAGAATGAAAGTTTTCCCAGACACCTTAAATAAGATTTGTGCGAAGGAATTTTCCATTTTGGAGAAGATTTGAGGGGTCAAAACCTTCTGGAAATCTCAAATATGAGATCTGGATTCCCAGAAGCTGATGAACTGGCCTCTAAAAGAAAATTTGAAAAAAGGAGTTTTACTCACCCAAAAAATAAAGTAAAAATATGTCTGGAAATCTCTGGATGTTGGATACAAAAAGTGTTTTGTAGTCAATACCAAATTCCAAGTTTATATGTGTCCAAAAATTAAGACAATGGACTGGGGTCTTGGAAAATTGCTACTGGACAGCAACTTCTCAAGAAAGAAAATATGATTTTAAGGGGGGTTTTTGCATCCATGCTTGTCCCCATTTCCCTAGGTTTTGGTTAGTGATCACTTGACATTTTAGTGGTGAATCAACTATACCAAACCATCCTTAAGAGTACATTAGGACTAAGCACTTCATTTGCTTGGGAAGGGGAATTTTATCCTTTGAAATCAAGATTTGGTGCTTGAAAATGGTTTTTAGGGTTTTGAAAATGTGTTTTATTTGCAAGAAAGTAAGAACACTTTGAAAATAATGTAGATCCTTGTAGAAGATCATCCATGGAGATGAACTTCCATGGTGATCTTCTTGGATCTTAAGACAAGAAGATGAATGAACTACATTTTGTAGTTTGAAAATGCATGCATGGATGAGAGATTTAGGGTAAGAAGAGGGAGGTTATACCTATCTTCTTTGTGCTTTGTGTTTGAAGGCTTGAATGCAAGAGTGTTTGGGTTTGATTTGAGTGAGTGGAAGTTGGGAAGATTCAAGAGAAAAAGGTGACAATTCTTATAGAATTCTCACTGTTTTCTCGAGTATATTCGCCAAATACTGTGAATTGTGTTCTTCTCTCCCTTTTTTTGTGACTGGAGGGCTCAATTTATAGCCCTCTGAAAATTACAAACCTATCCGCGCGGATGGGATCAGTCGCGTGCACTGTTCATTAAATGCTGCTTCAGGCTTTGGACACAAGGAATAATCTTTTTTAAAATTCAAATTAAACAGCCAGATTATGTTCCAGCCATTTCTATTTTTGGTTTGTTGACCATTTCTTTCACTTTTTTGATTCTTTTCCTTGGTTTATCCTTAAATAACAATGCCCATTTTGCCCTCACTTTGTTAGAAATGTTAGGAATTGTTAGGAATGTTATAACTTTCGTTAATTTTCTAACGAAAATTCTAACAAGCTCAAATTGGAGCACTTACAGTAGCTCCTCGGCGACGGCGCTTTCGAAGGAAGCGGGGTCATCGATAAGAGTAAGGCTCCATATTTGGCAGGATGATCGAGTGATCGAGTGGCTGAACCTAGCGATAGGCTACCTACGTATCCCGAGTGGGAATCAAGCCGGCCGTAGTTCGGGTCTTTGACCCTGGAGATGATGGCGTTTTAGGAGCCTCGAACCTGATGAGCGAGTCTACGGTCGGTTGCTTTGGAAGAAACTTCTGGCTGGGGGTAAGAGATGACCATTTTCGGTCGGATGGCTATCGGCTCTGCTGGGGATAGGAATGACCATTTTTGGTCTGGTGGCTATCCGCTCTGCTGGGGATAGGAATGACCATTTTCGGTCTGATGGCTATCTGCTCTGCTGGGGATGATTGCGATTTATCGCTTTCCTAGTGTTGTGAGGATAGGAATGACCATTAGGTGCCTCGAACCTTGATGATGGCGTTTTAGGTGCCTCGGACCTTGGAGATGGCGTTTTAGGTGCCTCGAACCTTGATGATGGCGTTTTAGGTGCCTCGAACCTTGGAGATGGCATTTTAGGTGCCTCGAACCTTTGGAGATGATGGCATTTTAGGTGCCTCGCACATGGATGATGATGGCGTTTTAGGTGCCTCGAACCTTGATGATGGCATTTTAGGTGCCTCGGACCTGGATGATGATGGCTTTTTAGGTGCCTCGGACCTGGATGATGATGGCGTTTTAGGCGCCTCGAACCTTAATTTGAAAAGGCCTTTCGGTGGACTTCGTCTGCCGAAGGATAGGGTGACCGTTTTGGTCGAAATTTGGACCTAATGATAGGCTACCTACGTATCCCTAGTGGGAATCAAGCCCTTTCGTAGTTCGAGTTTTACTCGAGATTCCGTTGGCTTTTAGGATTCCGTTAACTTTCTTTGGGGATTTCGTTAGCCTTTCTTTGAGGAAAATCGAGACGTATTTATAGGGAAATCGGTCTTGCGTTTCTTTGCAGGGGTAATTTTGATGAAAGATACGGGATCTCGTTATCTTTCTCGGGAAATCGGTCTTACCCGTTTGACTAGCCGGAATAATTTTGATGGAAAGATACGGGATCCCGTCTACTGCCGTTGATGATTTTGATGAAAGATACGGGATCTCATTATCTTTCTCGGGAAATCGGTCTTACGTTTGACTATGCCGGGGTAATTTTGATGAAAGATACGGGATTCCGTTATCTTTCTCGGGAAATCGGTCTTACGTTTGATTTGCTAGTTTGATGATTTTGATGAAAGATACGGGATCTCGTTATCTTTCTCGGGGAAATCGGTCTTACGTTTGACTGCCGTTTGATGATTTTGATGAAAGATACGGGATCTCGTTATCTTTCTCGGGAAATCGGTCTTACGTTTGGCTTGCCGTTTGATGATTTTGATGAAAGATACGGGATCTCGTTATCTTTCTCGGGAAATCGGTCTTACGTTTGGCTAGGGGTAATTTTCTTGACAAGGGGCGTTACTTTGGTTAACTTTGGTTAACTTTGTCAAGTTTGGGACTAAGCTGCGAGTCTGAAATTTTAAAGGGCAAAAGGGTCATTTTGACCCTTGCAACCCTATCCGCGCGGAGGGGATCTGAAAGTCAGAGGGTCTTAATGAGGGGCCAACGCCCTTCTTCTTTCCATTCAGTTTTTTGAAAATTACGAGAGAGGAAGAGAGAAAACGCCCCAAGCCGCCATTGTTGTCCAAAAAGCTTCAAAAATCTTCCAATTTTCTTCGATTTTCAAGCAATGGAACACGGGGAAGGTGTTTTTCAAGGCCAAGGACGTGGCCCGGTAGCGGAGAGACGATTGGAGCTCGTCCGAATGAGGAGGCATTATACTCCTTCGCAATCGATTGCGGAGGAGCCCTACCCCGATGCTTGGCAACATTGGGGTTCTGATTCGAGTCTCCGAACGGTATACTTCGAATCTTTTCATTCCCTTTGTTGATTTCTTGCTTAAAATTGAATTTTGGGTGATTTTTGAATTTTTTTTTTTTTTTTGAAAATTCGAATGATTGATGTTCTTGGCTTTGAATCTTGATTTTGATGCTTTGCATGAGTATATGAGTAACCCAAAATGTGCATTTTGCTTGGGAAAAAGAATTGGCATTTTCGCCTTTTTTTTTTTGTAAATTCGAAAATTGTGATTTTTTGAAATTTGAATATTGATCTGGATGATATGCATGTTGCAATGAATTTGTTGGTGTTCCAAAATGTGCATTTTGCTTGAGAAAAGAATTGGCATTTTGCCAACATGAGATGATGATATGAATGTATGATTTTTTGATTTTTTTTTTGAAAGGTGGGACGGATTTTTCCTCCCGTTGATTGAATGCATGTTATTTTATGAAAACGGGATGGAGTTTTTATTCCCGTAGGAATGCATTTTTTTTTTTGATGAATGCATGTATGCATGTCTTATGAAAAATGGGACGGAGTTTTTGCTTCCGTAGGATGTATGAATATAGGATTTTTTTTTTTTTAAGATGATGGATGATATGCATGCATGCATAGGAACTTCTCTTTTTTTTTTTTGAAAATGGGACGGAGTTTTTACTTCCGTAGGAATGCATTTTTTTTTGATGAATGCATTGGGATTTCTTTGGCTTGTCTCTTTTGTGCGAGAAAAATGGGGCTATGCTCATTGTATGCTGTTATGCTGTCGAATTTTCTTTGAAATTTCATGATGCATATGTATGCTCTCTTTTTTTTTCTTTTTTAATGCAAATGCAAATTTTTTTTTTGACATTTTCCTTCTTTTTTTTTTGTTTTATTGCAGGGTGGAAACAACTACGTGACGGAGCAGCTGAATAAGATGAAGCCTCGAGGATCGGTGGAGTACGTAGTTGACTTGTGGGACCAGAAGCTTCCGAATGCGGGCCGAGGAGCTTTGATGAGTCAGAGCAGATTGTTGTTGAGACCGGGCTTTGGGAGTTTGTTGAGTGCTTGAGGGGATTGGTCAAGTTCCCTAAGAGCAAGGGCCTGATGTTTGCTTTAGCGCAGCACTGGTGGGATGCGACCCACACGTTTCACTTCTTCTAGGGCGAGGCTACGGTTACGCCTTCGGCTATCTTTGCGATCACGGGTTTGTCCTTCAATGGACGCGGCATTGAGTGGCGGGTGACGGCTACGGCCCGATGTGGACACTGCAAGCTCTTACAGGCTTTACTCCCATTCCCAAAAAGGGGATGGGTATGGAGTATGCCGTGGTCTACGGGAAGATTGTGGAGACCATTGTGAGCTATGAGGTGGGGAGGAGAAGATAGGCGCCGATCGGATTGCTAGGGCCTTCTTGTGGTTTGCTTTTCGAGCACCCTCTTTGGACATCTTGAGGGACGGCGGTGTTTGCTTGCCGAGGAGTTTGGAGGATGTGGAGATGGGTGGAGATGTCTCGGGGAGAAGGCCCTGGCTGGCAGCGAGCTTTACTTTGCTCTTGATAGGTACGGCCAGGAAGGCTGTGAGCTCCTTATCTTGCTTTGAGTTTGCCACGGAGGTATAAGCTCTCTCTTTGCTTTCCCTTTTTTCTTGAGCACACACTTTTCTTTTGCCTTTGGATTGATTTGATTTTTTACCTTTCGCAGAGCATGGGCGTTGGAGTTCTTCCACGTCACGATGTGGCGACGGCCGGCGGAGTACGTCGGGGCGTATCAGGCCATGCGCTCTGGTCCAAGCATGCCGGGAGAAGATAAGCTCCGGAGGGCGCACGACTCTCGAATACGCGGATTGCCTTCCTTTGACGGAGGGTGAGATGGATGAGAGGATGATATTTTATCCACAGGATCGTTTCGAGGTGGCGCAGTGAAGGGCGAGATATGGGTTTGTGCGGCGGAGGATTTTGAGAGGTCGACTTATGACGTCTATTACACGGGAGAGAGGGTGACGCGCCGGCATGGCGTGGTCGCCTTTGATGACACCGGTGGAGCCTCCCGCCGATATGATGCACCGAGTGATAGATGCGTGACCTGGGATGATTCTGAGCCGGCCGGCACTTCTCGGCATTTGTGGCGATTGAGCCGTATCCAGGGTATTTGTTTTGAGGAGGTGAGGATGCCCCGGGTTACGGATAGAGAGGGCTTGGGATCCGCGGTACCCTCGGACGGATTTTTCATATATCCAGGATGGGGTCCGATTGAGGGTGCAGATCCCTCAGCCTGAGCGGCTTCCACGAGCTTTCCGGCCTCGTCCGGGTATGAAGGTATGGCTTCTCCTTTCTTTTTTTTTTTGCTTTTGTCTTTTCTTTTCTTTCATGTCATCATTTCTCGCTTCAACTGTTTCTGACGCTTTTGCTTTCGTGCAGTTTTCGGAGGTGGTCGTGGAGAGGCGGCGAAGCAAGAGTGATCGGAGCTAAGAGATTTATCGGGAGGATGGTTGCTTGCGGGGCTCCTCGAGCTAGAGCGAGGCGACCACGGCCGGCGCACATCGGGCGGGAGGCTTCCCTATTCCTTCGAGACTTCTTCCGAGACTCCTCTTTCTCCTCTCATTGATCCTCGCGCGGTACTACCTTCGGATCACGTCATTCTCGAGAGATCCTTACGGGCGGGGACACGTTTGCGCGGCATGGTGGGTCGTCTTCGTGCGTCCGGGAATCCAGCCTTCACCTTCGGATATGATTTCTTCGCAGATCTTGGCTTGCCCTATCAGAGCGTGCCGGTTGGTCCTGACAAGCGTTCTTCCGGGGACGAGGACGATGATTCTGAGCCTGAGATTTTCATGGCTACAGAGGAGGAGGGCCCGAGCCGCAAGAGGGACCAGGGGCAGACGTCGGTCGCTGGGGACTCCGATTGATTACTTGAGATTGAATTGATTTCTGAGATTTGAGATTTGTACAGATACAACTTATTTTTTATGCACATTTTTTTTGCTCTTTTCTTCTTTTCTCTCTTTTTTTTGGGATGTAATAATTTAGGATTATTGTTACCTACTTTTTTTTTTGATTTTTTTTTGCACACTCCCTTTATTTTTGGAATGTAACAATTTAGGATTTTATTTTATGAATGCAATGCAGTATGAATGCAATGTTGCATAAGCCTTGGTTTTTTGGCAAGGGTGTTAGTGTTTGGTGTATGTATGCAGGGGAGGTTTTTTTGCACAGTTTGGCTGGGTTAAAATATTCCTCTTTGGTACAGCGGTTTGGTATTGCAAAGATTTTTCTGATGGGAGACAATCATGTCCGCGCGGATAGGTCCTACATCTGACATTGTCCTTTAATTTTGCTTCAGATCTAGTCTCCCATTATTTCAAATTCAAATATCTTCTTCAACCACCAGTTCAAACAGCCATTTTCGGGGAGAAGGAGAGAAAAACCATGGAGAGAATTGTGAGCATGAGAAATCCACCCAAATTATCCCAAAATTCTCAAATGCAATTCTTCACCAAGTTTAAAGAGTGGTCTCGGGAGATTATGCATGAGAGGAGGTCATTCTTTGAAGAAAGGTACAAGGTGAAGTGCTTATGGTCCCTCAAAGAATTGGTTCCGGACTACGACCTCTTGAGAGCTTCTTCATCATTTTGGGATACTAGAAGGAATGTTTTTTGCTTTTCTTACAATGAGGTTGTTCCGACCGTGGAAGAATTTCGGGCTTTGCTTGGCGGTCTGGAGGTGGAAGAGATAGCGGTTCCTTTGTCTGGAGGGGCCTTTTTTGTTGATAGATTGTGCAACCTCCTTCATCTTTCCCCGGAGGAAGCACAAGGTATGATCTGTGGTCCCGATCATTTTGATATTTCCGGTCTCCCTGATAGATTTAGGGGCTTAGGCTTGCTTGACGATGCCTATTGGGATGCCTTTGCACTTTGCATGTTTGGGACCTTGTTCATGGTCCATTCTTTTGGGATCTTGTCATCGATCTCTGCTGGATGTAGTCGTTCATTGTCGCTTGGGCAGAGATGTTGTACCATTGATCTTGGGGGAGACTTTCCGTGCTCTCGATAGGCTGGCTACGGGAGACGGTATATGCACGAGGGCAGCCCGTTCCTCTTGACTACGTGGGCGATGGAGCGCTTGGGGATTCTTCGGGAAACTCCTGATATGATCAAGCCTTGGACATTTGCCAGGAGAGGGGTTTTGGTGGATTTTGATGATCAGGGCTCGTGGGAGCGTTGGATGGCTGGTCGCCGGACAGAAGATATTAGATGGTCAGTGCCTTGTTGGCAGGTGGAGACTCGCAGAGTGCTTCAGGACGGGTCTCATGTGGTTATGCTTAGGGCTTTCTCGGTCCGGCTTTTACATTTCGTCTTTGGTTCCGAGACAGGTTCGGCTTGGAGCGAGGTTCCTTTGGAGGACTTTGATGATATAGCCACCGGGGTGGTGGCTCTGCTTTTATGGATGATCCTTCGGTGTTTTCCTTTCTTTCCCGAGCATGGAGGTATGACGTCTTTCCTCCTCGGGTTATCCTCAGGCGTCCGAGACCTCGTGTTCTTGACCACTTGGTACTGGATTGGTACGAGAGGCATTTAGGAGAGACTCGAGATGGCTATTTTGAGACGGCGTGAGGCCATTGTGGGTGCGGAGGACCCGACAATTTCCGAGAGGAGGAGGGCCGAGGCGAGGGCCAACCCTCATGACAGAGCGGAGACGGCGTGACCGACTATGAGGCTTATGTCAAGAGGCGGGAGAGGAGGACTCCTATGCTATCGGCTAGGCTACAAGAGATGAGAGATGATGCTAGGGCTACCAAGGCCACGACAGAGGCCGGTTTGATAGATCCTGTTCCTATACCGAGCTTGGTAGGAGGAAGACCGACATTTTTCCTGTTCGTAAGAAGTAGACTCGAAGGGGAAGAAGAGGGGAGAGGCCGGTTCGAGTGGCATGGAGTGACTACGAGGTTTCCGAGTATCCCTTTCTTGTCATGGCGCATACACATTAGTTTGATTATGTATCTTAATTTCTTTTAGCAAAGTTGCCGGTTGTAGGAATGAATCGGGCTTAGACTCATCAAAAAGTTTTTAACTTGTAATGAATATTTGAATTGCTTGAGTTTTTCGAGACGCTTTCATGGTACGATCGGTTGTATTGATGTCGAGTATGACTTTTATTCGTGCTTTAGACCGAACCGTTTCCTGCCCTACGTTCCCCTCATTTTGAGGAGCTCGGGTTTTCGTAGTTCAACACGGTTTTTTTGTTTTGTTTTTTTGTTTTTTTTTTGTTTTTTTGTTTTTGGTGCGACCCTGTTTTTTACCTAGGCCGCCCTTTTCGGGTTTTCAACCTAGTTGGGTATTACTCTTTTGGCACTCTTTTTTTTTGACTCAGTGTTTTACGCGTAGTATCTGCGTAGCTTGTCACCATTCACTGGATGTACAAAGGGATTTCCGTCGAGATCTGTAAGTTGCATGGCTCCTCCGGAGAAGATCTTCTGGACAACATATGGCCCAACCCAGACAGGCTCCCATTTGCCAAGGGGGTTGATACGGACTGGGGGCTTCTCTTTCAAAACGAGATCACCTTCTCGGATCTCTCGATGCTTCACTTTCTTGTCGAAGGCTCTGGCCATTCTCCCTTGGTAAGCTCGGATATGTTCCATGGCCTTTAATCGTCGTTCATCTAGCAGGGCCAATTCATCATGGCGACTTTGGAGCCATTCGACCTCGTTGATTTGGCTTTCCAACAGCACACAGAGTGAGGGGATTTCCAATTCGATTGGGAGCACGGCTTCCATTCCGTATGTGAGGGCAAACGGTGTTTCCCCAGTTGTCGTTCTGACTGATGTTCTGTAGCCCCAGAGTGCCAGGTGTAGCTTCTCGGGCCAATCTACGCCGGACACCATTTTCCGGATGATGTTTTCCAAAGTCTTGTTTGCTGCCTCGACGGCTCCGTTGGTTTGGGGCCTGTAGGGAGATGACTTGTGACCGGTTATTCGGAATTATGCCAGCAGCCTGTCGCATTCCCCTTCGAAGTGGGATCCATTATCTGAGATGATTTCGGCTGGCAACCCGTATCTACATATGATGTTCTCTTTGATGAAGAGGGCAAATTTCTTTGAGTTGAGGATCTTGTAGGATTTTGCAAGGCATCCTTTTCAGTTCCTTAGAAGAAATCACCAATCTGCGTCTCTTTAGGCTCTTCCGCAGTTCCCAGACTCACACTCGTCAAAATCTCTTCGGCAGCTTGGGCTCGATTTTCCTCTTTCCGGACAACCTGCTTAAAGATTTTTTTTTGTTTGATTTTTTTTTGTTTAATTTGTCTGCTTCTTTATCTAATGAATTATTATCAAATGTTTTTTTATTAATTAATTCATCGTTAGTTAAAGTGGCAATCAAGGGATACTTGGAAAGGTCATTTCATTGAGAACGAAAAGGAAGTACAGCATTTGCTACATACTCGTAGTCTTCAGGCGTAAGGCCGTCGGACGAACCTAGAGACTCGACCTTAACAATGAGAGACTCGGAGGACTCTTCCTAGGTTGACACAAAGGGACGGGAGACCAATCCAGGCTTGGTGATAATTTCTCCTTTGGTCACGGATGGGTCTGAGAGAGTTTCCTGATTCTTTAATGGCATCGCTGTCAGGGGCGTCATGACTCGGGAATTGTGCTGTGCTCCTTCCTCGATCGTCGCTACCATTTCTTTGACTGAGCTGAAATCAATCAGGTCTGGCACCTGGATCTCTTCCCCGAATAACTGTTGCATAATCGGACCATCCCAATCATCTGAAAAGACTTCTGTGGCTTTGGCTTTCGGCATGGTCAATTCAAACTCAGGCTTCGGACCATCCTGGGCAGTAGGAATTGTGGTTGTGAGCTTCTCGAACTGTTCTACTAGGCTTGGCACGCCTTTGAAAGTGTACTCACTCTTCATGGTAGTGGTAGCCCCGGGGGTCTTGGGTAGGTCCAGAAACATTCTACGGACCGGGTTAGCTTTGGCTCCCCTGAACTTGTTGAGGCTATCCTATAGCTTCAGCCACCCTTCTGTAGGAGTGGGCTCTGTGATGTTACCCGGCTGTGTGGGACCCTTTACGAAGTAGTCAGCCAAATTAGGACTGAAAGGGAGAGATTTAGGGTCGTCGACCGGGACCCTTCCTGTGGCAGCTTCAAATCTTTTTCCTTTTCCAGTGTCCACCGAAGAGGCCTCATATCCCAGGCCGTGGCGAGTTTTCTGTCCTTTTACCTCGATGAGTTTGTGAGTTCCTTGTTGGTGCTTCCCCAGACCGAGGCCAGGTAGATAGTTCATCTTTCTCATCATTTTCAAGACCGGAGGGATTTTATCCCGGGTGATTGTCAGATCTATGTTGCACACTTGGGCCTTTGGAGGCTCGACCGTGAAGCCTGTTAGCATGAGACCTTCCTCGTCATGTTTGATTTCCAGAATAGGTATTCCACCTGTGTCCGTGCCCTCCAAGGTGACTAAATCCCCATAAATGGTCGTCAGGTCCCCATTCGAGATGAACTTCACACACTAGTGGAGGCTTGAGGTGACCCCCTTGACCTGGTGCAGCCAAGGTCTTCCCAATAAGGCATTAAAAGTGATCGGGATATCAATAACCTGGAATTCCACAGGTATTAATTTCTGGCCAAACCAAAGGTCCTAAGTAGCAACTCTAAGGACTGCTCGAGATGTCGAGTCGTAAGCTTTGACTGTGAGGGAGGAAGGTTTTAAGTCCTTGGACTTGATGTCAAGCAGGCTCATGATCTTTGCCGGAAGAATGTTCATTCCAGACCCATTATCAACCAGGACCCGAGGGAGGCGTCGTTCATCCAACTGGACTGTGATGAAGAAAGGCTCGTTATGATCAGCCCCAAATTGAGGGAGGTCGAGATCTGTGAAAGTGATTATGTTCCCGTAGTGGATGTTTCCAATCAGCTGTACCACGTCATCGGGAGTAGCATCAATAGGGACGAAGGTGCGGGCTAGGCTTTCTTCCAGCTTTAGCTTGTGGGGATAGGATGAGGTGAGCAGGGACCACAGAGAGATGTTGGCCTGCATTTGCTTCAACTGGGTGAGCACGGGATCCTCTTTTCCGGGGTCAGGAACTTCGGCTGTCTTAGCATAGGGACGCCGGTTCTCCCGGTGCTTGATCTCGTGGCCTTCTTATACGCCTTGGGATTCCCTTGGAAGATTTGCCCGGATCGGGTCAACAGTTAACTTCCTCATCGGTTGCTTCTTGACTAAATTTTTTCAACGCCGCTAAGGTCAACGGGGAGCCTTTTTGGCTATCGGCCACCGGGCCCGACGGAGTCTAGCAACGGTGAAGTGGCCGAGCCAGATCTTGGCTCCTTCCTGGGCGGCCCTTATAACTGCTTCCCAAGTCACAGGCTTTTGAGTTTGGGGTTGTGTTGTTGCCCCTTGGATGTCCCACAGAGCTAGGGCATCCTCTGATTCGCTCCCGTAGTCTACCTGGCTCATAGTTATCATACAACAAGAGTCGCTGTTGTCGGGGCTCGGCGGCTTTTTGATCTCATCCCCGGTATAGTGCAACCATTCTGGTTCTTTTCTGTAATACTCAGAACTGGAAATGATTATAGCATTCTGTGTGGGAGGCGCATCCGGTATCATGCCAGTTTCTAGGACTTCTCTGAAAGCTGACATACATTCGGGGAAGGTGACCTCTTCTTGGGTAACCTTGACAAGGAGTGTTACTTTGTTCCGGGGTGGATTTGATCTGACCATGGTTATTTTCTCATTTGGGCAGATGGGAGTTAGTTTCCCTCTCTCTATCAGATCTTCGACTATCAACCTGGATCGGACGCCTGAAAACCCTTTCCCCAAAGCATGGTAGGCAGTGTTGAACTCTAAGACATCCACGTGCTCAGACCCAGGAAACTTCATGGCCTTCATGTCCTCGGTTTCATATTCGTCTTCCGAAGTTTCTTCGTCATCGCTTGCTGATAACCAGCCATTGTGCCTGTCTCCCATGGGCTCATTTCCGGCATGATTATTCTAGAGTGATTCCGGATCTGGGGCCTCAGTTGAATCTTCGCTCTCGTCATCATCATCGTCATTGCTGTCGTCGGAATTATCTTCCCATACTACCGGGATATTGGCTGAGAGGGAACGCCGATCAAACCCGTTAGGGGAATATGGGTGCGTGCAACCGCAGAAATTGTCATATGCTCCCATTCCTGGAAGTGGTAATTGTGACTCAGCTTCTCCTCCCAGAAACTGCGGGGGAAGAGTGAGAGGGGGTGGCACGTATTTGACACCAGGTAGAATGTAGAAGGATTCTTCCTCCTCTGATTCTTCAGTTTCACTGCCTTCAGGATCGTATTCGACTTCTCCAATAGCTAGTTTGCAGAAGTGTACTAGCTCCAGATGTTCTTCGGCTTCTTTGCTGATAAGCCCCAGTACAGGCGCCCGTCTGAAGCTTTCTTGTTCAATCTTTCTTGACTGCTCTAACCATCTTGTGTAAATGGTTCTTTCATGTTTTGATCGGAACAACCCCAGTTCTCCAGTATCGGCTTTCCCTTCATCCGAGAAATAGCGGGCCTCGTATTCTTGCAAGGAGTCTCTGACATGAGACCAAGATGGGTTGATTCGTTCAATATCCTCAAGGCTGAGGGGGAATCCGACCCGGGATCCTCGACAAGGTTGACCGTGGGTATTTGGGGACCTTCATCATTTTCCGCATCTTCCTGGTCGTACGAAGGTTCTCCACATTCAATCATATTCACCTGATTATGGTTCCTTGGCAGAGGATTTTTGACTGTATTAGGCCCTTCGGGGCCTTCCAACTTTCCCTGCTCTATGAGGCCTTGGATTGCCTTTTTCAGAGTGAAGCAGTTGTCAGTCAGATGTCCGTGGTCTTGATGAAAAGCGCAATAATTTGAAGTATCTATGGGAGCATTCGGATTCCTGGGTTGGAAATTCTCCAAAGGCCGCAGCAAGCCTTCTTTCACCAGTCCCCTAAAGATGTCGTTCAGAGGCATTCCAAAGTTTTCGAGGTTCATGACTCGTGGCCTGGGCTCGGCTGGTTTTCTGGGAGCAAAAGGAGTTGTGTTATTACATTCCTGTCCCGCATAGTTAATCACCTCTTTGCCTTTAGCAGGAGCAGGGGCAGTGTTTGCAGGAGGAGCCCGATATTTGTAAGGTGTGCAAAGCAGCCGGTCCGATTGTAAGCCTTTTCAAACATAGCCGCGGAGTTAACCATGGCCCGTAAGTCTCGAGTACGGGAAGTGACCGAGGAGGCTCTCAGATGTGGTTTCAGGCATGACTGGAAGATGTCCAGTTGTTCCTCTTCGGAAGGAGGGATGGCCATTTCGCTGAGTTTCAGATTCCACCGCTTGTAAAAGTCCCCAACATTCTCATCGGGACGCTGCACTGTTGTTTGTAGGTCAACCCTATTTGTTTCCCACTCCAAGTTGGCCTTATATTTCTCTGTGAAGGCATTGGTAATCTGGTCCCATGTAGCCCTGGCTTCGGGTTTTAAGCGGAAGAACCATTTTAAGGCACTGGATTTCAAAGATAGACTGAAATAGTCAGCTAACTGCTGATTGGTGCACCCTTTGGCCTTCATCGCCAAGGTATATGTGTCCAAATGGGTTTTCGGGCATGCAGTCCCATCAAAGAGATCCAAGTTAGGCATCACGAATTTGTGGGGCAGGGGAACAATGGAGTCCGGGTCTGTAGGCCGGAAAGCGGACTTCTTGGCAGTCAACTCAGCGATCTGCGCTTTCATTTCCTTGTGTTGTTCCATGAACCAGGCCAGATGAGGGTCTTGTGGTGGAACCATGGCATTCAAGCTAGTGGTTGAGCTAGAGAGAGGAGCTACCACTGGCGGCAGACTGGTGGAGGGAACGGCCGATCCGGGGATGTAGGTGAAAACCTGTCCTTGGCCCAAATTGCCCGGGGGAGCATGAGTAGGAGCCTGGGCGAAGGGATAGAACCTTGCGGCCTGCTGTTGATTTTCAACTGGCAAAGTAGGTGGAGGCAGCCCCGATGTAGCTGGATAGCTTGGATTTCCGGAGTGAGGCCCATAAGTAGGCTTAGGTGCAGGCTGCTGTCCCTGATTGTTGAATTGCATGGCTGGCTGAGGCGATGGTGTATAACCCGGGGGGTACTGCGGTCCTGGTGATTCGGATGACACCGGGATGGAGGCTTGGTAACCCATAGAAGTCTGAGTGAGGAACGGATTTGTGTGAGGAGCAGCTGAACTAGTACTATTCTGAGGAGGGGCTCCTGATCGTGGCCCGTAACCAAGCCGTGGCGGCATTCCGAACCGTGGTTGTTGCCGTGAAGGTCCGAATTGATCGGTTCCGAACCGAGGTGGCATTCCAATTTGTTGGGGCATTCCGAGATAACCCCAACCATGAGAAGACATTCCGCATCGGCTTTGTCCCCACCGAGGAACCGTGAATTGATTTGTGCCATCGGGCCGCATGGATCCAAAGTGGTCTCGTGGTTGGGGAGCCGGCCGACCCGAAGACCGAGGAGCATGGGTTACAGTAGTGGTACCATAGGAGGTGGGTGGTGGCATCCTGGAGTAATCGGGCGACCGAGAGTGGGATTGGCATCCTCGTCTTCTTCCACGGTGAAGGTGCCATCTGGGATTGAGGCCGGCGGCCAAACCGTGGCTCTTAATAGCCTCCATAAGGCTATTCACCGTGCTTCTGTCGCAACCTCATTTGTTACGCTAACCGATTCCACTATTGTTCTCGTCTCGAGGGGTCCCGGGAGGCGGAGTGACGTTATCCCCATCATTACCGGGCCGATGTGCAGACATTCTGAAATCCGAAGTCGGAACAAACGGCGAAGCTGATGACGCGCTTGACTCTTCCCAACTAATCAAACAGTGACCCGGTGTCCGGAACCAACCTTTGTGAGGAGCTGCGGGGAAAAGGCACGAGGGTTCAGATGTCTGGGAATGAAGGAGGGTAGGTGTTTGGGCTTTGGGCTCATGCAACATGCGGTTATTTGTTCACGTTTACTTAAAACATGTTTTATTAACCTAATCGGTTGGAAAAGATTGCTCTTCTTTTTCGCAAACTACTCGGATCTGGATCGGTGGGCCCCGTCACTACGTCTATAAGCCCCTCGTATTCCACCCGTATTTCGACCTCCCAGGGTGGATAGCCCCGAGCGAGGGTCCTATAGGGCAAGCGGGTCCCACCGACCGAAAGAAAAACGATCCTAAAAGTCTTGCGGGTAATCGAGTCTTAACGAGCATTCGATGTAAATTACGGACAAAGCTGACGTCAAAGTCAAGATCATGTCCGAGGGCTCGACGAAAAGTCGGCATGATTTGGACTGATAAATGTCCACGATTGATCTTGACTTGTCGTCAATTAGGCCGTAATTAGGCATGGAATAATCATTAATCCTTGATGACTCAGTGTCAATCTTTGGGAGTCGGTGTATAATTTGTGCCGCCGAGCCGAAGTCAAGGCGCCGGCCAATATCTTGGTCAAAGTCTGCGGCGGAAAACCGGCAACTTCGACCGATTAGTGGTCCCCGAAAGATATTGAGTCGGTATGCCGACAAAGGCTTGAAAGGAAAGGTCTATACACGACAGGGCATGACACGGACCGTACTAAAAACCAACCGGGTCTCGGACAAAGTGTGTCACGGACAAGTGCATGGTCGACACGAGGCTCCATGGGATGTTTGGGTAGTCCTGTGCTTGCACCGAGAGGCGTAATAAGACCAAACGGGCCGCGACAAGGATTTCCCCGGGTTAGGGACGTAGTGTGCAGTGTAAGGTCACGTGCGCGTAGTGTGCAAGCAGTCTATTTTCTTTTTCTGAGTAAAATAGAAAATTTTTTATGTGTCTTAAAAATATGATGCATGATTTTTTTTTGAAAATTTTCTTTTTTTTTTTTTGAAATTTTTTTTTTGAATTTTTTTTTTTGAAATGAGCACATAAGCACATAAGCACAAAAATTCCGACAGTTAGGGACATGATTCCGACAGTCAAAATTTTGACTTTTTCCGAGGCGGCCGAGACAACACGAAAATGTGCAAAAATCAACACACACAACAAATGATTTTTAAAGCCGGGACGGAAGCTTGACCCTCAAAAGCTTTTCCTCTTTTTTTTTGAAAACAACGATACCGGTACGTGGGATTGTTAAACCACAATTTATCCCCGACTCGTGTTAGGAGGCGATAACGGGAAGTTTAATGGTTTCCACCAATATACAAAATATCGTTTTTTTTTTAGAAAAAAACTTGATTACGTCCCCAGCGAAGTCGCCACTGTGATGATCTGCCGCCGCCAAAATTTTTCTTTTCGAAAAATGGTTTAACTTTGAAATTCTTCGTTTCTTTGAAAAACCTATCGAAAAAGACCGGAGTCGCCACGCCATTTTTGTTTTAAGGGCCAAAACTTTGAAAAATGCCCGATATTAGAGATTTGGGTTCGGAGGTCATGTTACATGCCGGGAAGGACGTTAGTGTGCACCCGGAATGCCTCGTAAAACGAGTCTTCCAAGCTGAAAATCATTTGTGTGTGTGTGTGTGTGTTTTGGCCAAAATAAGTTGAAACTCAGAAAAGTAAAAATTGGGAATTCTTTATTAGACTTTGGACAGATCCCATGATTTTTGGTGTGATTTTTGGGTAGAGTTTTGATACTCAAAAGATTTTTGGAAGTTGAAGAACACTTCTGCCAGAATGAAAAAGGCAGTGGACACTTGATTTTGAAATAGATTTAAGGGCTTCAAAACTTCATAATCTGAGAAAACTCAGAGAATGAAAGTTGTTCCATACACCTTAAATAAGATTTCTATGAAAGAATATTCCATTTTGGAGAAGACTTGAGGACCCAAAACCCTCTGGAAATCTCAGATATGAGATCTGGACTCCCAGAGACTGGTGATCTGACCTTCAAAAGAAAATTTGAAAGAGGGAGTTTTACTCACGAAAAAAATAAAGTAAAAATATTTCTGGAAATCTATGGATGTTGGCTACAAAAAGTGTTTTGTAGTCAACACCAAATTCCAAGTTTATCTGTGTCCAAAAATTTAGACCATGGACTGGGGTCTTAGAAAATTGCTACTGGACAGCAACTTCTCAAGAAGGAAAATGTGATTTTAAAGGGGGTTTGGCATCCATGCTTGTCCCCATTTCCCTAGGTTTTGATTAGTGATCACTTGAAATTTTAGTGGTGAATCAACTATATCAAACCATCCTTGGGGTACATTAGGACTAAGCACTTCATTTGCTTGGGAAGGGGAATTTTATCCTTTGAAAATGAGATTTGATGTAAGAAAATGATTTTTAGGGTTTTGAAAATGTGTTTTCTTTGCAAGAAAGTAAGAACACTTTGAAAATAATGTTGATCCTTGTAGAAGATCATCCATGGAGATGAACTTCCATGGTGATCTTCTTGGATCTAAGACAAGAAGATGAATGAACTACATTTTTGTAGCTTGAAAATGTATGCATGGATGAGAGATTTAGGGTAAGAAGAGGGAGGTTATACCTATCTTCTTTGTGTTTTGTGTTTGAAGGCTTGAATGTAAGAGTGTTTGAGGCTTGAATATGAGAGTGTTTGAGTGAGTGTGATTTTGGTTGAATAGTTGAGAAAAAGGTGACAATTCTATGGAATTCTCACTGTTTTCTCTCTATTTTTGCCAAAGTGCAGTTGAAGAAATGTGTTCTTCTTTTTTATTTTTGAGACTGGAGGGCTCAATTTATAGCCCTCTGAAAAATGCAATGATGTCCGCGCAGATAGGGTCTTCAGCGTGCACTGTTCATTAAATGCTGCTTCAGGCTTTGGACACAAGGAATAATCTTTTGAAAATTCAAATTAAACAGCCAATTTTTGTTCCAGCCATTTCTATTTTTGGTTTTTCTTATTTCTTTTGCTTTTTTGATTCCTTTCCTTGGTTTATCCTTAAATAACAATGCCCACTTTGCCCTTGCTTTGTTAGAAATGTTAGGAATGTTAGGAATTGTTAGGAATGTTATAACTTTCGTTAATTTTCTAACGAAAATTCTAACAAGCTCAAATTGGAGCACTTACACCTAGCCATAGGTAGCTCCCTCTCTCTCTAAAACTCTCGTTCCGTCTCGATTTATGCTCCAGTCGCTACAACCGCTTCGGACAACGTTGTTGAAATGTAGACGCCTCCGTCTAACGGGTTCGATACGTTTTAGCCCCTAGATCCTCTTCTCTTCCCGTAAGAGAAGTAATCTCGAGTTAAAACGGCGTTCCGACCCCGTTCCGTTTACTTTTATGTCATTTACCAATTCCGGATCGTTTGATCCGTCGATCGTCATTTAAATTCCTGTCATTTACAATTTCGGACCGTTTGATCCGTCGAATGTCATTTACATTTCATGCAACTTTACCATTCCGAGTCGCTTGGCTCGTCGATCGTACTTTACAACTCCGAGCTGTTTGGCTCGTCGATCGTCATTTACAATTCCGGACCGTTTGATCTGTCGATACCGCATTTAAATACTGTCATTTACAAGTCCGACCCATTTGGATCGTGATAGTATTTACTTTTCAAAGTCCGAGTCGCAACCCGATTCGTTGATCGCAAAATCATTTAATACGTTTTTCCCGTAAAATCGTTAACAATGTAATGCCCGGTTCAAAACCGGAGTTCGACCTTCGAACTCTCTTTCAAAAAGCGCGAAATGACGTTTGGCATCCAAACGCTCATTTTCAAACTTAAAAGCCGACTTTTGACATTCAAAATCATTTAATACGTTTTTCTCGTAAAATCGTTAACAATGACATGCCCGGTTCAAAACCGGAGTTCGACCTTCGAACTCTCTTTCAAAACGCGCGAAATGATGTTTTGCATCCAAACGCTCATCTTCAAACTCAAAATTTTACGTTTGACATTCAAACGCTCTTTTCTTAAAAGTCAACATTTGACACTTAAGATAAACAGTTAAAATCAGCATTCGCGCCACTTTTCCTAAAACTCCAAAAACCGACGTTTGTCATTCAAACGCTCGTCTTTTCAAACAGATCACCTAATCAACGTTTAACATTCAAACCAAGATTAAGCTTGTCATTCAAGCCCCCATCTCAAAATGCAAACACACACACACATGCACACATTTTCGAGAAAGGTAGAAAGACTCGTCATGCGAGGCATTTCGGGTGATCTCGTAATACTCTTCCCGAAACGTAACGTGACCTCCGAACCTAACAATCTCTGGTACCAAATAGCTTTTTACTTGTTTTTGCTACCAATATAAATGACCCCCTGTTTTCAAAGCCGTTTCCTAAGTTTTTGCTACCAATAAAAATGACACCATTTTCACTAAAGCCGTTTCTCAACGTTTGGGCTCAAAATACAAAAACCGCGTGGCGACTCCTCTTCCTTCCCAAAAAGCGAGGTCTCAGACACCAACCCTCCGCGAAAGACAACCGCCTTTTCACGCCCGCGCGAAAATCCTGGGTAATTTCACCCTCCCTCATTTTTCACACCATCCTCTTCTCCTCTCTCCCTAAGCCTTCTGGCTCCCCCTCTAAGTCCTTCCGAGGCACTCCCGGTCCCTTTCGGTTCCTTCCGGGGCCTTCCGAGCTCCCTTGTGGTGCTCTGAAGCCCTTTCCGAGTGCTCCCGAGACCCTCCCGCGCTGCCCCGAGGCACTCTCGAGGTATTTTGAGGCCCCTTGTGGTACTCCGAAGCCTTTCCTGGTCTTTCCCGAGGCATCCCGGCCCTTTCCGAGCCAAACCGGCAATTCGGACGCACGCCGAACCTCTGCCCGAATCCAGCCAACGATCCCAACGCACGCCGAACCTCTGCCCGAATTCATCCCTGCGATCCCAACTGTAAGTGCTCCAATTTGAGCTTGTTAGAATTTTCGTTAGAAAATTAACGAAAGTTATAACATTTCTAACAATTCCTAACATTTCTAACATTTCTAACCAACCAAGGGTAGATTAGGGATTGCCAAAAAAAGATAAACCAAGGAAAGGAATCAAAAAAGCAAAAAGAAATAAGAAAAACCAAAAAAAGAAATGGCTGGAAACATAATCTGGCTGGTTAATTTGAATTTTAAAAAAGATTATTCCTCTTGTCCAAAGCCTGGAGCAGCATTTAATGAACAGTGCACGCTGCAGGTCCTGTCCGCGCGGATGGGATTGCAATTTTTAGAGGGCTATAAATTGAGCCCTCCAGTCACAAAAATAAGGAGGAAGAAGAACAAAATTCACAGTATTTGACGAATATACTCGAGAAAACAGTGAGAATTCTATAAGAATTGTCACCTTTTTCTCTTGAATCTTCCCAACTTTCACTCACTCAAATCAAACCCAAACACTCTTGCATTCAAGCCTCAAACACTCATATATTCAAGCCAAAGCCCCAAAATACAAAGAAGATAGGTATAACCTCCCTCTTCTTACCCTAAATCTCTCATCCATGCATGCATCTTCAAACTACAAAATGTAGTTCATTCTTCTTCTTGTCTTAAGATCCAAGAAGATCACCATGGAAGTCCATCTCCATGGATGATCTTCTACAAGGATCAACATTTTCTTCAATGTGTTCTTATTTTCTTGCAAATGCATTTTCAAAACCCTAAAAACCATTTTCAAACATCAAATCTCATTTTCAAAGGATAAAATTCCCCTTCCCAAGCAAATGAAGTGCTTAGTCCTAATGTACCCCAAGGATGGTTTGGTATAGTTGATTCACCACTAAAATATCAAGTGATCACTAACCAAAACCTAGGGAAATGGGGACAAGCATGGATGCAAAATCCCCTTTAAAATCATATTTTCTTTCATGGGAAGTTGCTGTCCAGTAGCAATTTTCCAAGATCCCAGTCCATTGTCTTAATTTTTGGACACAGATAAACTTGGAATTTGGTGTTGACTACAAAACACTTTTTGTAGCCAACATCCAGAGATTTCCAGACATATTTTTATTTTATTTTTTGGGTGAGTAAAACTCCTCTTTTCAAATTTTCTTTTAGAGGCCAGTTCATCAGCTTCTGGGAATCCAGATCTCATATCTGAGGTTTCCAGAAGGTTTTGACCCCTCAAATCTTTTCCAAAATGGAAAATTCCTTCGAAAAAATCTTATTTAAGGTGTATGGAACAACTTTCATTCTCTGAGTTTATCCAGATTATGAAGTTTTAAGACCCTTGAATCCATTTCAAAATCAAAGGTCCACTGCCTTTTTCATTCTGGCAGAAGTGACTCTCAACTTCAAAAGGTCTTTTGAGTACCAAATCTCAATCCAAAAATCTTCCAAAAAATCATGGGATCAGTTTAAAGTCTTAAAAAGATATCCCAATTTTTACTTTTCTGAGTTTCAAATTATTTTGGCCAACACACACACACACACACACACACACAAATGATTTTCAGCTTGGAAGACTCGTTTTGCGAGGCGCGCCGGGTGCACACTAACGTCCTTCCCGACGCGTAACGTGACCTCCGAACCCAAATTTCTGATCTCGAGCATTTTTCAAAGTTTTGGCCCTTAAAACAAAAATGGCGTGGCGACTCCGTTCTTTTTTTCGGGTTTTATTTGATTTTCAAAGAAACGAAAAATCGAAACAAAATTTTCCCGCGAATGGCGACATCATCACAGTGGCGACTCCGCTGGGGACTTAGCTTTTTCTAAAAAAAAATGATATTTGGTATATTGGTGGAAACCATTAAACTTCCCGTTACCGCCTCCTAACACGAGTCGGGGATAAATTGTGGTTTAACAATCCCACGTACCGGTATCACCGTTTTCAAAAAAAAAAAAGAGAAAAAGCTTTTGAGGGTCAAGCTTCCGTCCCGGCTTTGAAAATCATTTGTGTGTGTGTGTTGATTTTTGCACATTTTCGTGTTGTTTTGGCCGCCTCGGAAAAAGTCAAAATTTTGACTGTCGGAATCATGTCCCTAACTGTCGGAATTTTCGTGCTTACGTGCTTATGTGTTCATTAAATTTCAAAAAAAAAATTCAAAAAAAAAAGGATTTTCAAAAAAAAAAGAAAATTTTCAAAAAAAAAATCATGCATCATATTTTTAAGACACATAAAATTTTTTTTTTCTATTTTACTCAGAAAAAGAATATAGACTGCTTGCACACTACGCGCACGTGACCGTACACTGTACACGATGTCCCTAACCCGGGGAAATCCTTGTCGCGGTCCGTTTGGTCTTATTACGCCTCTCGAACGAGCACAGGACTACCCAAACATCCCATGGAGCCTCGTGTCGACCATGCACTTGTCCCTGACACACTTTGTCCGAGACCCGGTTGGTTTTTAGTCTGGTCTGTGTCATGCCCTGTCCGTGTATAGACCTTTCCTTTCAAGCCTTTGTCGGCATACCGACTCAATATCTTTCGGGGACCCTAACCAGTCGAAGTTCTGCCGGTTTTCCGCCGCAGACTTTGACCAAGATATTGACCGGCGCCTTGACTTCGGCTCGACCGGCACAAATTATACATCGACTCCCAAAGATTGACACTGAGTCATCAAGGATTAATGATTATTCCATGCCTAATTACGGCTTAACTGACGACAAGTCAAGATCAATTGTGGACGCTTATCAGTCCAAATCATGCCGACTTTTCGTCGAGCCCTGGGACATGATCTTGACTTTTGACGTCAGCTTTGTCCGTAATTTACATCGAATGCTCGTTAAGACTCGATTACTCGCCAGACTTTTAGGATCGTTTTTCTTTCGGTCGGTGGGACCCGCTTGCCCTATAGGACCCTCGCCTGGGCTGTCCACCCTGGGAGGTCGAAATACAGGTGGAATACGAGGGGCTTATAGACGTAGTGACGGGGCCCACTGATCCAGGATCCAGAGTAGTTTACAAAAAAGAAGAGCGATCTTTTCCAACCGACTAGGTTAATAAAACATGTTTTAAGTAAACATGAACAAATAACTGCATGTTGCATGAGCCTAAAGCCCAAACATCTACCCTCCTTCATTCCCAGACATCTGAACCCTCGTGCCTTTTCCCCCAGCCTCCGCACAAAGCTTGGTTTCGGGCACCGGGTCATCGTTTGATTAGTTGGGAAGAGTCAAGCGCGTCATCGCCTTCGCCGTTTATTCCGACTCCGGGTTTCGTAATGTCCGCATCGCCCGGTAATGATGGGGATAACGTCACTCCGCCTCCCGGACCCTCGTACAGAGCAACAAAGTGGAATCCGCTAGCGTAACGTATGAGGTTACGACAGAAGCACGGCTAAACAGCCTTATGGAGGCTATTAAGAGCTACGGTCCGGCCGCCACCTCAATCCGTATGGCACCTTCACCGTGGAAGAAGACGAGGATGCCAACCCCACTCTCGCCGCCCGACTACTCCAGATGCCACCACCCACCTCCTATGGTGCCACTACCGTAACCCATGCTCCTCGGTCTTCGGGTCACGCCTCCCCAACCACGTATCACCGGATCCATGCAGCCCGATGGCACAAAACTAGCCATAGCCCCTCAATGGGGACAAAGCCAAGCACGGAATGTCTTCTCATGGTTGGGGTTATCTCTAATGCCCCAACAAATTGGAATGCCACCTTAGTTCGGAACCGATCAATCCGACCTTCACAAAGAATGCCTACAGCTCGGAATGCCGCCACAGCTGGTTCTCGGGCCACGTCACGGCCCCTCCTCAAAATAGTAATCGGTTCAACCAAGCTTCCTCACACAAATCCGTTCCTCACTCAGACTTCTATGGGTTACCAAGCCTCCATCCCGGTGTCATCCGAATCACCAGACCGCAGCATTCCCCGGGTTATACACCGCCTCAGCCGGCCATGCAATTCAACAGTCAGTGGACAGCAGCCCGCACCTAAGCCTACTTACGGGACCCACTCTGGAAATCCAAGTTATCCGGCTACATCGGGGCCGCCTCCACCTACTTTGCCGCTTGAAAATCAACAAGCAGCCGCAAGGTTCTATCCCTTCGCCCAAGCTCCTACTCATGCTCCCCGGGTAACTCACCCTGTGGACAGGTTTTCACCTACGTCCCCGGATCGGCCGTTCCCTCCACCCGCCCGCTCCAAAGGGTAGCTCCTCTCTCTAGCTCACCCACTAGCTCGAATGCCATGGTTCCGCCACAAGACCCTCACTTGGCCCGGTTCATGGAACAACACAAGGAAATGAAAGCGCGTATCGCCGAACCGATCGCCAAGAAGTCCGCCTTCCGGCCTACTGCACTGACTCCATTGTTCCTCCGCCCCACAAATTCGTGATGCCTAATCTGGATCTCTTTGATGGGACCGCATGCCCGAAAACCCATTTGGACACATATACCTTGGCGATGAAGGCCAAAGGGTGCACCAATCGCCAGCTAGCCGACTATTTCGCCTATCCTTGAAGTCCAAAGGCCTTAAAGTGGTTCTTCCGTTTGAAACCCGAAGCCGTGGCTACGTGGGACCAGATTACCAATGCCTTCACAGAGAAATATAAGGCCAAATTGGAATGGGAAACAAATAGAGTTGACTCTACAAACAACAAAGCAGGCCCGATGAGAATGTTGGGGACTTTTACAAGCGGTGGAATCTCAAACTCTGAAATGGCCATCCCTCCTTCCGAAGAGGAACAACGGACATCTTCCAACATGCTTGAAACCACATCCGAGAGCCTCCTCGGGCCACTTCCCATACTCGACTTACGGGCCATGGTTAACTCTGCAGCCTAAGTTTGAAAAGGCCTACACCAAGAACCTGGCCGCCGCACCCGCTACGTATATCGAGCTCCTCCTTCAAACATCGCTCAAGCCTCGCCAAAGGCAAAGAAATGATTAACTATGCGGGACATGAATGTAATAACACAACTCCTTTTGCTCCCGTAAAACCAGCAGCCTGCACCACGGGTCATGAATCTCGAAAACTTTGGAATGCCTCTGAATGACATCTTTAGGGACTCGGTGAAAGAAGGCTTGCTGCGGCCTTTGGAGAATTTCCAACCCAGAATCCGAATGCTTCCGTAGACACTACAAAGTATTGTGCTTTTCATCAAGCTCACGGACATCCGACCGACAACCGCTTTACTCGAAAAGGCAATCCAGTGGGCTAATAGAGCAAGGAAAATTGGAAGGCCCCGAAGGACCTAATACAATCAAAAATCCTCTCGCCAAGGAACCATAATCGTGAATATGATTGAATGCGGAGAATCTTCGCATGCCCAGGAAGATGCCGATGAAGGTCCTCAAATACCCGTGGCCAACCTTGTCGAGGATCCCGACCCGGATTCCCCGCAGCCTTGAGGACATTGAACGAATCAACCCATCTTGGTCTCATGTCAGAGACTCCTTGCAAGAATACGAGGCCCGCTATTTCTCGGATGAAGGGAAGGTCGATACTGAAGAGCTGGGGCTGTTCCGGTCAAAACATGAGAGGACCATTTACACAAGATGGTTAGAACAATCGAGAAGAATTGAACAAGAAAGCTTCTGGCGAGCGCCTGTACTGGGGCTTATCAGCAAAGAGGCCGAAGAACATCTGGAGCTAATACACTTCTGCAAACTGGCTATTGGAGAAGTCGAATACGATCCCGAAGGCAGTGAAACTAAAGAATCAGAGGAGGAAGAATCCTTCTACATTCTACCAGGTGTCAAATACGTGCCACCCCCTCTCACTCTTCCCCCGCAGTTCCTGGGAGGAGAAGCTGAGTCACAATTGCCACTTCCGGGAATGGGAGCATACGACAATTTCTGCGGCTGCACGCACCCATATTCCCCTAACGGGTTTGATCGGCGTTCCCTCTCCGCCGAAATCCCGGTAGTATGGGAAGAAGATTCCGATGACAGCGATGATGATGATGATAACGAGAGTGAAGAGTCAACTGAGGCCCCGCATCCGGAAACAATCTGGAACAATCATGCCGGAAATGAGCCCATGGGAGCCAGGCACAATGGTTGGTTGTCAGCAAGTGACGATGAAGGACCACCGGAAAATGCAAGTCAAATGCCAGTAGGGGTGGACCCCCAAGAACTGCACCTCGTAAGATGCACATGCGGTCAATGTCCGGACACTTCAGAAGATGAGGGACAAAGAAAGCCCGCGCCTGCATCCGTACATATCCGAAATCCTAGAACACAACGTCCCTTATAAGAACCTCGACCGGTGAATGGAAAGGGTTCATTGAAGCACTGGTCGAGAATGGAGGGTTTCAGCCACCGGAAGATGAAGAATTCGTCAACGTTATCGGATCTTTTTCTTCTTTCCCGAGAACGGATGGCATAACAACCATAAGGGTCACAACCGGGCCGCTCGAGCGCAGCGAGTGCCTGCAATCACTGAAAAGGGTTATTGATCTGAACGTCTCCCCAGTAGCCTTCATACCTATGAATCCACATGACGCCTTCCTAATTGCTCCGGTGCCCGACAATGGACCCCGGGTGCTCCTTATTTGGACACAGATCTATCGAGCTGCTACATCAAACTCCGAAGGGGAACGTTGCCTATCCTTCACTTGTGGCTGCCCTACTTGCAAGATTGAAAGAAAAAGGATGTACGATGAAATGGAGGCTGATAGCCATAACTCTGTGGGCCATACCGGGGATGAAATCGAAAAGCCCCCGAGCCCCGACAATAGCGACTCTTGTTGCATGATAACTATGAGCAAGGCAGGCCATGAGAGTGAATCGGAGGACGCCCTAGCTCTGTGGGCCATCCAAGGGGCAACAACACAACCCCAGACTCAAAAGCCTGTGACTTGGGAAGCAGTTATAAGGGCCGCCCAGGAAGGGGCCAGTACAGCTCAGCCCCTCACTGTCGCTAGACTCCGTCAGAACCAGTGGCCAATAGCCAAAAAGGCTCCCCCGTTGACATTGGCAGCCTTGAAGAAATCCAGTCAAGAGACAACTGAGGAGGAAGTTAACCTGTTGACCCGATCCGGACAGATCTTCCAAGGGAATCCCAAGGCAGATAAGAAGGCCACAGATCAAACACCGAAAGAAGATCGCCGCCCCTATGCTAAGACAGCTGAAACTCCAGACCCCGAAAAAGAGGATCCCGTGCTCACCCAGTTGAAGCAAACACAGGCCAACATTTCCCTCTGGTCTCTACTCACTTCGTCCTATCCCCATAAGCTGAAGCTGGAAGAAAGCCTGGCTCGCACTCTAGTGCCTATTGATGCTACTCCCGATGATGTGGTACAGCTAATTGGAAACATCCATTACGGGAATATAATCACTTTCACGTATCTCGACCTCCCTCAATTTGGGGCCGATCATAACGAGCCTCTCTTCATCACACCAGTTGGATGAACGACGCCTCCCTCGGGTCCTGGTTGATAATGGGTCCGGAATGAACATTCTTCCGGCAAAGATCATGAGCCTGCTTGATATCAAGACTACAGACTTGAAGCCTTCCTCCCTCACAGTCAAAGCTTATGACTCGACATCCCGAGCAGTCCTCGGAGTTGCTACTTTGGACCTCTGGTTCGGCAAGAAATTGATACCTGTGGATTTCCAGGTTATCGACATCCCAATCACTTTCAATGCCCTGCTAGGAAGACCTTGGCTCCATCAAGTCAAAGGGGTCACTTCAAGCCTCCACCAGTGTGTGAAATTCGTCTCGGATGGGGATTTGACAACCATTTACGGAGATTTAGTCACTTTGGAGGGCACGGATACAGGTGGAATACCTATCCTGGAAATCAAACGTGATGAGGACGGCCTCATGCTGACAGGCTTCACAGTCGAGCCCCCTAAGGCCCAAGTGTGCAACGTTGATCTGACGGTCACCCGGGATAAAATCCCTCCGGTCCTGAAAATGATGAGAAGGATGAGCTATCTACCTGGCCTTGGTCTGGGGAAGCACCAACAAGGAATCCACAAGCTCATCGAGGTGAAAGGACAGAATACTCGCCACGGCCTGGGATATGAGGCCTCCTCAGTGGACACCGCAAAAGGAAAAAGATTTGAAGCTGCCACAGGAAGGGTCCCGGTCAACGATCCTAAATCTCTCCCCTTCAGTCCTAATTTGGCTGACTACTTCGTAAAGGGTCCCACACAACCCGGTAACATCACCGAGCCCACTTCTACAGGAGAATGGCTAAAGCTACAGGATAGCCTCAACAAGTTCAGGGGAGCCAAAGCCAACCCGGTCCGCAGAATGTTCCTGGACCTACCCAAGCTGCCCGGGGCTACCACTACCATGAAGAATGAGTACACCTTCAAAGGCTTGCCAAGCCTAGTGGAACAATTCGAGAAACTCACAACCACAATTCCAGTCATAAATCTCAAAATCTCAGAAAATCAGGGGGGGTAATCAATCAGAATCCCTAGCGCCCGACGTCTGTCCCCGGTCCCTCTTGCGACTCGGGCCCGCCTCCTCAGGAGCCCTGAAGATCTCGGGCTCAGAATCATCCTCGTCTCCAGAAAGAGGCTCGTCAGGACCAACCGGCACGCTCTGATAGGGCAAACCAAGATCCGCAAAAAAATCATATCCGAAGGCGAAGGCGTCGGACTCCTGGACGTACGAGGACGACCCACCATGCTGCCAGACGTGTCCCTGCCTGTGTGGATCCCCGAGAATGACGTGATCCGAAGGCAGCACCGCGCGGGGATCAATGAGAGGAGACAGAGGAGTCTCTGAAGAAGTCTCTGAACGAATAGGGGAAGCCTCCCGCGACAGGCGCCGGCCGTGGTCGCCTCGCTCTAGCACGAGGAGCCCCGCAGAGACCATCCTCCCGATAAATCTCTTAGCTCCGATCACTTGCTTCGTCGGCTTCTCGACGACCACCTCAGAGAACTGCACAAAAGCAAAAGCGTCGAAGCTTGATTGAAGCGAGAAATGATGACGGGGAAAGAAAAGAAAAGACAAAAGTAAAAAAAAAAAAGAAAGAAAGAGAAGCCATACCTTCATACCCGGACGAGGCCGGAAAGCTCGTGGAAGCCGCTCAGGCTGAGGGATCTGCACCCTCAATCGGACCCCATCCTGGATATATGAAAAATCCGTCCGAGGGTACCGCGGGATCCCAAGCCCCTCTCTATCCAGAACCTGGGGCATCCTCAGCCTCCTCAAGACAAATACGGGGTACGGCTCAATCGCCACAAATGCCGAGAAGTGCTGGCCGGCTCGGTAATCATCCCAGGTCGCAGATCTGTCACTCGGGTGCATCATATCGGCGGGAGGCTCCACCGGTGTCCTCAAAGGCGAGTTCACGCCATGCTGACGCGTCACCCTCTCTCCCAGATAATAGGCATCGCAGGTCAGACCTCTCAGAATCCTCCGCTGCACAGTCCAAATCTCAGCGCCCTTCAGCTGCGCCACCTCGAAACGATCCCAGGGATAGAATATCATCCTCTCGTCCGTCTCAGCCTCCGTCAAAGGAAGGCAATCCGCGTATCTAAGAGTCGTACGCCCCCTGGAACTTATCTTCTCCCGGGCATGCTTGGACCAGGAGCGCATGGCCGGATACGCCCCGACGTACTCCGCCGGCTGTCGCCACATCGTGACGTGGAAAAACTCCAACGCCCATACCTGCGAAAGGTAAAAATCAAATCAATCCAGTGCAAAAGAAAAGTGTGTGCTCAAGAAGAAAGGGAAAGCAAAGAGAGAGCTTATACCTCCAGGGCAAACTCAAAGCAGTACAAGGAGCTCACAGCCTTCCGGCTGTACCTATCAAGAGCAAAGTAAAGCTCTGCCAGCCCGGCTTCTCCCCAGGAGACGTCTCCAGCCATCTCCATATCCTCCAAGGACCTCAGCAAGGCAAAGACTGCCGTCCCCTCAGCATGTCCAAAGAGGGTGCTCGAAAAAGCAAACCATAAGAAGGACCTGGTAATCTGATCGGCGCCTATCCTCTCCTCCCCAGCCTCGTAGCTCACAATGGTCTCCACAATCTTCCCGTAGACCACCGCATACTCCATCCCCATCCCCTTTTTGGGAATAGGGGAAAATCCCAGAAGAGCCTGCAGATCCGCATCGCTGTAGCCGTCCCGCCACTCAATGCTGCGTCCATTGAAGGACAAACCCGTGATCGCAGCATAGTCAGAAGGCGTAACCGTAGCCTCGCCCCAAAAGAAGTGAAACGTGTGGGTCGCATCCCACCAGTGCTGCGCTAAAGCAAATATCAAGCCCTTGCTCTTAGGGAATTTGACCAATCCCCTCAAGCACTCAACAAACTCCCAAAGCCCGGTCTCAACCACAATCTGTCTCGGACTCGGCAAAGCTCCTCGGCCCGCATTTGGAAGCCGGTCCCACAAGTCAACTACAGACTCCACCGATCCTCGAGTCTTCATCTTGTTCAGCTGCTCCGTAACGTAGTTGTTTCCACCCTGCAATAAAACAAAAAAAAAAAGAAAATGTCAAAAAAAAATTGCATTTGCATTTGCACGAAAAAAAAGGGGCATACATATGCATCATGAAATTTCAAAGAAAATTCGACAGCATAACAGCATACAATGAGCATAGCCCCATTTTTCTCGCACAAAAAAAAAAAAAAGAACAGTTTTCAGCAAATCCCAATCAACATTCATACAAGGAGTCAACGGAAGCAAAAACTCCGTCCCATTTTCATAAAATAACATGCATACATTCATTGAGAAAAAAAAATGCATTCCTACGGAAGTAAAAACTCCGTCCCGTTTTCACAAAATAACATGCATTCAATCAACGGGAGGAAAAATCCATCCCACTTTTCAAAAAAAAAAAAAATCAAAAATCATACATTCATATCATCATCTCATGTTGGCAAAATGCCCATTCTTTTCAAACAAAATGCATATCATTTTTCAAATCACAATTCTCGAATTTTCAAAAAAATATAAAATGGCGAAAATGCCAATTCTTTTCCCAAGCAAAATGCACATTTTGGGACACCCACAAATTCATTGCAACATGCAAAATTCAAATTTCAAAAAAAAAAATCACAATTTTCATCCATGATTTTTCGGATACTAAAAAAAAAAATGGCGAAAATGCCAATTCTTTTTCCCAAGCAAAATGCACATTTTGGGTTACTCATATACTCATTACAACATGCAAAGCATCAAAATCAAGATTCAAAGCCAAGAACATCAATCATTCGAATTTTCAAAAAAAAAAAAAATTCAAAAATCACCCAAAATTCAATTTCAAGCAAAAAATCAACAAAGGGAATGAAAAGATTCGAAGTATACCGTTCGGAGACTCGGATCAGTGGCCCAATGTTGCCACGCATCGGGGTAGGGCTCCTCCGCAATCGATTGCGTAAGAGTATAGTGCCTCCTCATCCGGACGAGCTCCAATCGTCTCTCCGCTACCGGGCCACGTCCTTGGCCTTGAAAAACACCTTCCCCGTGTTCCATTGCTTGAAAATCGAAGAAAATCGGAAGAATTTTGGAGTTCCTAGGCTATCAATGGCGGTTTTGAGCGATTTTCTCTCTCTCTCTCTCTCGTAATTTTCTGTAAAAACAGACTGGGGAAGAAGAAGGGGGCGGCCCCTCATTTAAAACCCTCTGAACACGCTCCTATCCGCGCGGATAGGATTGTCAGGGTCAAAATGACCCTTTTGCCCTTTAAAAATCTGGGACTCTGCAGTTCAGTCCCCAACTTGACAGAGTTAACCAAAGTTAACCAAAGTCAGCCCCTTGTCAAGAAAATCATCCAACGACAGTCAAACGTAAGACCGATTTTCCCCGAGAAAGATAACGGAATCCCGAATCTTTCATCAAAATCATCCAACGGCAGTCAAACGTAAGACCGATTTCCCCGAGAAAGATAACGAGATCCCGTATCTTTCATCAAAATCATCAAACGGCAGTCAAACGTAAGACCGATTTCCCTGAGAAAGATAACGGAATCCCGAATCTTTCATCAAAATCATCAAACGGCAGTCAAACGTAAGTCCGATTTTTCCGAGAAAGATAACGGAATCCCGTTTCTTTCATCAAAATCATCAAACGGCAGTCAAACGTAAGTCCGATTTTCCCGAGAAAGATAACGAGATCCCGTATCTTTCATCAAAATTACCCCCGGCAGTCAAACGTAAGACCGATCTCCCCGAGAAAGATAACGAGATCCCGTATCTTTCATCAAAATCTTCAACGGCAGTCAAACGTAAGACCGATTTTCCCCGAGAAAGATAACGAGATCCCGTATCTTTCATCAAAATTACCACCGGCAGTCAAACGTAAGACCGATCTCCCGGAGAAAGATAACGAGATCCCGTATCTTTCATCAAAATCTTCCCCGGCAGTCAAACGTAAGACCGATCTCCCTGAGAAAGATAACGAGATCCCGTATCTTTCATCAAAATCTTCCACGGCAGTCAAACGTAAGACCGATTTCCCCGAGAAAGATAACGAGATCCCGTATCTTTCATCAAAATCTTCCACGGCAGTCAAACGTAAGACCGATTTCCCCGAGAAAGATAACGGAATCCCGTATCTTTCATCAAAATTACCCCTAAGTAGTCAAACGTAAGACCGATTTTCAGACGAATACGTCCGATTTTCCCCAAGAAAGGCTAACAAAATCCCCAGCAAAGTTAACGGAATCCCAAAAGCCAACGAAATCTCGAGAAGATCTCGAACTACGAAAGGGCTTGATTCCCCGCTAGGGATACGTAGGTAGCCTATCATTAGGTCCAGCCCCCCGACCAAAACGGTCACCCTCTCCTTCGGCAGCAGACAAAGTCCACCGAAAGGCCATTTCAAATCAAGGTTCGAGGCACCTAAAACGCCATCACCAAGGTTCGAGGCACCTAAAAAGCCATCATCATCCAGGTTCGAGGCACCTAAAACGCCATCATCTCCAAAGGTCCGAGGCACCTAAAAAGCCATCACCATCAAGGTTCGAGGCGCCTAAAACGCCATCTCCAAGGTCCAAGGCACCTAAAAAGCCATCATCTCCAAGGTTTGAGGCACCAAAAATGCCATCATCAAGGTTCGAGACACCTAAAACGCCATCTCCAAGGTCCGAGGCACCTAAAAAGCCATCATCATCAAGGTTCGAGGCACCTAAAGCTCCATCTCCAAGGTTTGAGGCACCTAAGACGCTATCACACACAACACTAGGAAAGCGATAAATCACAATCATCCCCAGCAGAGCGGATAGCCATCAGACCGAAAATGGTTCGAGGTTCGAGGCACCTAAAAAGCCATCATCTCCAAAGGTTCGAGGCACCTAAAAAGCCATCATCTCCAAAGGTCCGAGGCACCAAAGACGCCATCATCAAGGTTCGAGGCACCTAAAACGCCATCATCAAGGTTCGAGGCACCTAAAACGCCATCACCTAGGTTCGAGGCACCTAAAAAGCCATCATCATCAAGGTCCGAGGCACCTAAAACGCCATCTCCAAGGTTCGAGGCACCTAAAACGCCATCTCCAAGGTTCGAGGCACCTAAAACGCCATCTCCAAGGTTCAAGGCACCTGAGACGCTATCACACACAACACTAGGAAAGCAATAAATCGCAATCATCCCCAGCAAGAGCAGATAGCCACCAGACCGAAAATGGTCATTCCTATCCCCAGAAGAGCGGATAGCCATCCGACCGAAAATGGTCATCTCTTACCCCAAGAAGTTTCTCTCCAGCAACCGACTGCGTAACTCGCTCATCAGTTCGAGGCACCTAAAACGCCATCATCTCCAGGGTCAAAGACCCGAACTACGACTGGCTTGATTCCCATTTGGGATACGTAGGTAGCCTATTGAATAGGTTCAGCCACCCGATCACTCGATCATCCTGCCAAATATGGAGCCTTACTCTTATCGACGACCCCGCTTCCTTCGAAAGCGCCGTCGCCGAGGGGCTACAGTAAGTGCTCCAATTTGATCTTGTTAGAATTTTCGTTAGAAAATTAACGAAAGTTATAACATTTCTAACAATTCCTAACATTTCTAACCAACCAAGGGTAGATTAGGGATTGCCAAAAAAAGATAAACCACGGAAAGGAATCAAAAAAGCAAAAGAAATAAGAAAAACCAAAAAAAGAAATGGCTGGAAATATAATCTGGCTGGTTAATTTGAATTTTAAAAAAGATTATTCCTCTTGTCCAAAGCCTGGAGCAGCATTTAATGAACAGTGCACGCTGCAGGTCCTATCCGCGCGGATGGGATTGCAATTTTCAGAGGGCTATAAATTGAGCCCTCCAGTCACAAAAATAAGGAGGAAGAAGAACAAAATTCACAGTATTTGGCGAATATACTCGAGAAAACAGTGAGAATTCTATAAGAATTGTCACCTTTTTCTCTTGAATCTTCCCAACTTTTACTCACTCAAATCAAACCCTAACACTCTTGCATTCAAGCCTCAAACACTCATATATTCAAGCCAAAGCCCCAAAATACAAAGAAGATAGGTATAACCTCCCTCTTCTTACCCTAAATCTCTCATCCATGCATGCATCTTCAAACTACAAAATGTAGTTCATTCTTCTTCTTGTCTTAAGATCCAAGAAGATCACCATGGAAGTCCATCTCCATGGATGATCTTCTACAAGGATCAACATTTTCTTCAATGTGTTCTTATTTTCTTGCAAATGCATTTTCAAAACCCTAAAAACCATTTTCAAGCATCAAATCTCATTTTCAAAGGATAAAATTCCCCTTCCCAAGCAAATGAAGTGCTTAGTCCTAATGTACCCCAAGGATGGTTTGTGTAGGGGGAGTGTGAATATGATATTTACATTGCAAAGATAAGATCTTTAAGACAATAAATCAATATAAATGGCAAGTAACAAGAATATAAATGACAAATAATAAGTAAAGGCAAGATAATATAAGTAAATCAAGGGGAAAGGAAGGAGAGATTACCAATGTTGGTTCTATCTCCTAAGGGGATTTTCCTATTTAGGAATAGATTAGGATGGGATTTGTGTATGAAGGAGGTGAGTGTGATGTCGCCCGATTTTTTTATGTGAAAAATCTTTTGGAGTCGCCATGTCATTTTTAGTTTAAGGGCCAAAACTTTGAAAAAAGCCTAAAATTAGAGAAAATGAGTTCGGAGGTCACGTTACACTCCGGGATGGACGTTTGACGTGCACCCGGAATGCCTCGTATGATGAGTCTTCCTCACTTGAAACTTTTGTGTGTGTGTGTGTGTTTTAAAAAAAGACTTTCTTAAAAAAGGAGTTTTCTGAAAATAACTGAAATTCTAAGGACTGAACTGAAAAATAATTTGAAAAGAGGTGATTAAACTGAAAATAACAGAAAACTGGAAACTATTTGCAAATGACAAAGTCATCCGCGTGGATGAGACTGTAGTGCAGTCTTGTCCGCGCGGATGGGCCTGCAGTCTCAATAATTTTTACAGTTTCCAGTTTAGTCACTGTAATTTCCATAAAGTTAACTGGATTTACAGGACATAACTGGAAATGTAACTGTAAACAGAAAATGAAAGGATTTCTTGGATTTTGGCATCCATGTTTTGTCCTCTCTTTCCCTAGACTTTGATTAGTGGTCATAATTGATGAATCCACTTAACCAAGCCATCCCGGGGGTACATTAGGACTTTGTAAACACTTCATTTGCTAGGGACAAGGGGGATTTGGGCATGAAAAGTAAGTTGACAAGAAAGTTAGGTCAAGATGTATCAACTTTAGAGGAAGATCTCTAAGGTGGTCATAAGAAGACCATCCTTGAGGCCTATACTCAAGTGTATCTTATACATCTTGTGTGACCTATTTTGTGAGTCTAGATGATTTTCATCAAAGGAAAGTATTCCAAGATGAGCATCTTAGACATGGGGAGAGGGATTTGCAAGGAAACAAGTAATATGGACCTTTAAAAGTGGTCATCTATGGAGATGGACTCCAAGATGACCATATTTTAGGTCAAAGAAGCAAGTACCAAGGAATGTAAAAGGGGAAATGGGGAATAACATGAAAGTAATTAAAATGTGGATTCCATTAGAAGATCATCCATGGAAATGGATTCCATGGAGATCCTCTTGGATCCTTGGGACAAGAGGGAAAGGGGAGCCAAAATAACAAGTTGTAAGTAAGACTACATGATTTAAATATGTAGTAAGTGTATGAATGAGAGAAATATGAGTAGAGGGAGTGAGGGTTTACCAATTTTCTTGGGTTTGTGTTTAGGGTTTGAAGGTTTCAAGGGGTTAGGAGTAGTTTTGGAGTGGATTTGAGGTTGGATTTGGTGTGGAATTTGAGTTTTGAAGGTGTAAATGGCTGTTTGAAGGTGTATTTTGACAGCATTACAGTAGGTTTTCGTATTTTTTTGCCTTGTTAAACTGAGAGAGAAGGGTTGTATTTATAGGTTGGCTGGGGTACAATCTTATCCGCGTGGATGAGATTGTAGGCACAATCTTATCCGCGCGGATGTGATCAGCAGCGTGCCTGATTTTTGTAGAAAACAGTTTTGGCTGTTTGTTAAATGGTCAATATTCTTTTTTATTGGAAATGACAAATTTCCAGCGAGGTCCTATGCCACTTTTTTATTCCTAAGAGGTCCTTCCTAACTCAAATTGTCAAAATAATGTCCAAAATGCCCCTAAGTGATTATAAATCATTAATTTAGGTTGACGGAACATTAATGACCCAGATTGGGGCACTTACAGTAGCCCCTCGATGAAGGTACTTCCAGGGGAAGTGGGGTCATCGACAAAGTGAGGATCCCAATCTGGCAAACTTTTACCTAGATGGGTGAGGAGGTGTCTGAGGCGGTCAGGCTAAATTCTGTGAGTTTCATAATGACCACGGTCACAATACTGAGGACTGCTTCCAGCTGAAATGAATCATTCAGCAAAAAATCAACGACGGGGAGCTGACTAAGTGGGTTAAGGGCCATAATAATGCCACCAACAATAATAATCCCCCGCGGGCACAAACACTACGTGACCCCAAGAGGAGGGAGAGAGAGAACGACAACGGTGAGTTGGGTGATTATGAGATCAATTTCATTGGGGAAGAGCCTCCATCCAACAAATAGCTCTCCCTCCAGATCTGAACGTTGGAGAAAGTTTTCTTGATCCCCCCCATAGCTCCGGTAGAAGAGCAAGAAATTGGGTTCAAAAGGAGTGAACTTGCCTCCTCCCTTTTTCACTCTACTCAACCCCTCACCCTCCGCATAAAAATCAACCGAGCAAATATCGGCCGAGTTTTGATTGACACAGGTGCGGCCAGAGATATCCTCTACTACCACACTCTAGTAGGAATGAGGATGAATGAGGCTAACCTGACTCCTTATGCCGATATGCTCGAGGGGTTTACTAATCATGCCATCATGGTAAAGGGGACGATATAATTTGAAGTAACTATTGGGGAAAAACCCATGTAGAAGTCAGCCAAAATCACTTTTATGGTGGTTGATCTTCCTTCCCAATAAAATGCCATCCTCGGCGTAACTGCCCAGGCGGAATTGGGAATAGTTGCTTCTATTCCCCACCAAATGGTGAAATTTAATACCCCGGGCGGAGTTGCTACAATAAAGAACCAGCCCGGGAGATTCCTCCGAGCACTAGAGGAGAAGAGAAAGGCGGATAAAGGCCAGACTTCCTACCCGTAGAAAGAGGGCAAGGACAAACAAAGAGAGGGTAAAGCTAAAGAAATTATTTCGGCACCCATACCAATTGGCATGCTTTCTTTCCATTCCACAAAGGTGGAGCTCAAGACGAGCAGAAAGGCCAAGAAGTTGGCCCCCATTGAAGGAGGATATATTGATAGGGGGATTGAAGGAAAGATAGACCGAGAGGTCATATATTCCCTGGCTGGGCTGCCCGAAGCACGGGCCAACCCCCTAGCCATTGTGATAGACTCCCTGCACAATCGTGAAATCAGCGACCTCAGGCCTAACGACGAGCTCGAGGAAGTGGTAATCAACTTCCACTACCTTGAGCAAACTGTTAGGGTCGGGCTGGAAATTCACCCAGAGGAGAGGATGATCTTGATCGAATTCCTCCGAAAATAATGTGATGTGTTCGCTTGGAGGGTGGAGGATATGGAAGGAATTAGAGAGGACGTTATCCTCCACAAAATTAATGATGACCCCTCCTTCAAGAACCTTCATCAGAAATCAAGATACTTCTCTCCGGCCAAGGAGATAGCGATCAAAGAAAAGGTGGAGAAGCTGCTTAAGGCGGGGATAATTGAAGAGATCTCTTAACCTATGTGGCTAGCAAATGTAGTCATTGTCAAAAAGGCCAATAATAAGAGGAGGATGAACATTGATTTCACGGATCTCAACAAAGCATGCCCCAAAGATTGCTTCCCTCTTCCTCGCATAGACCGGTTGGTAGACTCGATAGCCGGACACAGGTTCCTAAGTTTTATCGATGCATATTCCGACTATCATCAGATCAAAATGGCTCCCAAATACATCCCCTCCGTAGCTTTCATCACTGTGGGCAAGACGTATTGTTATACAATGATGCCCTTTGGGCTGAAAAATGCAGGAGCCACCTACCAACGGATGGTCAATATCGTCTTTAAAGACCAATTGGGCAAAAACCTTGAGGCCTACATTGATGATATGGTCATAAAGACAAGAGAAAACTCCCACGAGCTCGACGTGAAGGAAACATTCTCTAACTTGCACCCCAACAACATGAAACTGAACCCCCTAAAATGTGCATTTGGGGTCAAGGCGGGCAAGTTTCTCGGATTCATGGTCAATTAGCGAGGAATTGAAGCTAATCCTGAAAAAATTCAAGCGCTATCTATCATGAGACCTCCTGCCTGCGTAAAGGATGTGCAAAAGCTAAATGGGCGCATCACCGCACTAGGCCGCTTCATCTCGCGATCTGCAGAGAGATGCCTCTCCTTCTTCTAAACTCTAAAAGGGGGGAAGAAAGCTGAAAAATTCGCATGGAGCCACGACTGTCGTCAAGCTTTTAAAGAATTGAAGAGGTACCTCGGGCAGACCCCTCTACTCAGCAACTCGGTGCCTGGGGAAGAGCTTTTTCTAGTTTTAGCAGTTACTGATCTAGCAATAGCTGCTGTTCTTGTTAGGGAGGAAAATAACTCCCAAAAACCAGTTTATTATGTATCTAAGGCACTGTCCTCCGTAGAAGGGCATTATCTAGATATAGAGAAATTAGCTTATGCCTTGCTTGTATCAGCTCAAAAATTAAGATCTTACTTTTCTGCACATCCTATAACTGTACTCACTGAGGCCCCTCTTAGAAAGGTTTTACATAAACCAGAGTCCTTGGGGAGAATGCTAGCTTGGTCTATAGGGCTCACTGAGTTCCAGATCACCTACTTCCTGAGAAGGACAATCAAAGCGCAGGCCTTAGCTGATTTTCTAGCAGAATTGTCATTTAAGCTAGCGGACAACGACCTGGGAAAGAGAAAGCGAATAGAGTCAGAAGAAGCCCATGATAGCTCAAATACAGGGATTGTACAGCCCAAAGAGCGTCCAGAAGATGTGTGGACTTTATTTGTGGACGGCTCTGCGAGCAAGTTAATGAGTGGAGCGGGCATACTTTTGATCGCACCCTGCGGGGAGAAATTCAAAAGAGCCTTGAGATTCAAGTTCGAAGCGTCGAACAATCAGGCTGAGTATGAAGCTATTATAGCAGGCAGGAAATTGGCCAGAGACTTGGGAGTTCAGAATATTGAGATAAATAGTGACTCTCAGCTCATTGTAAATCAAATTAAGGGGGAGTATGACACGATCAACCCAGTGCTAACTCAGTACTGCGGCTTAGCCAAAACCCTTATCAAAATTTTCACATACTATGAGCTGAACCAAGTGATGAGGGAAGACAACACAGAGGCTGACCTTCTCTCCAGAATAACCGATCAAGAAGTCGTGGACTTAGAAGCGGACTGCCAAATAGAATTCAAGGAAAGACCTGCTATAGATCGAATTCAAATAAACAATATCGGAGATCAGGTAAGGGATTGGGTAGATGAAATCAAGGATTACATCGAGAATTAAACCCTCCCCGAAGATCAAGCAAAGGCTAGAACCATTGGAAAGGTGTTCGCAAAATACCTCGTCTTGGATGGAGTATTATTTCGACGATCATTCACCAAGCCTTTGCTGAGATGCGTCAAAACTCACATGGTCACGAATTTGCTCTATGAGGTCCATGAAGACGTTTGTGGTGGACATCCTGATGCTCGCACTCTCTCGGACAAAATTAAGTTTCAGGGATTTTATTGGCCTACGATGAGGAGATATGCACAAGAGTACGTAAGGAAATGTGACAAATGCCAACGGTTTGTGGACATTCCTAGACTACCATCAATATAGCAGACTTTGGTAGTACCATCGTGGCCGTTTGATACGTGGGGTAATGATCTAATCGGACCGTTCCCAACTGTTCGAGGAGGTATTAAGTATGATGTGGTGGTCGTGGATTATTTTATAAAGTGGACAGAAGTAAAGGCCTTAGCCACTATCTCCGAGGAGAATGTTATAAATTTCGTCCACGATCACATATAGTGCAGATTTGGGGTTCCCCGAGCAATAATCTCGAACAATGGCACTCAGTTCTTTACAAAATTCACAGCTGAATGTGAGAGAATGAAAGTACAACATCGCCAGTCCGCAGTGGCTTACCCCTAAGGGAACGGTCAAGCTGAGGCCGCGAATTAGTCCCGACCGCCCTAAAGAAAAATTTGGAAGGATGAGGAGGACGATGGTTGGACGAGCTCCTGACCGCGTTATGGGTTGTCCGCACTACAATCAGAAATTCAACAGGAGAAACCCCTTTCTCACTCACGTATGGGTCAGAGGCAATGGGGACCCTCGTACAGAGTCACATACTTTGATGAGTCTCAAAACGAGGCAAACATAAGGTATGACCTGGACGATCTCGAAGAAAAGAGAATACGAGCAAATGAAAAAATGGTGAACTACAAGCAAAAAGCGAAGAAGCATCATGACAAGAGAGTAATTAGTAGAAGTTTTTCGGTTGGAGATTGGGTACTCAGAAACGTTGAGGTCCAAGGGACCCAAGCTGGTTTCCACAAGCTCTCCCCGAAATGGGAAGGTCCGTATGAAGTTACCCAAATAATCAAGGAGGGTACCTACAGATTGTGGACAAAGGAAGGAAAAGACCTCAAGAATGCTTGGAATAGCGATCACCTTGGAAAATATTTCTTTTAAAATCTTTGTAAAATGTAAGGGTGATCACTAGTACAGATTTGGGCTTAGATAGCGCTTTTTTTAGCTTAAGCGCTATCTAAGCTAGCGCTATGCAAGTTAGCATAGCGCTTTTATAAGCGTTATCTAAGCTCCCAAACTTAGATATCGCTTTTAAAAAGCACTATCTAAGCACTTGTTTTATTTTGAAAGAAATCAACTTATATAGCGTTTTTTATGTGCTTAATAAGCTCTCGAACTAAGATAGCGTTTTTAAAAAGTGCTATCTAAGCACTTTTTTTATCTTTTTAGAAATCAACTTTCATAGCGTTTTTATGTGCTATCTAAGCGCTTTTTTTATTTTTTTAGTAATCAACTTGCATAGCGTTTTTAAAAAGCGCTATGCAAGTAAGCGCTACGCAAGTTAAATTTCATTTTTTTTTCGGCTGCACCTATTTTAAATTATATAAAAATAAAAATTAATATGCACCTATTTTAAATTATATAAAAAATAATAGAAACTAATAATCATTCCGTTCAACAATGATAATCAACCTTTCATTTATTTACACAACAATAATTGTTACAATCATCCAAAAGAGTTATACTAACAAGAGTAAAAAATATTTGTTATCTCGATTATCAATATCATTAATATGACAATCAACACTAGTTAGAACCAAAAATTTTTGTAGTGCCTATTTTCTACTACTTCCCTCCCATCTTCTCCTTAAGAAATCGGTTATACAAGTATCCTGCCCAATTAATCTGAAAAATCTGCATTTTTCTCGGAGGATAACACTTGAGTCAGTTTGTATGGACAAACTGTACCAAAAAAATTACAAGAAAAATATTTATTAGAAACAACATTATTGAAAAAAATTAAGCCAAAATACAGGTGCCCAACAACATCAACAACAATAGCAACAACATCAACAACAAGTTTAGGGTCACTCAAAGTGTTCACAAACCAAGCAGGGATGGTGAAATAGTGACAGCAAAGTGTTCACAAACCAAGCATGGATGGTGAAATTTCAACTACCTATGAACAGTTTGGTGTCCAGGCTCACTCAAAGTGTTCAAAAACCAGGGATGGTGAAATAGTGACAGAATAAGGGCCAGTACTAAATTATCCACATAAACCTGGTCACCTTTCACATTTGCTTCACCTATTCTGAATCGAAGCAGACTCAACTTGGCATAATTTACAATTCTTGGAAGGTGTCTTTCTTCACCAGGGCTTTCTTCACCAGGGCCATAGATTGCAGCGGGGCAAATTGCACAAGTATAGAAACGTTTTCCTTTGTTTTCCCTATACCAACATATAAGCAATTAAGATAATATAGGTACTTAAATGATCAATAGGGTATCCGTTTCACTCAAAGTGCAAATTATTAGAACATGATATTGGACAAAGGTAGATTAAGTAACTTCACTGGAAAATGGACACTCATTAGGTGATGGAGGGAATATATTTGAAATTACAATTCTAACCACAGAAGAGATCCCACTGAAATGCTGATACTTACTTGAATGGACGACCATTGCTCTTCAGAACTAACTGTTCAGCGATGGATTTAACTTTCGGCCCATAATTAGTACATGTAATAATATGATCTCAATCTTGTAATTCAGAAACAACAACAACAACAGCAGCAACAACAACAACAGCAACAACAACAACAACAGCAACAACAACAACAAAGAATAAAGAACAACAACAACAATAACAAAGAAGAAAGAAGAAAGAAGAACAACAACAACAACAACAACGGGGAATAGAAATGAAAAGAAACCAAATTCGGGGACGAGGAGTACGTACCAATGAAAGGAAACCAAATTCGGGGACGGGGAGTACAAATGAAAGGAAACCAAATTCGGGGACAGGGAGTAGAAATGAGCGATTTACTTACAGAAATAGGGATACTTGTTTCACCGGTGAGCAATATACTCTCAATGAAGCATCCAACATAGTGGCCACACTGAATTCCATCAGGTTGCTTCGGGCACTATTAATAACAATTCATGTTTGTATTAAAAATTTCTAAAATATGAACTCATTTCTACTCTATCGACAAGTTTGTAATAGTAAATTACCTGAATGTTATTCCATTTGAAACTGTTGAAGTTGGCCTTCTTGGTATTCCCTGGACGACGGGTCCGAAAAGCTCTCATACCACTATTAAAATATGAAATAAACATGTCAAACATATTTAAATGTATAATTCTAGTTTTCATTAAAATAAAGTTTAAAAGAAAACACATTACAGTTCAACAAGTTGTTTCAAGTTCTGATTTCTTGAAATTCTTCCATCTTCAGCTGGATCCATATATTAGATGCTCTCCGTCTTGGTATTGATGGCAACCAATACCCAATGTTTCCTATATAATATGTGAAAGAGTTCAAATAATTAACTTTATATTTACTAAGCATAAAATTGCATAATATATTTATTTAACTTACCCCACATTATTAGGCATTAAAACAAGGTGGTCTACTCCAACGTACTTGAGCAGACAATCAGCCAAATAATTTGACGCAGCACGAATATCTACTAGAGGAGGAACCATATGGGGCGAAGTGAAAGAGAACTTAGCAGCTAACTCATGATTTTTGGAAAGATAAACATCACCCAAATACCTTTTATTAAGACAAAATACATGAGTATATAATAGTTAAAGCAAATATATTGTCAAATGTGAAACCCAACATATTTAAGTAGTAGTAGCAATTTTACCTTATATACAAGACAATAGAAGAGGAACTTAGCCACTGGTCATCCAAAATCTCCATAATGTTTTCCCGTCCAATGTGCTCAATCCAAGATTGTCCATCAAAATATGATTTAATGGGAACTTCAATGTCAGTGACAACATCCGTCTGAATGACTGTACGAAGAAGGACCAAGATGACATCATCGTGATTAGAATCCCCAGGAAGAGGATAACCTAGGGGTCTCTGTGGCACTCCACTGGTGGACTCTAATGTTCCCTCCTTTTTCTTTCCCTTTCCAGATTGATCAACTTTCTTGTCAAGTTTTATGTTCCCCTTGTCATAATTCCTTGGCTTCAAGATCTACAAACATTGCAATACAATTAATACACCAAACTAAATCATTTAGAAAAATTCAAGTGTCTTCAACAATGAAAATAATGCAAGTTATAACTGCTTAACTTGACCACCAATATTTACCGGTTTCTCCAAAGACACCAACTTTTTTGGCCATGGAAGAAAATACCCAGGAGCTCCTCCAACAGTTCTTGCTTCATCACATGGAACCGGTAGCAAGTATGCTGGAATCTTTCAAGACTTTCTACAGCATTCAACCTTACCCATGATTCAGGTAAAATTCTTTGTAAGTCTGCTTATCAAAGCAATTCTTCCATGTATCCTCTTTTTTTTTTCTTTTTCTGTTTTTTTTCTATCTGTTTATCAAATTTCTAAAAGTTTGATATCACTCTATCAAGCTGTATAACAATATGGGCTGCGCTGACATATTATAAAGCTCATCTTTATGTTCTTTTTCATAGCAATTGACATTTGACATACAATACTACATTGGCCTACTCATTAGTACATGAGTTTATTTAACTGTATCCTCTTTTTTACTTGTCAATTCCAATTCTGTTATCTTATCCTATGATTTCTCAGGTTTCCTCAGCAGGCTTTTGCAAAGAATTATTGTGGTGGTTTTTGGCATTTGTTCTTACATTGATTTTTCAATATTCTGTTCTTACATTGATTTATCAATACTCTGTTCTTACATAGATTCTAGCAACAAAAGAATGAGGATATATGATTAGTTGGTAAATACTAGAAAGTAAACAAACTATATTCGGCAAGAAACCCTAAGAATGTACTTTTCCTTTAGCAGGTTCTTAATTAGTGTAAAGAAACACCTGGTATAAGCTAACACTAGCATTACGACGGATCAAGGATTGAAAGCCTATATGATTGTCATGTCACATCACAATTTATACCTTGCCAACAGAAAGTTATTAAGTAATCGGCATCATCAATTCTTATACCCATCAACCTTCTTAAAACATAGCAATATAACTGTTACGAGGAACAGAAGTACATCTGTGCTAAAAATTCACCTTTTGATCTGTGGTGGCAACAAATTTAGGTTGAATTGTGAGAGCCGGTTGACCAGGGGAAACATTAGGCATCCCAAGACAACATCAAATAGCCAATTTCCCTTTAGGGTTGACCAGGGGAAACATTAGGCATCCCAAGACAACAACAACAACAGCAACAACAACAACGCCAATGAACAGCAACAACAACAACAACAGCAACAACAACAACAACAACAACAACAACAACAGTAACAGCAACAGCAACAACAACAACAACAACAACAGTAACAGCAACAGCAATAACAACAACAACAACAACAGCAACAACAACAACAACAGCAACAACAACGCCAATGAACAGATCATGAAGGTAGCAGATATGAACTTTCAGATGGAGATGATATTGCTACTGACAATGCCAACGAACAGATTCAGGAAGACTCGAGTGAATTAGCATGTACCTGCCACTAGATGGGTCATCTTTCTGAGACTCACCACCGCGTCGAGACCTAGCAGTCATGCTCCTGTAAGATGTAATAATAAAAATCAATTATTACATATAGATAAACTAAATAGAATTGAGAAACAAATACATCAAGAGGAGAAATAAAAAACATAAATGAAAGTTTTTAATTAAAAAAAAACAAATCATACTTTTCTTTTTAGCCTTAGTTTTTCTTTTTTTGTTTCCGAGACGCTGTTTCACGTTCATGACCATGTACATCGAACAAATCTGGATTTACAAATTCACCCTCATATGGGTCTACATATTCACCCTCATCATGATCAAGTCTCTGGTACGGGGGTTCATGAGCATCATTATTTAGAAACAAACTGGGAGTATCAACCATGTTTTTAAAAGGGTCATCTATAGCATCTACATCTTCATCAACGTGATCACTAACTTGGTAGCTGTTGTTGCTCTTGTTTGACAAGATAACAATAGACCACTTCTTATCAACTGGATCAGAAACATAGAACACCTATTTAGCTTGTGTTGCCATAACAAACGAATCATCTTTATATCCAATCCTATTCAAATCAACCCGTATGAAACCATTATTTTCAACCTGCACTCCACTAGGAATATCGACCCAACTACAATCAAATACAGGGACTCAAAATGTAACATAATCTACTTCCCAAGTTTTCACAATTTGCCCAAAGAATGTGGTGACCGACTTTTCATCTTCGTTGCCCAGAACTGAAAGTCTGCTATTCTACATTGTGCTATTCTCATCGTGATCTCGAGTGTAAAATGTGTATCCATTTATAAGGTAACATTTATAAGAAAACACAAGTGTGTCAGGTCCCCTGGACAACCACTTCACCCTTTCAGAGATTGACTCATTCTCCAGTAGCTTTTCTGAAATATGATTATGGAACCAATCAATGAATGTACGGTTGTGCTCCACTTCCACCCAATTCAAATCCCTATCTGGATGCTCATGTGAGATAATTTGCTTGTGCAACTTAACAAATGGTAACACATCGACACTATTGTGTAAAATATATAAATGTACCCTACGTCGTTGTTCAAGGGTAATCTCAACTTGTTGACCTCCTGTGACACCTTCACCATCAATCCTACCAGTGTGACATGTAGTTGGAAGCCCAATTGATTCGACATTTGGGATGTACTCGGACCAATATTCTAATGCTTCTTCCACTATGTAATGTTCTGCGATGCAACCCTCCGGACGATACCTACTCGTCACATACCCTTTTAACACTTTCATATACCGCTCCATGCCATACATCCATCTCATACGACCAGGACCACACATCCTTGTCTCGTAAACCAGATGAACAGTCAAATGAACCATGATATCAAAGAAAGAAGGTGGTAAATACATCTCAAGCTCATAAAGTGTCTCCACAATTTGTTTTTGGTAATTAGATAACCTTCTAGGATCAATGACCTTACTGCTCATCGCCTTGAAAAACCAACATAACTTTGTAATAGTGGTACGCACATTTTCGGGCAAAATGGAGCGAATCGCAGTTGGGAGCAGAGTCTCAATGATGACATGGTAATCATGAGACTTTAAATATGTCAACTTCAACCCATTTTCAGATACCAGACTCCGAATGTTAGATGAGTACCCCTCTGGGACCTTAGCTGACTAAAGTGTCTCAAGCAAGACCTTTTTCTCATTCTTAGACAATGTGTGAGCGGCAGGTGGTAAATATGGTGATTTCCCTTCTTCTATCACAGGCGCTAATTCTCCTCTAATTCCAAGGTCAACCATGTCCATTCTTGCATTGTACCCAACTTTAGACTTTTCTTTGTCAGCTAGCAAAGTATTTAAAATACTAGCACAAACATTTTTCTCAGTATGCATGAGATCAATAAAGTGTCTCACATACAAGTCTTTCCAATAGCCTAATTGGAAAAAAATTGATTTCTTCTTCCAACCTTTAGTAGGAACGGTCTTCGAAAATTTCTTACCAAACTGTGTCTCGATGTTTTCCACCTTTTCCAACACATCCTCACCTGACAATATATCAGGTGCTTTTCGCTCTTCAACTTCACCATTGAATGCCTCTGACATTGTCCTGTACTGATGATTTGGTTCCAGCCACCTCCTATGTCCCATGTAAACGGATTTCTTACAATTTTTTAAACGAAGATGATCAGTGTCCTCGGTATACCAAGGACATGCACTATGCCCTTTCACACTATAACTAGAAAGATTCCCATAAGCTGGAAAATCATTGATTGTTCCAAATAACAGGCTTTTTAACATGAAATTGTCCTTTCTGTACCCATCATACACATCAATACCCTGTTCCAACAATAACTTCAAGTCGTCGATTAGAGGAGCCAAGTAGATGTCAATGTCATTACCAGTTTGTTTGGGACCTGGTATCAAAGTAGACAACATCATGTACCAGCGCTTCATACACAACGAAGGTGACAGATTATAGATCATTAGAACAACAGGCCATGTACTATGGCTAGTACTTTGAATCCCAAAAGGATTCATTCCATCGGATGAAAGTACTAAGCGCAAGTTTCTTGGTTCTTTGCCAAATTCTGGATATCTATCATCAAATTTCTTCCACTGAGGTGAATCAGCTGGGTGTCTCAACATTCCATCTTTAATTCGCTCATCTTGATGCCATGTCAAATGTTTAGCATCATTCGGGGAGCAATATAACCGCCTAAGTCTTGGAATTATCGGGAATTGCCACATAACCTTGGCAGGGGATTTATTTTGTTATAACGATTTGTACCACACTTGGGACATTCACCAAGATCTGCGTACTCTTTCCGGTATAGAATACAATCTTTTGGACAAGCATGAATCTTCTCATGTGTTAAGCCAATTAGTTTGAGCATCTGTTTTGCTTCATACGCTCGACGAGGGAGCACATTATCATCAGGCAACATATCACTCACGACTTGTAACAATTCTATAAAGAACACGTCAGAAACCTGGTGAGCAGTTTTTAAGTTATATAAAGTCAACACAGCAGACAGTTTTATTGCCTTTGTACACCTAGGCCATAAGGGTAACCCAGCATCAGCCCTCAACCTCACGTGCATATCAGGATGGTCCCGTAATTCTTCATTAGCAACAGACGGAGTATCCGTTACAGGACTAGATGGTCCATCGCGATCACCCGCCCCAATATTCGAATCCATCTTATCTGAAGAGCAGAAGCCGGGACTTGAACGGTTTGATCTACATTGACCTTTTCCCTCACCATGATATGTCCAGACGGTGTATGTTTTATCGATACCATGACAAATTAAATATTCATACAACACTTTCTGACCACTGACTGTTTTAACATTCATACATTTTTGACATGGACATGTGATGAACCCAGGATTACTAGCATGTTGGGCTGCACGTGTGCAGAAATATTTAACTCCATTCTTGTACTCTTTTGATAATCGGTCCGCAACAATCCACTTGCGATCCATAGTTAGCTAAATTACAAATAAATGCAAAAATCACTACATGTCATGTGGATTCATTGAACAGTAGAATATAATGAAAACTTGCAAATAATTATAAATGTATATATTAATAAAGTAATTTAACTGTCACAAGGATATGCACAATTCGAATTTTAGAGTTTCTAACTCATCCATCATAGATAGAGCCGTCAATATGGGATAACGGGACGGGATGAAATTAAGTTGACCCGTGACGGGAACGGGACGAAATGGGACGGGACTAAAATATTCCGTCCCATCCCAAATCTACTGAGGGGCACGGGACAATGCGGGACCCGTTGACTAGGCAAGATTAGGCGTTATTTCTGAGAGTATGGCTCTTAAATATTTGTGAGTATTGTGTTGGAATTTAACAGAGGGCCTAATGTTTATAGCATATCATCAATGAGTTTAACAACATTTAACCAACTGGTTATTCAATCACTGGTTTAACCATTATAAACACAACAACACCAACCACAAACAGACATTAGAAACACAATAACAACAACTGCATACAGCAATATACAACAAAAACAGCAACAACACCATACATCACCAACAACAACATTCACCAACAGCAGCAGCAATGACATACATCTCTCTCTCTAAGGTTTCTCGCTCAATAGATGTGTGATTGATTCAATTGTGGAGAAATCCCAAAAAAAGGATTAAAATCAAACCCAATAAAAAGGGCAATTGTCAAGAAATAATAGATAAATCCCCAAATATAAACCCTAATTATAATACTAACCTAAAATTTTTGTGCTAGGTCGTCCGTTGTATTGAATATTTTGGTCGGCTTAATGTTCTGGTGGCGATGGCGATGGCGATGGCTGTTGGCGGTCGATTGTTTTGCTCTGTCCTCGTCCTCGTCCGTGGTGGTGGCGATGGCTGGTGGCGATCGGGGCTTTGCTCTTGCGTCGATCGGTGCTCCTCATCAGATTCTGTGTTGAAGGTTTCTCCGCGTCTTATGGAATGCGCTGAATTTCGGAATGCGCTGAAAATCAAAGAAAATAAATAAATAACCTCCTCTTATATGCTTATGAAATGTTAACTTATACAGCGCTTTGATTAAGCGCTATCTAAGATTTTGCCAAGACAGCGCTTCTTTAATTATGCGCTATACAAGTAAATTTTATTTTATTTTTATTTTTTTTGGCCCGTTATTAAATATAAACACGTGATACGCTATGTAAGTGCGTATCTTAGATAGCGCTTTTAAAAAGCGCTATCTATGGTGCGTTTCCTAAGCTTCAATTTGTACTAGTGGATAGAGGCAATGAATGTATGATTATTGAACCAAATTTTTGTGCAAAATTAGTATTACGAACTGTTGTAGCAATATTCCCACCAGCCTCAAAAGTTAAAGTGGATGCCAATGGGTAAAAGGGCCAACATATGAGCCCCTACCTGCTGATGCGCAAAGATCCATTAAGATCGCACGCCTATATGTGTACAAAGGCCATCAAGCTCATACTCGATCACGGACAAGACTCTCTGTCCTGCCCGCGTGAACCCCCATAAATAAGTGGATATAGATGCAAGTGGGGACAAAGGCCAAAGTGCGGACCCACTAAATGCGCGTATGCCTTAGTTGGATGTTGACCGCATGCCTGTATGTACAAAGGCTAACATATGAGCCCATTACATGATCGCCACAAGACTCCAAAGAGTCAGACCACGTGATCCACCAATAGTGGATACAGATGTCGGTAGGTTAAAGGGCCAATATGCCCCTACATACTGCTGCGTGGACTATTGCCTCACAGCCACAATCTGCATGCCCAATGAAAGAAGCTTGCCTTGGCTCTTTTAAAACTACACCACAGATATAAAAAATCTAAATAAGTGTAAGTGGAAGGGAGTGATCAAAAAAGTTTTAAAAGCCAAGTAGACAAAATGTGGTCAAGACCCCAAAATTGTCCAAGGCCATAATAAATGCGGTCATAGAGAAAAAGGGCTGACTCTCATGAAAAACTCATGTGGTTTTGAATAAAGACTTATAAACTCATAAACGCGGTCAGAAGGCCTACCATGCCCCTAAACTGCGGCATCAAGTCGAAACTAATTGTTCCAAGTAAAACGCTGAAAAAAGAAAAAGCAAGAATACAAGTACCAAATTATTCAAGTATTGCCAAAGCATAAAACACCCTAAAAAGATGAGCAATTAAAGAAAAATGCTTCTATTAATAGAAAAATGATTTACATAAATCCTACAATCTATTACAAACAAAAAGAAAAATCCTAAGCTAAAGGCGTTGTGTCCTTGGGATCAGTAGCAGAGTTCTCCTTCACCGCTTCTGACTCAGGCATTGGAGAGGGGAGATTGGCAGTTGTGGTTAGATCGGTGATAGGCTCAGGAGTTGGAGCTGGAGCTGATCGAGGCAGAAATACATCACTAATTGAAGGCCTGTTGGTAAACATGCTAGCAACCACGGCTTCAAAGGATAGATTTGCTTGTCCGAACCTTAGCTTATCCAATCCACTCCTGAGGCTGGAAGCGGTGACCGCGGCCACGGGAGGCAAGGAGGAGGCCGCAGCAAGCTCCAAGTTGGCTATCTCATCCGCGGTCAGAAGGACCAGTGCATGCCCGGGCAGGCAGAGATCAACTGTGGAGATCAAAGAGCCTATAATGGCCAATTGCTCCGCAGAGAACTTGCCCATAGTAGCAAAGTTCCTTAGCTGCGTCGACAAGTCGAGCTCGTACTGGACAGAAGATTTGTCCAGAATCCTCTCCTTGCACTCCTCGGTGTTTTTGTACTGCTCCACGGCCTCCTTGCGATCAGTCTCAAGAATGGACTCCCTCTCCAATTGGAACTGCCTCAGAGGGAGCAAAAGATGGGGGAGGTCCTCCCCGAGGAGGAGGTGGCAGAGGAAAATCCTTGGTCTGGGAAATCCCCCTACCCGCGGCCAGAGTTGCACCGGTCTGCCTATCAACCACGTGCGGAATGCGCCCTTCGACAGAGATTTTCCCAGAGCAGCCTGTTTGGCCACTGCTTCCCTCTCTTCGTGGGCTAGCTTCCTAGCCTTCAATTGTTGGGGGTTGGGTTTACTCATACTGGAGATATTCAGCTGGATCTACTCTGAAAGAAAAAAGAGTTGGTTAGACGGCAGTTTAAAAAATTAGAAGCAATCAAAAGCAGTTATCAAGGAGAATAGAGACCAATCCACTCCGAAGGCTCGCATTCAGCGCCCATCATGCAAGTTTTGCAATCAGCCTTGAAAGCGAAAAATTCATGAACCCTCCAGTCAGGATCACAAAGTTGGGGCTTAATAGCTACCCTAGGAGCGTAGGGAAGACCTTCCCTCTGGGGGGTCCACCCCAGTATAGATCAGGAGGGGCTCATCGCTTACAATTGCGCTCAAATACGGGTTGCTCCTTCTTCTCGGTCACAAATTGGGCCAGGAATTGGCTAGAGAAATCTGGAGATCCTCGGAAACAGCTGGGTCTGGATAGGCAGTGGCAGCAATCCTAAGAGGGATCAAGCTGGAAGGTTTAGCAAAGGACCACCCGAACCTAGACTCAATGACCAAGATGTTCCTCTGGTTCGATTCGTCAAATTTGTTTGTTGGGGGAGAAAAGGTGCGAGGAGAATTGTTCTTTACCTTCAGGCCGAGGTTGCCATTGGTTATCTGATTCTGGTAGAAGGCGTACAGCCCGTTAAGGGTGGGTTTAAAACCGAATAATCTGCAGATGGCTATGAAGGTAACCAAGGCTCTAATGGTATTTGGAGTCAGGTTCATAGGGAGACAGCGGGTGAAGTTGAGGAACTTATTGATGAAAGGGTCAAGGGGAAGCCACAGTTCGTTCTCGAACTGGACCCCATAGAAAATGCAAGTCCTATTGTCCTCGCGGATGTCAGCTACCATCCCCGGTCTCAGTTTTCCTTTCTTCGTCTCCACTTCCTGGAGAGGGCGGACACGAAAATGCTTAGGGTCAACATTATAGGTGGTATATACTTCTAACTCCCAGTCAATAGGGGCCACCTCCTTGCCTTTCCTCTTTCGGCCACGGCCAGGATTTGCCTCAGCAGCATGGCTCTTGCCGCGGGTAGGGGCCTCGTCCTCAGAATCCTCCCCAAATGCATCAACGATCCTCTTTGCCTTCTAGGATGTGCCCGTGGCCATGCGATCTACCTCCTCGCGGGTATCCTCCACCGTCTCCGCGCTGCGAGAGCCAAAGAGACGGGAAGATGACCCCTTTGAGGGCTCCACCTCCGGTTCATCCTCTTTGCCTCCGTCCACCTCCATCTCCCTTTCATCACCGTCATCACTACTTAGGTCCACCACGGGCACATCAGGGGCCTCGGTCTAGACCTCAGGAAATATTGTGTTCAAAGGGTAAATGTCTAGGGGAGCACTGGTATCCTCTGCGGCCAGGCACTGGTACTTATTCATTTGGTCAAGATCCATGAGTTCCACTCTCTCCCAATTAGTTATCACTGTGGGGTTGCGAATCGCTCTCCTCACCAGTTCGACGGCGTTCAACGCCTGGTCTCTCTCGCGGGGAAACCTACACAGAACCCTCATCACAAAACTTCTTAATCTACGGGTATCCCCCAACACCAACAGGTCACTGTTCACAATCAACTACTTCTTTCCCTCCCACAACCGGGGTGGGACAAAGGGCCCCCACTGGTATTTCTCACAAAAATATTGGAAACACTCCAAAGACATCCTCAACCATCCAAAGGCCACCTTTCTATATATTCCATCTGACCTTTTACAAATAGCAAACAGGTCTGGGGTATTCCCATCTCCTAGTTCTACTGGACAGACGGGACCAAACTCACGGGTCATCATCGTTGTCCAGAAGAAAACAGAAATAGAGATGGAAGAAGAGTTTAAAGAATAAAATTAATTATGGATTTGGAAAAGGAGGAAGAAAGCGCTAAGTAGGAGCAGCAAATTTTCTCTCTCTAGCAATTTGAAGGCTTGAAAATGATAAAAGGGTTTTGAGGGTTGAAGGGTTTGTATTTATAGGCCTACCAATATGGGTTAACCCGTATTAATTAGCCCACAAACCAATCCCCTCGAACCCTGAACCGCCGCCAAACGTTTGAAATTTTGAAAAATAAGCTGTTGGCATTTATTGCGCCTCTTGGATGGCTGACACGTATCCCCCGTACCTGTCACGCGCTGTCTCTTCACCTGCCAAGGGGCCCACCTGTTAACCGGGAGGCAAAAGCAATAAAGCTTCTACAAGCTTCCCCACGTGCCTCTCACATGTGCGTGTTTGCACGGGAAGCAGAGCAAAAAGCCATGAAAAATGCCAAAACTAGTGCCCGCCCAAGGAGCGATCTAGCAGAACCGAGCATAACTAGTAGCTCCTCGCTCAGACCATAAATAATCATTCACTTGGAGCTAGGGGCCACTAATGAGCCCGGACCAGCTAGACCGGGCCCAAGCTCGGTCTGGTCCAAAGGCCAAGTATGACATGGCGCATCCTAGACCGTCAGAGTCAAGACCGCGGACAGATAGACCCTCAAGGTCAAGACCGCGTTCCTCTCATCCCATTCCAGTCAAGACCAAATCTTGACCGTCAGCCTGGTGACCGCAGGAGTTATGACCGCCACATCCGTGCCCGCGTCAAATACCATTGACCATGCCTAAGATGTTGACTGCGGTCTCATACCAGACTCCCAGTTATCTCACCAGACTCCCGGTTAATATCAAAGCTTATTGAGCAAGTTTACTCACTGGCTCTGATAGTGCAGTAACCGGCTCACTCTCATCGCATTGAATGCGACTCAGACAGGTGCCTACTATTGTATTTAGTGTGCCGCGCCAAATACACGGCTCCTGTCTACATCAGCGACATCCCCTCTGGCAGTGAATCTTCCTTCCCTGACAGAGATACCAGAAGCAGGCACGTGTATCCGGTCAAAGACTAAAGTGCCTTTTAGGGCTGACCTCATGGCTTACGTCAGCACGCAGCTCCCCATTGCCTATAAATAGAAGACCTTTGTCCCCTTGGACAAGGAAAGTGCCAAATCTATATTGTAAGCCATATTGCTCAAATTCTAAACACACACACACTCAAGACATTCCAAGTCTTATTATCTCAGTAATCTTACTCTCACACCCGAGGGCCTGAGTTGGATTAACATCCAACTTTGACCTTAACGGTGCTTCATTTCTGTGTTGTGATCATAGGTACCGCACCATAAAATATATCCTGCCAGTGAATGAACGCTCGCCGAAAAAAATGAGAGTCGCCACGCCGTTTTTAAGGAAACATTGAAAACCTTTTATTGAGAAAATGGGTTCGGGGGTCAGGTTACGTGTTGGGAAGAACCGAGAGTTCACCCAACACGCCTCGCCCATAGACGAGTCTTTCTATTGTTCAACATCCAAAACATTCATATGTGTGTGTAAAGTGTGTATGACAAGATATGTATAAAAACGCATTTTAATGCTTTATTGATAAACTGCGAGGTATACAACTTGTGAGCCACTTATTTTGGGGGGCCACATCCCGATTACAACGAGGCAAACGGATTACAACTGAAAATGGACCTGTTGCATTTGGCTAAGTATGTTGCCCGACACAGGATACACTTGGCCCGATGTGTCGCGAGACATACTATGCCCTATGCAGAGGTTTACAACTGATTTGATTACAGGAACGAGCCAATATCAATAACGAGGTAAACAGAATGAAATTAACGACAACAACGAGATTAATTAATGGAACAAGCCAATATCAACATCGAGGTTAACAAAGAGGGAATTAATGGAAACAAACCAATTGCAACAACGAGGTTAACCAAAAAGGGAACTAACAACAATAACGAGATTGCAGAGATTGAAATTTATAATTGTAACGAGACAATATTATCACCATATGGATAAACACATGAAAGAGAATGAATATGACGGATTCATCCTCTATTTGGTGTCTAGACAAACCAATATCAAACAAAGCCCAAGCATACAGAACTAATCACAGCAATACTGGGAAACAGATCAAAATTATAATAATGCTCATTTAATCAGGTTCTAGCCTGAAGAACCACACCACAAAGGAAAAACCCATGAATCAACGAGGAGAGAGAGAAATGGAATTAGAGATTCAAACACACAGATTACAACATACTGGGAAACAAATTGAGATTATATACAATACCAATTAATCAGGTTCAAGCCTGGATAACAACATCGACTACGGCAAAAACCATGAAAAACGAGGATAGAGAGAAAAGGAATTAGGACGTACCCTCATAGTGTCCACGATCCTTATACAATGTTAGGTATAAGGAGCTTCGATTCAGCTTCAGAATGAGAGAGAGAGATCGTGCTCAGCTTCAAGGCTTGGGACGAACTTGGTGGTGCAGCGGTGGCGATTAACGGGCTTAAGGGTTGGAAACAGAGGATATGGTGTAGATGTATTTGGGAATGGAGAGGCAATTGGTGATGGTTGTGATTGTCATTGTTGTTGAAGGGCGGTGGTGGTGAACGGTGATGAAACCGGTAGGCATTATTGGAATGGGTGGACGTTGATTGGAATGGGTGAAATTGGAACGGTGATGGGCGATTGGTTTTGGGGGAGTGAGAGGACGGTGAGGAATTAGGGTTGGGCCGGAGAGGATCTAATGGTGAAGGTTGAGGTGGAATGGCGATGGTAGAAGGTTGAGAATCAATTGGAGGGCTTAGAACAGGGGGCAGTTGAGAGAGGGATTTGGTATTTGGACTTGGCCGGAGAGGGTTTTAGAGGGTGAGGATTGGTGAGGAATAGGATTAGGGAAGTGGGTCGCCGGCGAGGGAGAGCTTGGTGAGGAGAGAGCAACGAGGTCTGGTTTTGGAGGAGAGCTTCAAAGAGGAACTGGCTTTGCGGATAGAGAGAGAGAGAACAGTGAGGCCCCCTCTTACAAATGAAAGAAATTGTGTATTTAATATTGATTTGGAAAAGAATTAATATGTCGCACGACCAAACCAGGATAACCGCCTTCCTTCTAGAAACACTGCCAGGTGGCGAAATCTGGACCCTTCCTGAGTAATTCCTCAAAGGTCCAAACTGCATAATTCTTTTTAGGTCCTTCCTTAGCGAAAAACTTATAAAAGTTCCCGGAAGTCTCGGAATGAACCGGAAATTTACCAAACGCTCCCAAGCGTACTTTTATTGAGTAAAAGACACTTTATTGGGTCGCGAGTTGGATTGGGGTACTCACAGAGCCCCTCGGCAACGTCACTTATGGAAGAAGTGAGGTTGTCGATAAGAAAGATACCAAGCCTAACGAGCGGCTGATGATGGTTGATGAGTGATTGACGAGGTCGGATGGCTGGACCTTTTGAGAAAGGATTCCTACGTATCCCTAAAAGGGAACCAAGCCAAATCGTAGTTCGAAAATGTAGGAACGAGCCTAAAAAGGCATAGGAACAAGCCTAAAGGGGTATAAGAACAAGCCTAAAAAGGTATAGGAACAGGCCTAAAAGGGCATAGGAACAAGCCTTAAGAGGTATAGGAACAAGCCTAAAAGGTATAGGAACAAGCCTTAAGAGGTATAGGAACAAGCCTAAAGAGGTATAGGAACAAGCCTAAAGAGACATAGGAACAAGCCTTAAGAGGTATAGGAACCAGCCTAAAAAGGCATAGGAACAAGCCTTAAGAGACATAGGAACAAGCCTTAAGAGACATAGGAACAAGCCTTAAAAAGGTATAGGAACAAGCCTAAAAGGTATAGGAACAAGCCTAAAGAGACATAGGAACAAGCCTTAAGAGACATAGGAACAAGCCTTAAGAGGTATAGGAACAAGCCTTAAGAGGATCGAGATTAACTCAAAAGTACCGCGAGATGAACTCCAAGACTTGAAATGACTTTTACGAGAAAGCAAACGTAAGACAAGATGATTTGCAGTTGAAATAAGATATTCTTTCATACCTGTGCTGTGTTTACCTGCAAGGGTTGTGCACACGAAGATCACTTGAAGTGATTGGCTGGCTTTGAAAGCACTTGCCTTTGCTGTTGGCAATTTATAGTTGCAAGACGGACCCTTGATCTTTGATTTACCGTTGCAAACCGGACCCTGCTGATGATTTGAGGTTGCGAGACTGACATTGTTGACAATTTACCGTTGCAAGACGGACTTTGATTATGATTTTCCATTGCAAGACAGATATTGCTGATTTTCCATTGCAAGACGGACTTTGATTATGGTTTCCCATTGCAAGACGGACCTTGCTGATGATTTGACGTTGCAAGACGGACCTTCGATGAACAATTGCCAACGAGGCTTATGAGCTTGACGAGCATTGCTTGGAGACCGAGGCAGCTAGGGCTCTTTCAAACGATGCTGATAAGTCTGAAGATGACGAGACCTATGAAGATGATAAAGGCAGAATATGCAACCTGCAGGATTTGAAATCTTTGTCCAGGTTGTGATTTGAGGAGCAATCCCCATGATCAGATTATGATCACTTGATTATTGTACCCTGTGAGGGGAAAAACACAACACTACTAGGCACTTTGCATTTTATTCAATTATTGAGTTTTTGCTTATGCATTATTAAATTCATTGCACGAGTCCATCTCGGCTGGGGATGAAAATGGAGTGAGGATTTTGTATGGCTTGATAAGCGGATGTGTATGTGGCAATTATGCTATGATGGATTCATGATGGAATGACTGTGTATATATGATGTATGGGTTGAACCCTCTCCCATGAAGGATGGACGGTATGGCGCAGCTAGGCAAGTCGAGGTGTACCCAGAGAGTACAGACCGCAGCAGATTGATTGTTGCTGATAAGGACAAGGTATATCGCGCGCCTGAGGCAGCAAGCAGCAGAGAAAGTGCAGAAAATGCCCTAGCTTTGAAGAGATGACTAGGTAAAGCCCCAGTTGATAATGCAAAGCAAACCCGGAGGGCATCTGGTAAGGAGAGCTTGAGAGGACAGCATAGCAAAGCCCCAGCTTGAAGAGATCCAATGCAATCCCATTACAGGCAGAATCATCATGCGGCCAAGGAGGCACCCATTTTTTCAGACATTAGTCAATCAGTCATAGACTCAGAAATATATACGTGCAGGGGCACATTTTTCGAGAAGTGGGAAATGAATCCCGATTTTTGTGTATGACACACTCGCTTTAGGTTCGACTCTTTTGAGAGAGTATAAGCACGACAAGGTGTGGAAAAGTGATGGAAGCCCCTGCTGACCGAAAACAGTATTTGGCTCTATATTCCTAGAATGTAGAAAAGAGGACTTGTCGAGACACTCGAAAACTTGCCTTATTCGTGATGATCACAAAGCTGCTTAAAACCCTTTATTGATGTTCGGGTTATTCAACCACCAAAGCTGATATGAACAAATATTTTGATTAATCACAAGGAGAAAATCAACTGATATCGAGAATCAAGCTCGAAAGGATGGAAAGTGTATAGGAACGGTCCTTGACGAGACCGGATTTTCTGAGATGTGTTTGTGATTTCGACCGGACCAGTTATGGTTGCCTACGTTCCCCTCCTGATGAGGAGCTCAGGTCGCCGTAGTTCGGGCTTATCCCGATTGAAAAGAGGAGGAATATAAAATTTCGAAATTTCGAGGACCTTTGAGGATTTTCTGAGAATCAAAGCATTGACGAACAAGTCTCCTTGGAGTGCCAATGAGGGACACGGCTGCGAAGCCCCAGTGAGGCATTCACGGGAAGTGTTTGTGGAGGAGAAATGAAATATGCTCACATAAAGTGCCAAATGAATGGACTGAATTTGCACAATCTTAGATTGATGATCTTTTGAACCGAGACGGATTAGATTCCAACTTAAGCAAGCAACGAAGCATTAATTTGATTTAGATCTCGAAGATATTAGAATGAAATTACTATCCGGTAGGGACTGTAGCTGGGTTTTCGGGCTTCGATCGGCCATCGGGTAACTTGGGAAATGGATGACCTCTTGAGACGAGAGGTCGGCTGGGTTTTTTGCTGACTGGACCTCTAAAGATGAGAGGTTGGCTTTTTAGGGATGTATTTGGGAAATCTACAGCGAGGAAGATTGATTGTCTACAAGAATGAGAGGTCAATTTCTGACTTTGGCCAAAGGCAAGGGTAATGGGAATATCCTCTAAAAGTGAGAGGATGGTTTGGGGATTATTTGGTGGATTGCTGACGAGAGAAGATCCAAGCTATCGAGAACTTTTGCGAACTTTCGAGAATTCGGGCTCCTTTTGAACATTGGAGAGCCTCTTGAGAAGTCAAAGACTTTTGCTGAGTTGTGAGGATTTAACATCCTTCTTTTGGAAAGCCTCTTGAGAATTCTTGCTGGACTATGAGGATTTAACATCCTTCTTTTGATAACTTGGAAGGCCTCTTTGAGGAGTCGAGGATTATCATTGTCCTTCCTTCATGGCTTGAGTATTTTGTGCACTGCCGCTTCTCGAAGCTAACTTCTTGGCATTGCTTGGACTTCTCTCAGCGAGGAGCAAAGGTGATGGCTAAACAGGGTTTCAAAACATGCCAATCTTGAAATGAAAGGGTATTGTTTGGTGAGGGTGAGGTAATGGCTTCCCTAGGGTGAAAGGCTTCAACCGCAATCCCTACCGGATGACCTAAACGAAATTAAGTCTTCATTGCTTGCTTAAGCTTACTTGAGGAAGATTCAAGCAAATTCATCGAACAACGAGATGATGAGGACGATGGAAGATATATGAGCATATGAGATGCAAGATGGGGAGTTGGTAAGCCCCAATTTGAGAAGGACATCAGTCAATTTTCTTGCTCCGATTAATTTGAATATTAATCATTTCAATGCATTAGTGGTTGAGCAGCACAAATGATCATCTAGGATAAAACCATTTCAACCAAGTGTAACGTGGGTGTGCAAGTGATGCCTCGAGTCTAACAAGAATAGAAATAAATATTTTTATCATTGAAAGAAAAAGACTAGTCCAACTTCGACTCGACAGACTCATGCCCACAAAGGGAACATTCTAGATCCTACGAGGACTGATTGACTTCTTCAACTTCGGGCGGAAGGGTACCCTTGAAACTGGCTTGCCACCGCACTTTCTACACCAGACCTCCGGGATTCTGAATCAGGTAACGACCTTCCGGATACTTGAACTGCTTCCGCCTCGGGAATATAGACCAATGAGCGCCGGGAACGAGAGTGCACACCCAACTTGCCGTAGCTGGAGAGGAGAGAGCGTGTATGAGGCGGTAGGGAAAGAATCTTGAGGTGGCATGGGAGAGGGAAGAATATGGAAGGAGAAGGACTCGCGCAACTTCTTATTAGTGTTCAAGTAAAAATCGATGTCTTTTAGGTTCTATAAACGGTTGGGTAAGGCTAACCCTTTATTCTCGCAGTCTAAAACCTCGGGGGAACCTATGGACACATCATCCAAAAATACACCAAATGTGTTGATTCAAAATTAATAATAGGCAATAATACCTAAATAAAATCGAAGCATTTATGGGACGGACGAGCAATCCCAATTTCTGGAGAAATTTGGGCAGCATAACGGGTATTCCTGAAGAAATTCAAGGAAAAATCCGGCATGACCTCTCGTCGGTGCACGTTGACAAAGCGACATGATCTCTCGTTAGAACATGCCGTGGGAACGACGTGCCCTTTCGTGAAATCATGTTGCGATGGCAACATGCCCACACGTGATAGGTTTTGGGATAGGTACGAAAGCCTATTATAAATTTTGAAACAAGTCATCTTAGTGTATTTGAAAATGACGTGTCAAAACCAACCGTTTAGGGTGAGGTTAAAAGTGTGGCGCCACCTATAACGCACTAGGGGGATGGGTTTGACATTAGGAGCTCAAGCATAGGCGAAATTCATGGCCGTCCGCGATGCCGTCAATCGCACCCGAGGGTTCTAGATCTACGTGAAGTAGTGTGAAGGATGGCTATGTTCCTTTATTTGCGAAAAATGATTTTTTTTTATTTGAAAAAGGGGGGAGAAAAGAAAATCAACACACACACACACACCCCACAGAGCACAATAATCAAATGAGCATGAACTTTGATCAAGGGGGACTGCCCCACGATCACAACCTGCACCAAAAACGAGTCCTGCAGAGAGTCAAGAACTATCGCGGGACACAGGACATAGAAGTAGCACTGTGTCGTACGACTGATCAAAATCATTTTCCAGGACCAAAACAGCACAAGCCCCAGCCTCCAAGCAAATCATCCAAACCAAGCCTCACAGAGAACAACAGAAGCATACAATGGAGTACCAAGACAACAAAGCACATAAAATGCATTTAAGCACATAAAATATCACACAACAAAGCACACACAAATGAATGAAATGGACGTTGAACGAGAACGAAAGTTTGACCCACTTTTTGAAAAACAAGTTTCAAATGTCCCCAGCAGAGTCGCCACTGAATGAACGCTCGCCGAAAAAAATGAGATTCGCCACGCCGTTTTTAAGAAAACATTGAAAACCTTTTATTGAGAAAATGGGTTCGGGGGTTAGGTTACGTGTTGGGAAGAACCGAGAGTTCACCCAACACGCCTCGTCCGTAGACGAGTCTTTTTATTGTTCAACCATCCAAAACATTCATATGTGTGTGCGAAGTGTGTATGACAAGATATGTATAAAAACGCATTTTAATGCTTTATTGATAAACTTCGAGGTATACAACTTGTGAGCCACTTATTTTGGGGGGCCACGTCCCGATTACAACGAGGAAAATGGATTACAACTGAAAATGGACCTGCTGCATTTGGCTAAGTATGTCGCCCGACACAGGATACACTTGGCCCGATGTGTCGCGGGACATACTATGCCCTATGCAGAGGTTTACAACTGATTTGATTACAGGAACGAGTCAATATCAACAATGAGGTAAACAGAATGAAATTAACGACAACAACGAGATTAATTAATGGAACAAGCCAATATCAACATCGAGGTTAACAAAGAGGGAATTAATGGAAACAAACCAATTGCAACAACGAGGTTAACCAAAAAAGGAACTAACAACAATAACGAGATTGCAGAGATTGAAATTTATAATTGTAACGAGACAATATTATCACCATATGGATAAACACATGAAAGAGAATGAATATAATGGATTCATCCTCTATTTGGTGTCTAGACAAACCAATATCAAACAAAGCCCAAGCATACAGAACTAATCACAGCAATACTGGGAAACAGATTAAAATTATAACAATGCTCATTTACTCAGGTTCTAGCCTGAAGAACCACACCACAACGGCAAAACCCATGAATCAACGAGGAGAGAGAGAAATGGAATTAGAGATTCAAACACACAGATTACAACATACTGGGAAACAAATTGAGATTATATACAACACCAACTAATCAGGTTCAAGCCTGGATAACAACATCGACTACGGCAAAAACCATGAACAACGAGGATAGAGAAAAAAGGAATTAGGACGTACCCTCATAGTGTCCACGATCCTTATACCAAGTTAGGTATAAGGAGCTTCGATTCAGCTTCAGAACGAGAGAGAGAGATCGAGCTCAGCTTCAAGGCTTGGGACGAACTTGGTGGTGCAGCGGTGGCGATTAACGGGCTTAAGGGTTGGAAACAGGGGATATGGTGTAGACGTATTTGGGAATGGAGAGGCAATTGGTGATGGCTGTGATTGTCGTTGTTGTTGAAGGGCGGTGGTGGTGAACGGTGATGAAACTGGTAGGCGTTGATTGGAATGGGTGGGCGTTGATTGGAATGGGTGAAATTGGAACGGTGATGGGCGATTGGTTTTGGGGGAGTGAGAGGATGGTGAGGATTTGGGTTGGGCCGGAGAGGATCTGATGGTGAAGGTTGAGGTGGAACGGCGATGGTAGAAGGTTGAGAATCAATCGGAGGGCTTAGAATAGGGGGCGGTTGAGAGAGGGATTCGGTGTTTAGACTTGGCCGGAGAGGGTTTTAGAGGGTGAGGATTGGTGAGGAATAGGATTAGGGAAGTGGGTCGCCGGCGAGGGAGAGCTTGGTGAGGAGAGAGCAACGAGGTCTGGTTTTGGAGGAGAGCTTCAACGAGGGACTGGCTTTGCGAATAGAGAGAGAGAGAACAGTGAGGCCCCCTCTTACAAATGAAAGAAATTGTGTATTTAATATTGATTTGGAAAAGAATTAATACGTCGCACGACCAAACAAGGATAACCGCCTTCCTTCTAGAAACACTGCCAGGTGGCGAAATCTAGACCCTTCCTGAGTAATTCCTCAAAGGTCCAAACTGCATAATTCTTTTTAGGTTCTTCCTTAGCGAAAAACTTATAAAAGTTCCCGGAAGTCTCGGAATGAACCGGAAATTTACCAAACGCTCCCAAGCGTACTTTTATTGAGTAAAAGACACTTTATTGGGTCGCGAGTTGGATTGGGGTACTCACAGCCAGATATCCTACAACCGCTCTGACCCTGAAATCCTTGGCGTCATCATTGTTACTGAACATTGATTTGGCTAATACTTTAGCACTTTACACATTATCGAATTCAAGTCTAAACTAGTCATTACCCTATGAAATTCATTTACCAAATAGCATGTCATAAATGTCATCTAATCTATTATCACGATCACTTGTATTGATAATATAGTTTATACATTTTGTATATAGCCAAGACTAGTACCTCCCTACACGTGTAGTTGGATTTCTCATATATATAAATACGAGTATTTCGAACCATGGAAACATAGCCACATAATACAATACCACATTCGCCATTTAGCTAGCTCAACTTTTTCAATACCAGTTTCCCCACCATGTTCTATCTCCTAAGCTCAATCTTTTTCAAAAACCCTTTCTTCATGGTCTTGAGTTTCTTATTCATGTTCCTATGTCCTCTAACACTATTTCCTTTTCCAATTAAGACTCACTAACTAGTAGCCCTCTTCCTTCAACAGCAACTTACTATGCTAACTTTAGTCGAGGTCGTGGACAAAATAATACCAGTTGCCCTTATCACTACCCAAATTGCTCAAGCACTTGCACTCCGTGCTCCTGTGGAGGTACAAATAGCACTCCCACGCATTCGTATCTATAGATAACTTGATATGGTGTTTATCTTCTAATAAATATTTGATCCAATTCAGAAGTCAATGTTAGCCAAATTCTAGAAGTGCAGTGTTGAGCAATTTTTTATTTATTATTTTCCAATACTCCGATTATTATCTAATTATATTCAATTTCCAGGTTGCGAATGTAATATTTATTGATTCCCCTGGCCATGCTGGATTCTCTTATGCAGCCACGAACGGAGGTTACTATACCAACGATACAAAAGCAACGAAAGATGCTAGCACATTTCTCATAAAGGTAATGCGAAGATTCTATGCCTCAACTTTACTCTTGTGGCACAAGAAACTACTTTACTCTTCATTATTGCTCAAAAGGTTCTACTTTCCTATATCTAACTACAGTTATGTTACTCCCTCCTTACCTAAATAAATGTCTTTTTTTTTTGAGATTTAAGGAAACTAGGGAAGGCTACTTTTACGTACTTTTAATAGGACATTTACATAAGCACACCTAACATCCATGATATTACATTGCAAGTGCACATGTGCATTAAATATTTGGCATAAGTAACTTCATCAGTGAATGTCAACAGTGGTTCTTGGATCATCCTGAATTCAACAAAAATCCACTTTATATTGGTGGTGACTCTTACGCCGGAAAGTTTGTGCCTATGGTGGTCACACATGTTTCAGAAGGTAATTTATTAATTAAATCTAGCTTATTTTATAGATGACCTCATTTTATTCTCTGTGATTGTAGTAAAAGATAAGTTTCAAATGCTGAATACAATCTACTCATTTGATTAAATTGATATGTTAAACTTTAATCAATTACTTAATTAATTTGTTTTAATTCTTGTATAACGTACTGATCTTTCACATGCTACATTTCATAGCTATTGATGTTGGTCACATGCCAAATACAAATCTCCAGGTAAGTTATCACAGCTATTGATGTTGGTCACATGCCAAATACAAATCTCCAGGTAAGTTATCACACATAAAGATTGTTAGGACCTAACTATGTAAGCCACATAGTTATAAAAGGTTTTGACAAAGAAATATATCATATGTTATCTGACAGCCAAGATAACATATGACCTTGACAGCTGAGCCCTTGCACATCCTTATATCAAACTGGACAGCAATGATATAATGATCAAACCATGGACAGCAATGATCAAATCAAAGACAAATCATATAAATCAAATGTATTTATATACAAAGGATCATTACACACAAATCCTTATCTCCTAAACCTGCAAACTCTATAGACTTAGCCTGACAGCTAAGGTTCTCAACAGCAGAGGCTTCAACCCTCTGACAGCTATGATCTTCAACATCAGCAGCAATGAAGTATTCCTGTAAAGATCAAGATGTGCATTGCCCAAATCTCTCCCCTCAAAAGTTGCCAACTCATATCCATGAAGATCACATCAAATGGTTGCAGATTCCAGCTGTTATTCTCCAGTCAACAAAGGCTCTAAATGCATCTCCAACACACATTTACTACCTTGTCTCCTTGTCCCCTCCAACGGCTATATTCTAGCCTATAAAAGGATTCTCCAAGACTGAAGACACCACCTCTTTACACACAACTCTTACAACCTTACCTCCAACCTTTCTCAACCTGCAACCAACAATCAAAACAACATTGAGACACTTGTAACTGACCTCAGGTGTATAAACTGATTTGTAAAACCACTTAAGACTGACTTTAAGTGGGTATTGTAAATTGCTCAGTGTAGAGCATAATCCCTAATAGACCGTACTTATTAGGAAGAGGAAGTTCAAGGAACTTACCTATCCAATCCTTTGTAAATCTTAACGGGAACTAGATTTAAGTGGATTGATCTCACTTGTCAAGGTTGACAGTGAGGGTGGACGTAGGAGGAGTGAACTCTGAACCACCTTAAAATTCCTTGTGTTCAATTGGTATTATAACACAATACACACACACATCTCACACACAAACACTATTCACTTGTCTTTACATTATTTCAACACTTATTATTCCGCTGCACATTTAACACTTATCATTAAAACCAGTTATCATCTGACAGCTAAGATTTTACCTCAAATTGTCAAAACCTTAACCGCCTAACCTTGAATCTGATGTAAGCAAACAGGACCTTTCAATTGGTATCAGAGCTTGTCTTCACACACAAAAGTCTAACAACTTGTGAAGGATCAATTACCAACCCACCATGCCTCAACCAAGGAGAAATAATGAGAAAGACATTCCCACATTGATGACTGTGGATCATTTGAAATATATGCTTCAAAAATCAAAACTTACCTTGATGCAAACAGCATCTGGAACTGGTTTGTGGTTGAAAATGAAGTCACTTGCCCCGTAGCCCTAGATTCAAATGGTGGACCTAGCGGCAAAAACAAATCCCTGCACTGGACTGATTCGAAAGAAAACTTGTTAGTGCTAATCGAAAGTCAAAAACATACTCCAAAAGAGTGTTAATGACTCCCTAGCACAAGAAATTGCTAAAGAGCCAACCGAAAAGGCCGCCCGGGAACTCATCCATACCAAATTTCGAAACACTCTAGTGTTAGAACCCAAAACCTATACAACCTTCTTAGACAACTTGACAATTTTAAATTCTACCTGGTGAAAAAGTAAGTGCTGCAAAACCAAGGTTTGAAGATTTAGTAAGATCCATTGCTGATCATGGTAAAACTTTTGAGAACCAAGATTTGTGTCTCAAAATATACTCCAACCTTCCTCAAGAATATGAGAAGGTAGCTCTACCAATAAGAGAAGGCTCGTAATGGAGTACCATGACCGTTGAACAATACTTTGGAAAGCTTGAAGCTTATGAACTAGAAGGAATGATAAAACTTCAACCTGTTCCCTCCATTTCACAAACCCTTGCCTTAGCTGCTCAAGAAACCACTCAAAAACCAATTACCCAACAAGACATTGACTCTATGGTTCTTCTTTCCCTCCAAAAAGTAAACCTTCCCTCAAACAACCTGTCTCAAGGAGATCTACCTAGTCTCATATCCATGGCTGTCAGAAATACCTTGAGAGCACATAAGAAGTCCTTTGAGAGAAGTTATAGCCCATCCACCTCTGATCAAGAAAACCCTAAAAAGAAAGTTGAATGCTTCAACTGTAAGAAGCTTGGACATTACTCATCTGATTGCCCTGAACCAAGGAAACCTAGGGAAAATCGATCGCTAAGAAGTTCTCATACTCCAAGGAGATTATTCACGGTTCAAGGTGTAAGCTGCTACAACTGCACAAAGAAGAAGAATGAGAAGAACAAAGAGCAAGTATTGATTGCTGACTCATCTAAGTTTAGTGATGAGGAATGTGACTACAGTGACTCTGAAAGTGAAGGAGAAGAAGCAATGATATGCTTGATGGCTAGAGATGATGAAGACTCAGACAATGAAGAAGATCTTGAAGCCTTAGCTGTTCTTTGAAGAACTAAAACAGGTACCTCAATTTAACTCTTTAAATAATGAAGAATTTAAGCAATTAGTTAGTACTCTTTTAATTCAAATAAAAAGACACCAAACTGGCTTTGCTTCATTGCTCACTGATAATCTATCCCAAAGTAAAACCATTGATAGCCTTGAAAGAGCCAACCAAGGACTGAAAGTTCAAAACCTTATGCTTGAAAAAGCCAATGAAGAGCTGATGTACCGTGAATTCTAAACTTCTGGAAACCAACATCAATCTTGAAAAGGAAAATGAATCCTTTAGAAAGAAGTTTGAAACCTGGAACAGCTCTGGAGAAGCCTTGACCCACTTTAGCTACTACCAAAGACACCCAAGTGACAAATCAGGAATTGGGGCTAATAATCCTACTATGAACACATATACCCCTCTCACTGATGAAAGGGCTATTGACAAGATGGTTCTTGAAAGCATGAACTATGTCAAAGCCCAAGAAATTGTCTATCCCATTCAAACCAAGGAAGATCTCAAGAAAAAGGGAAAAATTGATGAAGCTAGCTCCAGTCACACTGATGTATCAACTCCAACTAGTCCCTCCTGCACTAATGAGACTCATATTGGAAGTTCAAGCCAATCAAAAGGCACAGAAAAACAAGCAAACAAAGGGAACAAAGGTAATTACATTTGGCAAAAGAAAGGAATCAAGGAGCAAGTGAAGACAGACAAGTACAAGACAAAACATGGTGGACAGCAGAGGTCTCCTAGACAGCCAAGATATGGTGGACAGCAGAGGTCTCCTAGACAGCCAAGATATGGTGGACAGCAGAGGTCTCCAAGACAGCAAAGATTCTATGATCATCACTCATATGCCAAACCTCAAAGACCTAACTGGCCATTCTCTAATGGAAGAAACCATGCCCAACATAATACCTCTCCTAGATCATCTCATTCAAACAATTCCCCAGACCATTCTCAGTTTCATAACCAAAACCAATTCTTTTCTCCCAACCAATTTTTTAACCAATCCCAACCTATTGCTCCTACTCCCTATATGCTGCAAATCATGGGATATTATAATGCCCTAAACCAGTACTTTGGAAAGAGAGCAATGAACAAAGCTAGGGTACCAAAGAAATTCTAATCCTTTGGACCCAAAAGAATAAAGGGTACCATAAATGTATTTTTCTATTTTGTAGGAACCTAGGAAAGGAATATGGTACTTGGACAGTGGATGCAGCAGGCACATGACTTACAACAAGGAGTGGCTACAACAATATGTCCCTAAAAATGGTCCAAATGTAACTTTTGGTGACAATTCTCAAGCCAAAGTCAAAGGATCAGGAAACCTTGTTACTAAAGATATTATTTTTACTAATGTATCTTATGTAGAGGGTCTCAAGCACAATTTGATTAGCCTTAGTCAGATTTGTGATAAGGGATATCATGTTGTTTGTTCCAAAAACCACTGCACTGTCAAGGATGTCAACAACAAATCAATCCTCACTGGAATAAGAAAAGGCAACCTCTACTGTCTAAACCTAGAAATTGTGGATTCTTCAGATGCCCATTGCCTTCTCTCTTTCAGTCAATCTGATATGTCATGGCTATGGCACAAAAGATTGGCTCACCTAAACCTAAAAAGCATCTCAAAACTAGCCAACTCAAACCTAGTAAAAGGCCTACCCAAAATACCCTTCAAAAAGGACAAGTTATGCAAAGCTTGTCAATGTGGAAAACAAAAGAAAACCTCCTTCTCTGCCAAAACCAGATTAGATACCTCAAAACCCCTTCAACTACTTCACATGGATCTGTTTGGACCAATCAGAACTAGATCTCTTGGTGGAAAGAGATACTCTCTTGTTGTAGTTGATGACTACACTAGATTTACCTGGATTATTCTTCTTGAATCCAAAAGGGATACATTAGAACAACTAGTCAAACTGTTCAATAAAGTATAAAACCAAAAGGGCTTATCCATTATCAATATTAGATCTGATCATGGTAAGGAATTTGAGAACACTGGTGTTGAAGAATACTATGATCAAAAAGGGATTGAGCACAATTTCTCTGCTCCTAAGACACCACAGCAAAATGGGGTTGCTGAAAGAAAGAATAGAACAATCTGTGAAGCAGCAAGATCTATGCTGTCAGATCACAACCTTCCTAAGTATTTTTGGGGTGAAGCAGTCACCACTGCTGTCTATGTCCAGAACAAGACCCTTATCAACAAGTTTCACTCCAAGACTCCCTATGAGCTATGGAATGGAAGAACACCAACCATTTCATACTTCCATGGCTTTGGAAGTAGATGCTTCATACACAACAATGGGAAAAACAATCTTGACAAATTTGATTCAAAAAGTGATGAAGGAATTTTCCTTGGATACTCCAACACTAGCAAAGCCTATAGGGTTTACAACAAAAGAAGACTTGTTGTAGAGGAATCAATTCATGTGGACTTTGATGAAAACAATGATCAAAGCCACACTGAATTATGTGATTTTGATGAATCTGTTGGGAATTCAGACAATGTTCCTGAGGTTTCTCCTGTTCATGACCCTTCAAACCTCAATCCTGAAGAAAACTCTCCTACCCTTCCCTATATGGTGCCCAAGAACTCTAATACTCATCCCACTTTGTCTGACAGCCAAGATTCCCTTCTCAACAGCAAAGGTGCATCTGACAGCCAAGGTGCACCAAATAGTCTACCTTCATCCAGTAATCAAAATCCCTCTGAAAAAGACCCTATCCAACCTTGTGACAACCCCTCTCATTCAATTCCTCAACCTGAAACCATTACCCACATCATCCCTCCAAACAAAAGCATCTATATTGACCTACCTATACACAAAATAGACATACCTCCTAACATGCCTGTTCTTGACTCCCTAATGAGTGCCTTCATCTCTCAAATTGAACCCAAAAAGATAAATGAAGCTCTTCAAGACCCAGATTGGATAGAAGCAATGGAAGAAGAATTGGAGCAATTTGAAAGAAACAAAGTTTGGAAACTGGTTCCTAAGCCTAAAAACCAAACTGTCATTGGGACAAGATGGGTTTTTAGAAATAAGATGAATGAAGAAGGTGTTGTAGTAAGGAACAAAGCTAGGCTAGTTGCTCAAGGATACAGACAAGAAGAAGGCATTGACTATGATGAGACTTTTGCTCCTGTTGCAAGACTAGAAGCAATAAGGCTATTCCTTGCCTATGCTTCATTCAAGAAAATGAAAGTGTTTCAGATGGATGTCAAGAGTGCATTTCTGAATGGAGTCTTAAATGAAAAAGTGTTTGTATCTCAACCCCCTGGATTTGAGCATCCCAAGTTTCCTGATCATGTATACAAATTGGACAAAGCATTGTATGGTCTTAAACAAGCACCTAGAGCCTGGTATGAAACCCTATCTAAATATCTCCTTGGCAAAGGATTTACAAAGGGCCATATTGATAACACCTTGTTTATCAAGAAATATGGAGATGATCAGTTGCTCATCCAAGTCTATGTTGATGACATCATTTTTGGCTCATCAAATGAGGACTTGTGCACTGAATTTGGGGATATTATGAAGAATCAGTTTGAAATGAGCATGATTGGTGAGCTCACTTTCTTCTTAGGCCTTCAAGTCAAGCAAATGAAGGAAGGAATCTTCATTAACCAAGCTAAATACACAAGGGATATGATCAAAAAGTTTGACATGCAAACTGCTTCCCCAGCTAAAACTCCCTTGTCAACCACAACCAAACTTCATGCTGATCCAGATGGTCAAAGTGTAAATCCAACACTTTACAGAAGTTACATTGGATCTCTCCTTTATGTAACAGCTTCAAGACCTGACATTATGTTTAGTGTCTGTCTTTGTGCTAGATTTCAAGCAAATCCCAAGGAATCTCATCTCTCTGCTGTCAAGAGAATTTTGAGATATCTCAAAGGAACCCACGATTATGGCTTGTGGTATCCGCTGAATCCCCATTCTCTCTAATTGGATTCACCGACTCGACTATCTTTGGATGTAATCTAGATAGAAAATCCACAAGTGGTGGATGTCAGTTTATTGGTTCAAGAATCATCTCATGGTCTAGCAAAAAGCAAACCTCAGTAGCCACCTCAACAGCTGAGGCTGAGTACATTGCTGCAGGCTTGTGTTGTTCTCAAATTCTCTATCTTAAAAGCCAACTTCAAGATTTTGGAATAGAAATGTCTAACATTCCCATCTTTTGTGACAACTCAAGCACTATTGCCATGACAGAAAACCCTGTCCAACACTCAAAAACAAAGCATATTGAGGTCAGACATCACTTCATCAGAGACCATGTTGAAAAAGGGAATATTAACCTTGCAAAAGTTTGTACTGAGGATAATGTCTCTGATATCCTAACAAAGGCTATGGATGAGAAGAGATTTGAGATGTTAAGAGCAATGCTAGGCATGATCAACTTACCAAAATAAAGACTTTTATTCATTAAAGAACATCTCTTATGGCTGCTGTCAACAATGTGATATCTGACAGCTAACCCTTTCACCAATCCAAAAGCTTCATTGACATAAAACCAAAACTCATTCCTACCTTACAATCAAACTTCAAACACAAAAACCACAAAAACAAACATAAATCCATATTCCAAAAGCCTCACTATCCTCCTTTTCATCACAGCTAGCTCTCCTGAATGCTTTGACAGCTAAGGATTGTCAATCTTGAGTATCCCATAGCTGATCTTGGAAGCAATCATCTCCACATCCTTTATCACTATAGATAATGTCTGGAGCTTGATATGCTCTCTCTTTGATGTCTCCATATCTCTCTAGCCATACAGGGTGCCTCTCCATAAAAGGATCAATGGCTGTGGTTGAGAACTGCAAAGAAGGACACACCCTCCTTGGCCACCATTCTTCAACTGCATTATAAGGAGGATATTCACTGAGTGGTGAGAGAAAGCTGAAGGTACCTGAAGAATTTGCACTTGCCTGTGCAATGATAGCTTGATCAGACTGAGGACCTTCATCTTCATCACCATTCAGAGCAGCTGGACTCAAACACTTGAGAAACTGAGAAAACAACTTCATATAAACTTTGGAAGGAGAACTTTGCACTCCTGCAAAATTGTCTCCAGTTCCCTCAAGAACTGTTTGACTAAGAGTAAGTGAATCCCTGGTTACAGCTGTGTATTCCTTGACAGCTATGAAATCAGGTTGACCAATTTGTGTGTCAACCTTAATCCTTTCATTGCTGTCAATCTTCACTAGCTCCCCCAAGGTATAAACTCTCTCTACATCTTCCTTAACATGCTTACTTGATTCTCCTTCCCTCTCCTTTCTTGACAGCTTACCCTTAGCTGTCAGATCATTGTGACTCTCACCAACTATCTTAGCTTTACCCTTGTTCCTAGCCATCTCCTCTAACCTGTTTTTCTCTTCCTCCACCAATGCTAGTCTCTCCTCCTCCCAAAATTTCTTTCTTATCTCTCTCTCTCTCAACTCTTCTTCCTTATGTGGATCATCATTGGGCAATTGAACCACTTCCTGTTCCAAACCATTATCAGTTTGGTGTCTATATGAAAGAAACTCTCTCTCAAACCTTTCCTCTCTTGTTTCATCTACCCTTGGACTTTGAAAAACAAGTCTCTTTGCTGTCTTAGCCATTTTACTAGGACTGAACATTGAAACAAGTCTTCCCATTTGCTATAAATGAAATGAATTTGGTAGATTTCTTCATCTAAATCATTTCCTTTTATAGACAAATTTTGCTTCAGTCAAATTAGTGGCAATGATCATTCAAAATAGGCTTGGCTGGTCATTAAGTCTGACAGCCATGAATTTAAGTTCTTGCCAAATCGAGGAAGTGTTGGAACTTGCCACTAACACATATCTATTAATGTCTCTGTTTTATTCCCTCTGAAAATTCGTCTTTGTGTACGGAAATAACTCCCATGTTTTATGGGAAGTTATTTCTCATGTAATGAGTGGGGGACAAATAACACTGTTCATGAACAATCTCTCTCTTAAATGCTCATTTTTAACCGTTGCAGTAACCCACATATTAGCCGTTGAACTCCACCAATTCCCACATCAATTATCATTTAACCTTGCGAAATTAACCCTTCTTCCTTCAAACTGTCTTCTTCCTCCTAAATCCTCTCTCTGATTCCCTCTGTTCTTCAAAACCCTAAAACCCTGTTTCATTCAACCATGTCTTACCCTCAAGCCCATGGTTACTTCATCAAACCTGAATTTTATGAGCATGAGGTTGGAGCTCTAATCAAGGAACTCTTGGAATCCAATCATCTCTGCAAAATGATGGAAGCTCAACCTCCCATTTATGAGAAGCTATGCAGAGAGATATTCATGAAAGGAGAAAGACAGCAATCTGGTGCCATAAGGATCAATATTGAAGGGACTGAGATCAATGTGACTCCAAAGGTTGTGTCCAAAGTTTACGACATCCCAATCAAGAATGAAGGCCTCAACAACCTCTGGAATAGAAAAGACAACAACTTAGAACCTTTCTACAAAAGATTCTTTGATAAACCTGGGTGCAACTTTCAATTGGTTCAGGACAAACCAATCAAAAAGAAAGACCTTGATTTATTCAAATCAACCCTAATGGATGTTGTCATCAAAGGGTTTGATGGAAAGCAATCCTCCTTTGACCAAATCAGTCCAAATGAATGGAAACAAGCCCTCAGTTTGTTGACTAAGGAGATAAACTGGAGTGTTGCACTGCTTCACAACTTCCAACTTGCCATATCCCCTTCCCCTTGGAAATTCAAAAAGCAAAATCCTATTATGAACAATTTCAGGTTCATGAGTGGAATCCTCCATCAAATAATTCCAAAATTGAATCCTCCTCTCAAAAAGGAATGGCTTGAGTCTACATCTCTGGTGCCTACCAAAAGTTTCAGCTTGAGTACATTCAAACTCAAGAGCAAGAAAAAATTAGAGCTTGGGGACAGCTCTGAGAATTTTGATGAAGCCTCACAGAGACTGAAAGAGAAGACTGAAAAGGATATGAAGATGTGGAAGTCATTGGTAAACATGGTAAATGACAAGAGATCCAAGAGAAAGCATGACAAAGGTGTTGTCATAAAAGAAAGAGCTCAAGAAACCTCTCCTAGCAAAATCAAGAGGAGAAAAAGCCTAGCAAAAATGAAGAGAACTGGAAAAGGAAAGAAGCTAAGCAAAGGAAAGAAAGTTCAAGAAGAGGTAGAGGAAGCTGTTGAGCAAGAAACTGTTCAAGGGACTGAAAAAGGAAAGATGGTTGCTGAAGAACAAGCTGACAGTGAAGAAACCCAATCAGATCCCATCTACAAAGACATTGATGAGTATGCTGGAGAAGAGGGAGAAAGCCATGACACTGAGAGTGATGAAAATGTGAGAAGAGCTGTTGCTGAATCATTGATGGAAGTGAGAACAGCTAAGGTTGGACAGTCATCAGGGACAGCTATGGAAGCCTCCTCTCTGACAGCTAAGGTTGCCTCAATTGCTGAAACCCCATCTAAGGTAATCTCCACCCCTTCTCTTGCACTCAGTACATTCTCTAGGAAGAGAAAATCTGATAAAGATGCTCCCCCATCCAAAAAATTGAAGCCAATTACTCCTCAACCCTCCTCATCTAAAGATCAATCCAGTTCACCACATGACTCTGTGGCTCAGGGAATCCTCAACCTAAATCCCTTAAACATTAGTCCAAATGAGCCTAGTGTTGAAAAAGATAGGGGGAATAGCCCTAGCTCTGAAAAGGATGAGCATCAGTTAAGGGGGAACATCAGTCCTCCTTCCCCCATTCTGACAGCTATGCCATTGTCTAGTCATGCTTCACCCATTTCAAGCCCCTCAGATCCTTCCCACATTCCTGAAAACGTCTTCAAAGCCTCTGAAGGACTAACCTTAGAAGATCCTAAGCATGTCCCTGTTGTTCTTTATTATTTAAGATCCCTGCTAACAGAGGAAGATGTTCAAAAATCCATGGAATTGATCAAAACCAGAGATATGGCTAAGAAAGCTAGCATACCTGAACCTGAACCTCATTCTGAACCTGAACCTCAATCCAAACCTGATGAACCTGTTCAAACTCAAGAACCTCCCCTTGATACCCAAGATTCTGAAACCCAACCTGAACCTATAACACAAGATTCACCTACCCCTGAGTTTGACATTCTTCCAACTTGTGAACCTTGGATTCTAGATTGTGACATTGATTTTTCCCTACCCTCCATCATGGCTGTCCACCAAAGATTGAAAGAGATTACTCATTTTCCTGAGATTGCCAATCCTAACTTAATCCCTAATCCTTGGCTGTTAAGCAAAAATTCCATCATGATCCATGCAAGAAATAAGTGTGGTCTCATTATGTTTGCCCATGAGGAATGGAAAAGATATATGATAGCTCTCCCAAACTCCTTCTTTCACAATGCCCCCAGATTGCCAAACTTCATGGACATTGGAACCATCATTGATTGGGAAATGCTGTTCTCTCAATTATTGTCAAGCAACATCAATGAATGCATCTACATGCCCTCATCCCTAGTTTATGCCCTCTGCATAAACCTTGCTAAAGAGATGTATTGGAGGATCCTTCTCAACAAAGCCAAAATCTTGGCTGTCATTGCAAAGCCTAGCCTGACAGCTATCTTTCCTCCAACTACTTCTGTTCCTCCTTCATTCATCCCCCTAAACACCAGATCTCTCCAATCCAATCTTCCTCCAAACTTTAATCCTTCAACATTTGTGCCTCCATACCATGTGACCATCACAGACATGCAGAGATTTACAAGGTCAATGATAACCAAAATGAGACACATTTTGGAAGTCTCAAATGTTTCCAAGTCTGAAAGGAAGACCTCCAAAGGAAAGGCTGTTGAATCTGAAGAAGAAGCTGCTAACCTGGGAAAGAGAGCCTCTGGTGCTGCTCCCAATGTGATTCTGTCAAGTGATGATGAAGATGATTCTCCTGTGATGAAACAGCATCAGTTCTCAACCTCTACTGTTCTCACTGTCACAACAGATCCTCCTCTACATCAACCTCAACAACCCATCTCTCTTCAATCAAACCCCTTCTTCTATAAACTCTTTGCAGGAACCAGAGGTCAAAGCTCAAAACCAAAGAAGACTCCCAAATGGGGCAATCTGAGACTAAGAGATGATGAAGAACCTCTCTCCAAGGCTGTTCTCAAAGGAAGGCAAGATCAATCCTTCACATATGATGATGAGATGAGCTGGGAATGGAACAATGAGATGTATTATAGAGGTGTTGATGACAAGATGAAGAGAGTGCTGCTTGCAGAAAGAGAAGAGATCCTTGCAGCAAGAAGAGAAAGAGATGAATTTTCTGATTAAAGAAAATTTTATGTCTTTTGTTTGGTTAAGTACTTTTAATCCCTACTTTTTTTGTTTCTGCTTTAAAAACAATGTTTATTTTGGATAATGTTTTTGTTTTAAATCTCTTTTGATTGAATCAAGAAGATTAAGTTCATCTTCATTGGTATATTCAATTCATGAGTATCTTGCAGGTTATATATTTAATAGATATATTACTTTGCCAAAAAGGGGGAAATTGTTAGGACCTAACTATGTAAGCCACATAGTTATAAAAGGTTTTGACAAAGAAATATATCATATGTTATCGGCGACCAAGATAACATATGACCTTGACAGCTGAGCCCTTGCACATCCTTATATCAAACTGGACAGCAATGATATAATGATCAAACCATGGACAGCAATGATCAAACCAAAGACAAATCATATAAACCAAATGTATTTATATACAAAGGATCATTACACACAAATCCTTATCTCCTAAACCTGCAAACTCTATAGACTTAGCCTGACAGCTAAGGTTCTCAACAGCAGAGGCTTTAACCCTCTGACAGCTATGATCTTCAACATCAGCAGCAATGAAGTATTCCTGTAAAGATCAAGATGTGCATTGCCCAAATCTCTCCCCTCAAAAGTTGCCAACTCATATCCATGAAGATCACATCAAATGGTTGCAGATTCCAGCTATTATTCTCCAGTCAACAAAGGCTCTAAATGCATCTCCAACACACATTTACTACCTTGTCTCCTTGTCCCCTCCAACGGCTATATTCTAGCCTATAAAAGGATTCTCCAAGACTGAAGACACCACCTCTTTACACACAACTCTTACAACCTTACCTCCAACCTTTCTCAACCTGCAACCAACAATCAAAACAACATTGAGACACTTGTAACTGACCTCAGGTGTATAAAATGATTTGTAAAACCACTTAAGACTGACTTTAAGTGGGTATTTTAAATTACTCAGTGTAGAGCATAATCCCTAATAGGTCGTACTTATTAGGAAGAGGAAATTCAAGGAACTTACCTATCCAATCCTTTGTAAATCTTAACGGGAACTAGATTTAAGTGGATTGATCTCACTTGTCAAGGTTGACAGTGAGGGTGGACGTAGGAGGAGTGAACTCTGAACCACCTTAAAATTCCTTGTGTTCAATTGGTATTATCACACAACACACACACACATCTCACACACAAACACTATTCACTTGTCTTTACATTATTTCAACACTTATTATTCCGCTGCACATTTAACACTTATCATTAAAACCAGTTATCATCTGACAGCTAAGATTTCACCTCAGCTGTCAAAACCTTAACTGCCTAACCTTTAATCTGATTTAAGCAAACAGGACCTTTCAAAGATAGAGCAAGAAGTTCTTGCAACGTCATTGTGAAATTTTATTGCAAAATTTTGCATTTTGAGCGTACTATTTCTCTTACACTGCTAATATGCTCAACAATTTTATTATCACATGATGTAGTAGCTAGCTGGTACTAGTTATCAATTTGAATTAAATTGGTTAATACGAAAATATGTTTCCAAAAAAATGAAAATTAATTTATTCTATTAATGCAAATAGATGCTATGTTATGGTAAATGAAATATTCTTAACAAATATTGATGTGTAGTTCCTTGACAATATTAAGAAACTTTAGAAATTGATTGTCTTCCTTCTCCCTCGAAATTCAGTGGATGATAAATCCTTGTAGCCTCTTTTTTTGACTGGGGACGTATATATAGTCATACTTCAGAAATGTTTTTTAGAAATATGTTTAACTAACATTGAAGTGTGTTTTTCCATTGGAGTCAGGATCTAAATCAATTAATAAATAAATTCATTTTTCAAAACCATCTCCATACAAAATAGAATGGAGCATTTTAAAACATCATAAAACTCTTTTGCTATTTGAACGAAAAAACTAGTCAAATTCAAAAGAATTCAACGTGATTCACTTACGATTTGAGGCCCATTGAGAACTAAAGTGCTTTTACCCCCTCTCCCTTCAAAAGGTTTGTTAATATTTTTATTAATTTTTTTACAATAAACATGTTAATGGTATAATAGTTTGTTGCAGAATACTTTAGTGTTTAGGGAATAAACTCCAGATTATATATATATATATATATATATATATATATATATATATATATATATATATATATATATATATATATATATATATATATATATATATATATATGTTAGGACCTAACTATGTATCTACATAGTTATGTATGATTTTGACAAAGAAACATATCTAATGTTATCAGACAGCAGAGATACATTCAATTGGTATCAGACAGCCAAGACTTAACAAGTTCTGATAAATCCACCTGACAGCAATGATCAATAAAACCAATCCAATAATACAAGTGTACTTCATTACAAAGAGATCATTACATGTCATCTACCTTAAACCATGTCCCCTACTCATCTAGATCAATTAGCTAAGCCTGACAGCTAAGAATCTCAATAGCAGAGAACTCATCACTCTGACAGCTATGATCTTCAATGCCATCAGCAATGTTCTATTTCAAGTGATGACAAAGATGTGCCATTATCAAAACTCTCAACAATCATTTCCATGTCACCCCCATAAAGATCACCTGAACTTGGGTTGCAAATTCCAGCCTGTACTTGTCCAGTCAACAAAGCACTAAATGCAAACACTATTCCACCCACATTCATTTACTACCTTGTCTCCTCCAACGGGTATATCTGAGCTTATAAAAGGAAGACTCCATGACTGAAGCTCCAGTCCTTGAACCCACAACCTTTGCAACCTTTCTCACACCCTTGCATACCTGCAAACCTGCATACAATCATCAAAACAAACTTCAGACACTTGAGACTGCACTTCAAGTGTATAAACAATCTTGTAACCACTTAAAACTGTACTTTAAGTGTGTATTGTGTAATTTGCTTCATAACAAGCAAATCCCTAAATGACTTTACTAATTAGGAAGAGGAAGTTCAAGGAACTTGCCTAATCAATCTTGTAACTCTTAAAGCGACCTAGAGTATAGTGGATTGAACTCACGTGTCAAGATTGACAGTGAGAATGGACGTAGGAGGAGTAAACTCTGAACCACTTTAAACCCTTGTGTTATTTGGGATTATCACACACAAACACACACTCACTCACACACACATACATTAATCACTTGTCTTTACATTATTTCACCATTATTTATTCCGCTGCACTTTTATCTCTGTCTTTTAAATCAGTTAATATCTGACAGCTAAGACCACCTTAGCTACCAAAGCTTAACTGTCTGATCATCTATCTGTTGATCAAGTTAACAGGGCCTTTTAATTGGTATCAGAGCTTGTCTTCACCACCAAAAGTCTAATAACTTGTGAAGGATTCTCTTTCGACCCACCATGCCTCAACCAAGAAGAAATAATGAGAAAGACATTCCACACATTGATGACTGTGGATCTTTTGAAATTTATGCATCTAAAATAAAAACCTATCTTGATGCAAATAGTATTTGGAACTGGTATGCATTAGAAAATGAAGTCACCTATCCAATCCAACCAGATTCAAATGGTGGAGCCAGTAAAATGAAATCCCCAGAAAATCGGACTAAGTATGAAAGGCAATTAATTAGTGCCAACCTTAAAGTCAAAAACATACTTCAAAAGAGTGTGAATGACTCTCTAGCACAAGATATTGCTAAAGAACCAACTGCAAAATCAGCCTGGGAACTCATCCATACCAAATTCACAAAACACACCAGTGTTAGAACTCAAAATTTGTATAACTTGCTTAGGCAACTAGACAACTTTAAATTCTACCCTGGTGAAAAGGTCAGTGCTGCTAGACCAAGGTTTGAGGACCTTGTCAGATCCATTGCTGACCATGGAAAAACCTTTGAAAACCAGACATATGCCTGAAAATATATTCCAATCTTCCTCAAGAATATGAGAAGGTAGCCTTACCTATAAGAGAAGGTGCAGAATGGAGCACCATGACTGTTGAGCAATATTTTGAAAAGCTTGAGGCATATGAATTAGAAAGAATGATAAAACTACAACCTGTTCCTTCTATTTCTCAAACTCTTGCCTTGGCTGCTTGGGAGACTTCACACAAACCTATCACTTAACAGGATATTGACACCATGGTCCTCATCTCCCTTCAGAAAGTAAACCACCCCTTAAACAAACATATCTCACAAGGAGACCTACCAAGTCTCATATCCATGGCTATCAGAAATGCCATGAGAACTCATAAGAAGACATTTGATAGAAACTACAATCCATCCACTTCTGATCAAGAGAACCACAAAAAGAAAATTGAGTGCTTCAACTGTGGAAAACTTGGTCACTATTCATCTGAATGTCCTGAACCAAAGAAACCTAAGGACAATCAGACTGCTAAGAAACTCACTTACTCAAAGGAAATCATTCACAGTTCCAGATGCAACTGCTACAACTGCTCCAAAAGGAAAAATGATAAAAATAAAGAACAAGTAATGATTGCTGACTCATCAAAATTCAGTGATGAATAATTTGACTCCAGTGACTCTGACAGTGAAGGTGAAGAGGCTATGATATGCCTAATGGCAGAAGATGATGAAGAATCAGATAGTGAAGAAGATCTTGAAGCATTAGCTGTTGCTGAAGAATTAAATCAGGTACCCAATTTTAACTCATTAAATATTGAAGAATTTAACAATTAGTTAGCACTCTCTTAATTCAAATCAAGAGACACCAAACTAGCTTTGTTTCATTGCTCACTGACAACCTTTCCCAAAGCAAAACCATTGAAAACCTTGAGAGAGCCAACCAAGGGTTAAAAGAGCAATGTCTTATGCTTGAAAAGACTAATTGTGAACTGACAGCTGAGAATTCAAGATCTCTTGAAAACAACCAAAATACTATCAATCTTAAAAAGGAAAATGAAGCTCTTAAAAAGAAGATTGACTCCTGGAACAAATCAGGAGAGGTTGTATCACTGTTTAGCTACAACGAGAGACACCCCAGTGACAAGTCAGGGATTGGAGCCCAAAATCCCACTCTGAAAACCTATATTCCTCCCACTGATGAAAAGGCTATTGATAAGATGGTTCTTGAAAGCATGAACTATGTCAAAGCCCAGCAACATGTCTATCCCATTTAAATAAAAGAGGACTCAAAGAAACAAAAAGAAATCAATGAAACCAATGAAACAAGTTCAAGTCAACCTAAAGGAGGAGAAAAACAAGCAAACAAAAGCAAATACGACTGGCAAATAAAAGGAATCAAAGAGCAAAAGGTGAACAAACAGCAAAAATCAACTAGACAACAAAGATTTTCTGGACAGCCAAGATTTACTAGACAGCAAAGATTTGGTGAACAGCAAAGATCACCTAGACAGTAAAGATTCTACAACCATCACACATACTCCAAACAGCAAAACCCCAATTGGTAGTACTCAAATGGAAAGAGTCATGCCAGTCAAAATAATTCACCAAGATCATCATATTCAAACAACTTTCATAGCCAAACTCAGTATCATCATAACCACAACCAATCCTTTTCTCCAAACCATTTCTTCAACAATTCCCAACCTACTGCTATCACACCCTACATGATGCAAATCATGGAATATTACAATACCTTAAACCAGTTTTTTAGAAAAAGAGCAATGAACAAAGCTAGGGTACCAAAGAATGTCTAATCCTTTGGACCCAAAAAGAATAAAAGGGTACCATAATTTTTTTTATAGGAACCTAGGAATGGAATATGGTATTTGGATAGTGGATGCAGCAGACATATGACCTTCAACAAAGAATGGCTGCAACAATATGTCCCTAAAATGGTCCAAATGTAATTTTTGGTGATAATTCTCAATCCAAAGTCAAAGAATCAGGAAACCTTATTACTAAAGACATCATTTTCACTAATGTGTCTTATGTAGAAGGTCTCAAACACAATTTGATTAGCATCAGTCAAATCTGTGACAAGGGATATTATGTTGTATGCTCAAAGAATCAATGCACTGTCAAAGATTTCAACCACAAAGTTATTTTCACTGGAACAAGAAAGGGAAATCTCTACTGTCTAAACTTAGAGATTGTGGAGTCCTCCAATGCTCACTGCCTGCTATCCTATAGTCAGTCTGATATATCATGGCTGTGGCACAAAAGACTGGCTCACCTCAACCCCAAGAGCATCCCCAAATTAGCAAATTCCAACCTAGTCAAAGGACTTCCCAAAATCCCCTTCAAGAAAGACAAGCTATGCAAGGCCTGTCAATGTGGCAAACAAAAGAAAACTTCCTTCTCTACCAAGACAAGATTGGATACTACAAAGCCTCTGCAACTTCTTCACATGGACCTTTATGGACCCATTAGAACCAGATCTCTTGGTGGAAAGAGATACTCACTGGTGGTAGTTGATGACTACACTAGATTCACTTGGATTATTCTTCTTGAATCCAAAAGAGAAACCTTGGATCACTTGGTCAAATTGTTCAACAAGATTTAAAACCAAAAGGGTCTATCTATCATTAAAATTAGATCTAACCATGGTAAAGAATTTGAGAGCACCCGTGTTGAAGAATACTGTGATCAGAAAGGGATAGAGAATAACTTTTCAGCTCCAAGAACACCACAGCAAAATGGTGTTGCAAAAAGAAAGAACAGAACCATTTGCTATGCTGTCAGAAAACAACTTGCCTAAATACTTTTGGGGTGAAGCTGTCACTACAGCTGTCTATGTCCAAAATAAGACACTCATCAAAAAATTCCACACCAAGACTCCCTATGAGCTATAGAATGGTAGAACACCAACCATCTCATACTTCCATGAATTTGGAGTAGATCCTTCATTCACAACAACGGCAAAAATAACCTTGATAAGTTTGATTCCAAAAGTGATGAAGGGATATTCCTAGGATACTGTAATACAAGCAAAGCCTACAGAGTATACAACAAAAGGAGACTTGTTATAGAAGAATCAATTCATGTTGACTTTGATGAAAATAATGATCAAAGCTACACTGAATTGTGTGATTTTGATGAAGCTGTTAGAAACTCAGACAACATTCCTGAGGTGTCTTCTGTGCATGACTCCTCAAACATCACTCCTGAAGATGAATAACCTACCCTTCCCTATATTATGCCCAAAGATATTAGTACAAATCCCATTGTGTCTGACAGCCAAGAATCTCAACCCAACAGCAAAGGTGCATCTGACAGCTACGATGCCCTTGACAGCTTACCTTCATCAAGCCAACAAAATATCTCTGACAATAGCCATATCCAACCTTGCTGCAACAACAATCACTCTATTCCTCAACCTGAACCTATCACCCACATCATTCCACCTAACAGCAACATCTATATTGACCTTCCCATTCATAAAATGACCATTCCTCCAAATATGCTTGTCTATGACTCATTAATGAGTGCCTTTATATCTAAAATAGAACCCAAAAAAATAAATGAAGCCCTTCAAGACCCTGATTGGATTGAAGCTATGGAAGAAGAACTGGAACAATTTGAAAGGAACAAGGTTTGGCAACTTGTTCCTAAACCCAAAAACCAAACTGTTATTGGAACAAGATGGGTTTTTAGAAATAAAATGAATGAAGAGGGCATTGTTGTAAGAAACAAATCTAGATTGGTTGCTCAAGGGTACAAACAAGAAGAGGGAATTGACTATGATGAAACTTTTGCACCTGTAGCAAGATTAGAAGCCATCAGACTGTTCCTTGCCTTTGCCTCATTCAAGAAAATGAAGGTGTTGCAAATGGATGTCAAAAGTGACTTCTTAAATGGAGTTCTAAATGAGAAGGTATTTGTGTCTCAACCCCCTGGTTTTGAGCATCCAAAGTTTCCAGACCATGTGTATAAACTGGACAAAGCCTTGTATGGCCTTAAACAAGCACCTAGAGCTTGGTATGACACCCTATCAAAATACCTCCTTGGCAAAGGATTCACTAAGGGGCATATTGACAATACTTTGTTCATCAAGAAATATGGAGAAGACCTGCAACGCATCCAAGTGTATGTGGATGACATTATCTTTGGATCATCAAATGAAGACTTATGCACAGAATTTGGGGAAATCATGAAGAATCAGTTTGAAATGAGCATGATTGGTGAACTCACCTTCTTCCTAGGCCTACAAGTCAAACAAATGAAGGAAGGAATCTTCATTAACCAAACCAAGTATACAAGAGATATGATCAAAAAATTTGACATCAGCTTGAACCCCTTTATCAACAACAACCAAACTTCATGCTGATCCTGATGGTCAGAGTGTCAATCAAACACTATATAGGAGCTACATTGGATCTCTTCTATATGTAACAGCCTCTAGACCTGACATCATGTTCAGTATTTGCCTTTGTGCAAGGTTTCAAGCCAATCCTAAGGAATCTCATCTCTCAGCTGTCAATAGAATTTTGAGATATCTCAAAGGAACCCCTGATTATGGTCTTTTGTATCCCACTGAATCTTCATTCTCTTTGATTGGATTCACTGATTCAGATTATAATGGATGCAACTTGGATAGGAAATCCACAAGTGGTGGATGTTAGTTTATTGGATCAAGAATAATCTCTTGGTCAAGCAAGAAGCAAACTTTAGTAGCCACTTCAACAGCAGAGGCTGAATATATTGCTGCTGGCCTTTGCTGTTCTCAAATCATATATCTCAAAAGCCAACTTCAAGACTTTGGGATGGACCTTTCAAACATATCCATTTTCTGTGATAACTTAAGCACCATTGCAATGACAGAAAACCCAGTTCAACACTCTAAAACCAAGCACATTGAAGTCAGGAACCACTTCATAAGGGACCATGTTGAAAAAGGGAATATCAACATTTCCAAAGTGTGCACTGAAGACAATGTGGTTGATATCCTAACAAAGGCCATGGATGATAAAAGATTTGAGATGCTAAGAGCAATGCTGGGAATGATAAATCTACAAAAGTAAGATGTTAATTCATCACTCAAATTAAAACAACCTATGATTGCTGTCAACATTAAGGTATCTGACAGCTAACCATCCTTTTTAACTAAAACATATAAAAAACAAAACCAAACACCTTACCACCAACCTTTTCATCATTCAAACACAAAAACAACCATAAATTCACATTACCAAAAGCTTCACAATCCTTCCTCCTTCTCCCTCATAGCTGATCTTCATATAGGCTCTAACAGCTAAGATTTCTCATCGTAGACTGTTCTTTGGCTGATCAAGAAAATCCTCTGCTGTATACCCATGCTCATTATAGTCAACATCAGGAGCCTCATAAACATTCTCCCTGATGTCTCCATACCTCTCAAGCCAAACAGGATGCCTTTCCATGAAAGGATCAATAGCTGTTGTTGAGAACTGAAGAGAAGGACACACCCTCCTAGGCCACCATTCTTCAACAACATTATAAGGAGGAAACTCACCCAAGGGAGAGAAGAAGCTAAAAGTCCCTGAAGTGTTTGCACTCTCCTGTGCAATAAATGCATGATTTGAATGAGGACCAACATCCTCTTCCCTATCCTTTACAGCTGGACTTAAGCACTTCAGAAATTGAGAGAATAGCCTCATGTAAGCTTTTGAGGGAGAACTCTGCACTCCTACAAAATTATCTCCAGTTCCCTCCAAAACTGCATGACTTAAGGAGAGTGAATCCCTTCTCACATCAGTGTACTCCTTGACAGCTAAGGAGTCAGGTTGACCAATTGATGAGTCAACCTTAATCCCTCTTTTGCTGTCAATATTAACCAGCTCTCCTATAGTATAAACTCTCAACCCCATCTCCAACATATTGGCTACACTCACCCTCAAACTTCTTCTCAAACATCCTCATCTTAGCTGTCTGACCTTCTTGATCCTCATATTCTCTCTTAGCCTTACCTTTTTCCTTGGCTATTTCCTCTAACCTTCTATTCTCACCCTCTATCAATCCTATCTTCTCCTGCTCCCAATACTCCTTTCTTAACTCTCTCTCTCTCTCTCTCTCTCTCTCAACTCAACATCTTTTCTTGGATCATCACTCATTACTTGATCCACTTCTTGCACTTATTCATTATCAGTTTGAATTTGATAAGATAAGAATTCTCTCTCAAATATTTCTTCCTCAGTCTCTACTAGCCTTGGACTTTGGAACACTAATTTCCTTGCAGTCTTTCCCATTCTACTTGGACTGAACATGGAAACCAACCTTCCCATTTACTCTATGAATGAAATGAACTTGATAAACTTTCATCTGATTCATTTCCTTTTATAGACAAAATGTTCTTAGTCAATCTAGTTCTAATAATCATTCAAACTAGGCTTGGCCGCCCAAGAAGTCTGACAGCTATGATTTTGGTTCTTGCAATTCGTGATTATTGGAACTTGCCACTCACAAGATCATTTATTTTCACCACCTATGACCTCTGAAAATTTATCTTTGTGTACGGAATTAACTTCCATGTTTTATGGGGAGTTATGATAAAAATGGAAGTGGGGGACAAAATTAACTGTTCATGAACAGTTATTTCTTTAAATGCAATTTATAACCGTTATCTTACCCACGTCTTAGCCGTTTAAACCAATCAAGCTTTTCACTTCATTAACCCCTAATCTTTCGAAACTAATCAAGCCCCTTCAATCCTTCCTCTACCCTCCAAAAATCTCCTTCTAAATCTCTCTATTTTTGCAAAAGCCCTAAAACTCTGTCTGACAGCAATGGCGTATAGAGAAGCTCATGGCTATTTCATCAAACCTGAATTTTATGAACATGAAGTAGGAGCCCTCATTCAAATCCTGCTTGAGTCCAACAACCTTTGTAAAATGATGGAAGAACAGCCTCCAATTTATGAGAACCTTTGCTGACTTGACCGGTGAGAGATTATCAAGTGGAGCCATTAGAGCAAATATTGAAGGTACTGAGATCATTGTAACTCCTGCTGTTGTGTCAGAAATCTACAATATCCCAATTAAAGATGGGAACTTTAGCAACATCTGGGATAGAAAAGACAACAGATTGGAACAGTTTTACAAGAAATTCTTCAACCAGCCCAATTGTAACTACCAACTGATGCAGGACAAGCCTATTGGAAAGGGTACTCTAGACCTCTTCAAATCAACCTTGATGGATGTTGTTATCAAGGGCTTTGATGGAAAGCAATCTTTATTTGATCAGATTAGCCCAAATGAATGGAAGCAAGCCTTAAGTCTGATAGCTACGGATGCAAATTGGTGTGTAACTCTTTTACACAACTTCCAACTGGCCTCATCCCCTTCCATGTGGAAATTCAAGAAGCAAACTCCAAGAATGAACAACTTCAGGTTCATGAGTGGTATCCTTCACCACCTAATTCCCAAGCTCAATCCCCCTCTTAATCATTGGTGGCTTGAAACCACCAATCTTTTGCAAACAAGAAGCTTCAGCTTAAGCACATTCAGATTGAAAGGAAAGAAAAGAGTAGAAGTTGATGATGAGGCATCTAGAAACCTAGAAGAAACTAAAATGAGGTTGAAAGAGAAGAAAGCAAAAGAAATGCAGATGTGGCAAAAACTTGTACACATGGTGAATGATAACAGGTCAAAAAGGAAACATGACAAAGGGATTGTAATCAAAGAATCAGCTCAAGAAAGAAAAGCTAGCAAAGATGGAAAAAGGATAGCCAAAGCTGTGAAGAAGAAAACAAGTAAAGGAAAGAAAGTTGCTGAAGAATAGATTGTAAAAGATGAATATGTACAAGTGGCTGACAAAGGAAAGACAATTGTTGAAGAAAAGTTGGCTGACAGTGAAGAAACCAACTCTGACCCCATCTTCAGAGACATTGATGAGTTTGATGGAGGAGATGAAGCAAGCCAAGAGGATGATGAAGAAGAACATTTAAGGAGAGCCCTTGCTGAATCACTAGCTGAGGTTAGAAACCTAACAGCTAAGACAGGGCAAGCTTCAAGGACAGCTAAGATTACCCAAGGTCTGACAGCCAAGGTTTCTCAACCAGTTGAAACTTCAACTGAGGTAATCACTAACCCTTCTCTCTTAGTAAAAACTTTCACTAGGAAGAGAAAATCAAATAAGAATGCTCCCCCCCCACCAAAAAGAAAAGGCCAAACACACATCTCCCTCCACCAACCAAAGAACAATCTAGCTCACCACCTCTTTCAGTAGCCCAAGAAATTCTGAACCTGAATGCCTCTAAACTCAGTTCAAATGAGCCCAATGTTGATAATGAGAGGGGGAATACCTCAGAATCTGAAGGAGATGACCTTCAGTTAAGGGGGAACAGTAGTCACTTGTCCCCTCATCTGACAGCTAAGGCCTCTATATCCCAAACCTCACCTATCTCCAGTCCCTCTTATTCACCACCCATTCCTAAACCAATTTTGAAAGCTGCTGAAGGACTAACCATAGAAGGATCTAGTGCTATGCTTCCCACTGCCCTCTACTATTTAAGACAAGTGTTATCTAAAGATGAAGTTTTAATAGCTTTAGATGTGATCAAAACAAGAGACAGGGCTAGGAAGCCAAGCAAACCTATCAGTAAACCTCCCACTATTCCTGAATATGTCGAAACTTTTGAACCCCAAATGCAATCTGAGCCTACCTCTGACAGTGATCCTCTCCCTCCTTTTGAACCTTGGATCCTTGACTGTGATATTGACTTTTCTTTTCAATCTGTCATGAATGCCTACCAAAGATTCAAAGGCATTACCCATTTCCCTGAAATTGCCAATCCCAACATCCTAGAAAATCCTTGGTTGTTGACCAAAAATGCCATCATCATTCATGCCAGAAATAGAAGTGGCCTCAATATGTTTGGATATGAAGAGTGGAAAAAGTATAGAGCAGCTCTCCCCTCATCTTTCTTCCATACAGCCCCAAGATTGCCTGGTTTTATGGATCTATCAACCATTATTGATTGGGAAGTGATGTTCTCTCAGTTTCTGTCTAGCAACATAAATGAATGCATCTACAAGCCATCCTCTCTGGTGTATTCCCTCTGTGTTGACCTGACCAAAGAGATATATTGAGGATTTGCAGTAACAAGGCAAAAATCATGGTTGTCATTACCAAGTCTCATCTGACAGCTATGTTTCCCTCAACCATTCCTGAACCACCTCCTATCATTTCCCCAAACACCAGATCTCAACAACTAAAGCTCCCATCCAACTTTAATCCCTCAGCATATGTGCCTCCCTACCATGTGACCATCTCAGATATGCAAAAAATCACAAGGACTATGATCACAAAGATGAGACACATGATGGAAGCTTTAATTGGTGCTAAATCAGAAAGGAAGACTACCAAAGGGAAGCCTAATTAGTCTGATGAGGAAGCAGTTAACCTGGGAAAAAGAGCTTCTAGTTCTGCTGCAAATGTCATATTTTCTAGTGATGAAGAGGATGATGAACCAGTGAAGCAAGTGCCACCATCCACAACCTCAGCTGTTCACTTTGTCGCTACAGAAATTCCACACCATCCAGCTCAACCAACCTTCTCCATGCAATCAAATCCCTTTTTCTCTAACCTATTTTCAGGAACTAAAGATCAAATTCCAAAAGGGAAAAGAGCCTCCAAATGGGGACCCTTAAGGCTGAGAGATGATCAAGAACCACTACCCAGAGCTGAGAATGGAACAATGAGATGTACTACAGGGGTATGGAACAAAAAATGAGAAAGGAGCTGTTATTTGAGAGAGCACAGATCCTTACAGCCAGAAAAGAAAAAGAAGAAGATTCTGACTACGATCTATTGGCTAAGTCTTTTATTTCTCTTTTTTTTGAACCTCTTGTCTTAAACATGTTTTGTTTTGGATAATATTTTGTGTTTCTATACTTATGGTTGAATCAAGAAGATTGATCTTCTCTTCATTGGTATATTCAATTCATAAGCTATCTTGCAGGTCATATCTTCATAAAATATATTACTTTGCCAAAAAAGGGAAAATTGTTAGGACCTAACTATGTATCTACATAGTTATGTATGGTTTTGACAAAGAAACATATCTAATGTTATCAGACAGCAGAGATACATTCAATTAGTATCAGACAGCCAAGACTTAACAAGTTCTGATAAATCCACCTGACAGTAATGATCAATAAAACCAATCCAATAATACAAGTGTACTTCATTACAAAGAGATCATTACATGTCATCTACCTCAAACCATGTCCCCTACTCATCTAGATTTAATTAGCTAAGCCTGACAGCTAAGAATCTCAACAGCAAATCACTCTGACAGCTATGATCTTCAATGCCATTAGCAATGTTCTATTTCAAGTGATGACAAAGATGTGCCATTATCAAAACTCTCAACAAACATTTCCATGTCATCCCCATGAAGATATCCTGAACTTGGGTTGCAAGTTTCAGCCTGTACTTGTCCAGTCAACAAAGCACTAAATGCAAACACTATTCCACCCACATTCATTTACTGCCTTGTCTCCTCTAAAGGCTATATCTCAACTTATAAAAGGAAGACTCCATGACTGAAGCTCCAGTCCTTGAACCCACAACCTTTGCAACCTTTCTCACACCCTTGCATACCTGCAAACCTGCAAACAATCATCAAAAAAACTTCAGACACTTGAGACTGCACTTCAAGTGTATAAACAATCTTGTAACCACTTAAGACTGTACTTTAAGTATGTATTGTGTAATTTGCTTCGTAACAAGCAAATCCCTAATTGACTGCACTAATTAGGAAGGGGAAGTTCAAGGAACTTGCCTAATCAATCTTGTAACTCTTAAAGCGACCTAGAGTGTAGTGGATTGAACTCACGTGTCAAGATTGACATTGAGAGTGGACGTAGGAGGAGTAAACTCTGAACCACTTTAAACCCTTGTGTTATTTGGTGTTATCACACACAAACACACACTCACTCACACACACATACACTAATCACTTGTCTTTACATTATTTCATCATTATTTATTTCGCTACACTTTTATCTCTGTCTTTTAAATCAGTTAATATCTGACAGCTAAGATCCACCTTAGCTGCCAAAGCTTAACTGTCTGATCATCTATCAGGTTATCAAGTTAACAGGGCCTTTCAATATATATATATATATATATATATATATATATATATATATATATATATATATATATATATATATATATATATATATATATATATATATATATATATATATATAACGGATAAACCAAACATACTAAGTACCAAATTAACTGTGAAATTGACCTTACAGTTCTCAGTTTAGAAAGGTAAAAAACTAAACCATTTCACATTCATAAATAACTGTGAAACTGACCTCACAATTTTAGAAGTGTGAAAAACATTTCACAGTTATTCACATCATAACCAACAACTGTGAAATAGACCTCACTGTTGTTTTATAAAAGAATGACATAAAAACAATGAAATCTATCACACAGTTATGCACAATAACCGATAAAGTGACTCAACAATCATAACTGAGAAATTGACCTCACAATTGTGCACAAATAATCATGAATAACAGATAAATAACGGGTAAACCACACATACTAAGTAGCAAAATAATTGTGAAATTGACCTCACAGTTCTCAGTTTAGAAAGGTCAAAAATCAAACTATTTCACATTCATAAATAACTGTAAAGCAGAACTCTCAGTTTTATAAGAATACAAGTTTGACAGTAGAACATAAACCCCACTTACACTTTTTTCTAGCTACACTAGTTCTTTCGTTGCAATCTCAGCTAGTTCAATCTATCCATGACTCTTGTAAGTATTCAATAATGCCCTCCATGCTATAGCTTCTTCAGAGGGGGTACAAGAACTAGGCATTTTCTGGATAATATTCATTGCTTCTTCTATGTTACAAGCTCTACAAAGGCAGTCAATTATGCACCCGTAATGCACCTGTAAAGGCAGTCAATTATGCACCATAACCAGATGAACCTAATGCTAGCATTCTCGGAGCAAAGCAAGCTAACTCATCCATCTGCAAGTAATGAACAAATAAGCACTCAGACAACCATAAGTAAATTCTTGATTCAGGTCACTCTATATTAATTTCTTCATTTCTGAGGTAAGAAGACAACTAGTTGTTTTTCAATTTCTTCATTTCTGAGGTAAGAAGACAGCCAAACCAATTTATTTCAATTCATCAAATTCAAACGAATGTTCATTTTTACTTCACTTATGCAGGATTTGTTTATCTGCTGAACTATGAGAGTCATAGAAAAGGAAAACTCAAAAAACAAAAAGGAAAGTTGGAACTATGTTATGAACTTGCTAGGATAGTAGAATCTCCCAATAGAATATATACCAAGGATCCAGAACATATGCCCATATCATGAACATAAATGTTGGCACAAAGTTCATTCAAGAATATCAGGAAGAACAAGCCGACACTGGGAACATAAATATACATTTGGAATGCAACTATGAAACCTACAATAAAAAAAGGATGGATAAAGAAATGAAAAGGACCTGCAGTAACAACAGTTGAGATTGAGCCCACGAAGCGAACCCATATACTTCTGAAGACTTTGGACCATGAACCATGATGCCTTCTCGTCTATTTCTAAGGATCCTTATAGGACCATTGACTTGACAGAATGGGGATCTTCCATCACTCTCTCTTTCAGCATTCCAGGCCCGACTTACTCAAGGTCCTCCTGACTCCAAAATCACCAAATCAGAAACATGAGTAAAAATAACCGGAGGCAATCCTACAACAGATCAATCAATTCTACAACAGTGCGAACAAAAAATTCACACCCTCTACCAAAAATCAATCACCAGAATTTCAATCCTACAACAGAATCAATTCTTCGACCCCATCTTCAAATATAGAATTTACAATCCTACAACAGATCAATCAATTCTACATCAATTCAATTTATAGAATTTACAAAAAAAAAAAAAGAGGAATTGCTTTTGCTGACCTAATTGACAAGAACGCGAGAGTTGTTTGAAAATAATTGAACCAGTTGATTCTTCGACCCCAACTTCAATTATTCCACCCACTTTTCATCATTTCAACCTTTCAGTAACCAAATTTATCCGAAAAAGGGAGAGAATTTGAGAAATTAAACAAACCAGAGGAAATTGCGAAAACATCCATGTTTCATATACTTATAAACTCAAAAGAAATCAAAGCACATCTAATCACGGATCAAATCACAAGAACAATACTCTGTCAATTCGGGAGAAACAGATGGAGAAAATTGCGGCAAATATGTACGAAAGCAATTATTGTTTTGGACTGGTACCTGATTTTGGGGACGAAAGTGTGCCGGAATGGGGAATTACGCCGGAAAAGGGAGAGAATTTGAGAAATTCTTCAACGCCATTGGAACTCGCCGATGGAAGTCGCTGATTGCGGAGAGAGAGAGAATGGATTGCGGATAGAGAGAGAAAAGCAATTGCGGATAGAGAGAGAAAGAGGAGGGCAGTTTTGCCATTTATTTAAATGGTTATTGAACTATTTTAAAAAGAGCTAGGGCTAGGGGTTTATTGGTAAAATGGATTTCACTTATGGATCCTAAGGTAAAATATGAAATGTGTTGTTTTTTTTATAAATTCCACCTCCTAATAGGGGCTTATTGGTAAAAATCCCTTTTTTATATAACTTTTTGTAAAAAAAAAATCTATACAAAATAACATCTCAAATAGTTTTATTTATTCAAAAAAATAATTAAAAAAGTAAATGCTATTATCCGTCTCTCTTTTTTTCTATTATATACTTTTATTTATTTAAAAATTATTAACTATTTTTATATAATTTTTTGTAAAAAAAAATTCCCTACTAAATAACATCTCAAATAGTTTTATTTATTCAAAAAAAATTAAAAAAGTAAATCCTGTTGCCCTTCCCTCATTTTTTATACTATATACTTTAATTTCTTTAAAAATTATTAACTTTTTTTTATAACTTTTTGTAAAAAAATTCCCTCCTAAATAAAATCTCAAATAGTTTTATTTATTCAAAAAAAATTTAAAAAGTAAATGTTATTGTCCGTCCCTCTTTTTTTCTATTATATACTTTAATTTCTTTAAAAAATATTAACTTTTTTATATAACTTTTTGTAAAAAAATTCCCTATTAAATAACATCTCAAATATTTTTATTTATTCAAAAAAAAATTAAAAAAGTAAATGCTATTGTTCGTCCCTCTTTTTATTCTATTATATACTTTCATTTCTTTAAAAAAATATTAATATTTTTATATAACTTTTTGTAAAAAATTCCCTACTAAATAACATCTCAAATAGTTTTATTTATTAAAAAAAATTTAAAAATTAAAAAAGTAAATGCTATTGTCCGTCCCTCTTTTTTCTTTTATAGACTTTCATTCCTTTAAAAATTATTAACTTTTTTTATATAACTTTTTGTAAAAAAAAATTCCTACTAAATAATATCTCAAATATTTTTATTTATTCAAAAAAATAAAATAAAAAGTAAATGGTATTATCCGTCCCTCGTTTTTCTATTATATAATTTCATTTCTTTAAAAATTATTCACTTTTTATATAACTTTTTGTAAAAAAAATCCCTACTAAATAACATCTCAAATAGTTTTGATTTATTCAAAAAAATTAAAAAATTAAATGCTATTGTCCGTCCCTCTTTTTTTGTATTATATACTTTCATTTCTTTAAAAATTATTAATTTTTTATATAACGTTTTGTAAAAAAATTCACTACTAACTAACATTTCAAATAGTTTTATTTATCCAAAAAAAAAATTAAAAATTAAAAAAGTAAATGATATACCCCTAAACCCTAAATCTCATTCATACCCCAAACCTTTCACTATGTAAGAATTTTTAGCAATATACCCCAACCCCTAAACACCACTCTTAATATATGTACCCTAAACCATATAGTATATATCCCATACCCTAAAAGACATTGTTCTTCCCTCATATCTTATTATACTAACATTTATTTAGTTAATTTCTAACTTTTTTATATAACTTTTTGAAAAAAACTTCAGTACTAAAAAAAGTCTAAAATATTTATCTCTATTAAAAATATAAAAAAATAATACTCCCTCCGTCCCAACCCAATGTATACCAAATTTTTGGGCACACAGATTAAGAAAAAATAAGAGATAAAAAGTGGAAGAAAATATTGTGAGTATGAAAAATTAAATAGGAGGGAAAATGAGTGGGAGAAATAGTGATTTGATTGGTGTTGTGAGTGTAAAAGTAAAATAGAAGAGAGAATGAGTGGAAAAAATAGTAAAGATTCTCTTTCATTTTGGACAGTCTACATTCGGCTGGAACAGATCAAAAAAGAAAGAAGTTTACATTGGGCTGGGACGGAGGGAGTACTTATTAATAATTTTTAACCCCTAAACCCTAAATCTCATTCATGTTGTAAACCTTTCTCAATGTAAAAGAATTTTTAGTAATATACCCCAACCCCTAAACACCACTCTTAATCCATGTACCCTAAACCGTATACTATATACCCCATACCCTAAAGGACATTGTCCGTCCCTCATATCTTTATTATACTATCATTTGTTTAATTAATTTCTAACTTTTTTATATAACTTTTTGAAAAAAAAAAAACTTCAATATTAAAAAAATCTAAAATATTTATCTCTATTAAAAAATAATACTTATTAATAATTTTTAACCCCTAAACCCTAAATCTCATTCATTCCCTAAACCTTTCACCATGTAAAAGAATTTTTAGTAATATACCCCAACCCCTAAACACTACTTTTTATCCATGTACCCTAAACCCTATAGTATATACCCCATATCCTAAAAGACATTGTTCGTCCCTCATATATTTATTATATTATCATTTGTATAGTTAATTTCTAACTTTTTTATATAACATTTTGAAAAAATCTGCAGTACTAAAAAAAGTCTAAAATATTTATCTATATTCAAAAAAAATATAAAAAATAATACTTATTAATAATTTTCAATCCCTAAACCCTAAATCTCATTCATACCATAAAAAAGTTAAGAATTTTTAAATAAATGAAAATACATAAAAGAAAAAAAGAGGGACGGATAATAGCATATACTTTTTTTTTCTTTGGATTAAGAAAATTATTTGAGATGTTGGCTAGTCGTGGAATTTTTTATACGAAGTTATATAAAAAAAGTTTTTTTTAAGATATAAAAATATACAATTCATAAACCCTAAAATAGAGAAAATAAAAAATATCTATTTTAGCTACAGATGTTGAATTTGTCTCTAAATTAGAGACAGATTTGAAACCCGTCTCTAATTTAGAGACAGATACAAAATCTGTCTCTAAATTTAAGAGACAGGTGTTGAATATGTCACTAAATTAGAAACAGATTAAAAAATGTGTCTCTAAATTAGAGATGGATTAAAATTTGTCTCTTATTTAGAGACAGATTCATCATCTGTCTCTAAAGTTTTGAGAGACCGTTGTTCCATGTTATTGATATCCCGTTTCATTACATTGATTTGATTTGGAGGAAAGAACTCATCAAGAAATACCTCTTTCAGCTGCTGCCTAGACATGATGCTATTCGTTGGCAGGTGATAATACCACACGTTTGCATTATCCTTAAGAGTAAAGGAAAATTCTCTTAGCAACGGTTGTTCGATGGCAAGTGCAGCCGGTTTCATGCTTTCGCAAATCTTCACAAACTGTGCTATGTGCTGATTAGGGTTTTCCCCCGGCATCCCATTGAAGTGGGCCAACTGATTCAACAACTCCGGTTTCAATTCAAATGTAACCCCAGTAGGCATATCAGGAAACTGGACTGCTTGTGGTTGCTCATTCCAATTTGGAGCAATCCTCTGCCTCAATGTCTGAAGTGGGGGAGGTGGGTTATTATTACCACTTCCATTACCTCCATTATCCACAACTTCTGGCTCATAATCACCCCTACCATTATTACTATTCATCTCTTCAAACTGCAAAATCCTCCTAGCTTCCTTGCTTTGTTTTCTCCTGCTCCTGAAATAACTTTCAATATCTGGAACAATAAGACTAGCAAACTTATTAGCAGAACGGGTATGGACCATAAAAGATTCCACACCACAAGATGACAATAATAAATCTTAACGAAAAGGAAACAAGAAAAAAAAAGAAATAGATTAAGAAAAGAATAAGAGTGCAAACAAATAAACACCGTTCCCCGGCAACGACGTCAAAAATTTGATAGACTAAAGTCGCACGCCTACAAATTAACCAAAGACATGGCCACAATAATGTAGCTAGAGCAAGTCTAGGATCGAACACGAAGAACGGTTATAAGTTTGCACAATTGTCACTGGACAAGATTGGGGGTCTAAGATTGATTTTGATTACTTCCTAAGACGGGAATAAAAACTAGATTGTAAACAAATAAAGAAAAGCACTTTTGATTAATTATTATCCCCGTCTATCATTCAAATATCTTCGATCAACTCTTTTCTATTTTATCATATTTACTCAATCACGAGATGTATTTCAATCTCTATCTCTTTCTTTAATATTAGTTAATTGCAGTGTCACACTCACTAATAATCATAATCAATATTCAAACCTAACTGACACAGTCTAGATTCAAAATATCAATTGATTACCGATTTAAAAGATTAAGATTGAGAACACTTTCTAATGTTATTTCAATTAGATAATTGTTTATTTTCTCCTACTTCACAATCCACCATGACACATGCATGGACTATAAAGATGCTACTTGTGAAACCCTAAATTGACACAATCTTAGGAGATTCTAGTAATTAATCAATAACAAAGATTTAACAATCGACTTAATTGCAAAACCCTAGAAAACAATTTAATCAATCAAGAACAAGCGAAAATATAAATAGGATAAAAGAGATGAAAAGAATTAACCTCAATTGAAATCAAGAACGGTTCCAATAATTAAATCCAAAGCAAAAGAATTTAGTTCTCCATGGAAAATAATAAATCTCTAAAAAAAATATAAAAGTTGGAACCCTAAATATTTTCTAAAAGGAAGTATTTATACTCCACCCTAAAAACCTAAATCTAAAAGGAAAAGAAAAGAAAAATAACAAGACTTTTAAAACTGCAACAGCGACGGTCAAAGTCAATCCTAGGAAGAGTAGTCGTAGCACGATTCGTAACAATTAATTCAATCGTGCTGATAAGAAGCATGACTCATTCTCCTGTGCATGTGCACGAGTCGTGCTAGCCCAAAATTCCATTCACTGTTGCACTTTTCCCATTTACACTTTGGTCTCTCAAGTTTCCTGATTTACAGTTTAGTCTTTCAGGTTTTCAGATTAGCAGTTTAGCCCCTGAACTTTATAATTCCAGTTTACTCCCCAGTTTTCCATAATTGCATTTTGGTCCCTGGATTTCTCAGATTTCTGCAAAACATTCTTCAACTTCACAATCTTGACTTTGACTCCTCGAGAGTATTACATCCGGATATGAAATAAAACAACTAAAATACCCTCGGATTACAATAACTCTCAACAACAACTCACATTAACATATTATCCCAAATTACATCAAATCTAAACTAAATACATCAAAATAAGAATAATATGTCTAAAAAAATAGGGAATTACATATAACATAATCCACCACATCAAATTATCCCACGCTTAGACCATTACTTGTCCCTGAGTAATATCCTAACCCCACTCGCCGATCTAAACAAATAACATGAGAAGAAAATGACCCCTAATCTCCTCTAATCCACCAATAATTGTAAGTCAATAACAATACGGATATAAATACTTCCGTCTCCTTATTACTCCCCAAAAACATATGAGTATACGGCCTTAGCTCGATACCAACTCCAACATGTAAAAGGTCATCCGAACTAAGGCCCACATATAAAAGCAAAGGGGAACTAAAATTGTCCTAATTTTTCCCCCACGCTTATCTCACACTACTACCTCCCTCGTATAAAAGTCTTGTTAAGGAATGTTAATCCCAAATAAACTACCTCGTGAAAGCACCAACTCCCCTTATAACTTCAACAGTGAACGAGGGTTTCTATCCTAGGCACCACTATCCAGACCTCCTACTCCAAATAATGATCCTACCCGACACTCCAAAACCTCCCATCTCCACTCTGGTGATATAAAGGATGTCAACAATTTCATTCCTCACCTTTTTCCTAAGTGCACTTTCGGGTTTTCACTTAGCCTCTCGTTTTTTTTTAAATCAATATTTACATATACAATATTCATCCTCCCCCCCCCATGCTTAAACTAGACATTGCCCTCAATGACAATAAACCATAAAAACTAAACAATAAAACATGGGAGAAAGGGCACCAAGAGAACTAAATAGGGGACATGGAGACCCCACTATCATGGGTCTCATCAATATAAGGGGGATGAAAGAAATCTTTTTGAGTTACCTCTAAAAGATGATTCGGTTCAATGACATGCCTCCCTGTTGGAGATCATTTAAGCTTCCCCTTTTTCGTCTTCACTTTCTTTGCTTTCTTCTTCTCCCTTGGTGGCTCTCCTTTATTCTTCTCATCCGGCTTCACTTTTGGAGACTCAACATAAACATCATCTACCTTGGCCCCATCCTTGATGACTGGCTTACTCAAATTCATGGCATAAACCTTACGCACATCCTTGGGAAAATTCTTAGCATCAAACGCATTAAAACTTACTGCTTTGCCATCAAAATCCATGGTTAATGAGCCCTTCTTCACATCAAGCTTAGTTTCAGAAGTAGACATAAATGGCATCCCCAACAGAATGGGAGCCTCAGAATCAGTCTCCATATCAAGAACAAAGAAATTCGTCGAAAATAATAGATCACCAACCTTCATCTCAACATCTCTAACCACCCCCTTAGGGTATTCATTAGACTTATCTGCCAATTATATAACCACCCTAGTGTCTTCCAACTTACCCAGCTTAAGTACTTCAAATAATGCATAAGGCATTACATTAATTGAAGCCCCCAAATCAAGCATGGCTCTATGAAAATTACTCCCCCCAAACGAAACAGGAATTACAAACATACCAGGGTCACTACATTTCTTTGGCATCTTTCTCTGATAAACCGCAGACACATGCTCCAAGATCTTCACCTTTTTCTGACTCCTTTCCTTTTGATTTCTCTTCAAAGTGCACAATTCCTTAAGAAACTTTGCATACCTCGGAATTGTCAGAAGGAGATCTAAAAATGTAATGTTTACCTCTAATCTCTTGAAGGTGTCAAAGATAGCCTTGTCAGGCTCCTTTGAGGTGTCTCTCATCAATGCATCTGGGAAAGGCGGGACATGCTCATAAAACACCGGTGAAATATACTTCTCTTCAGGGATTTTCTCTTCTACCTTCTCCACCTCCAACTCTGACTCAACTCTCTTCTCAACATTCATTAGGCTCCACAGGCACACTTTCCTCAACTTTCTTCTTCCTCCTCACATAAACAGTACAAACAGATGGCTTAGGATTTGGTTCAGTTCTAGCTGGCAACTTCCCTGAATCCTTAGCCTCCAACCTCCCAACTGCATCAGCAAGCTGACTCATATGCTTCTCTAGATTGCTGATACGTGACTCAGTCCGCTGCTGAAATTGTTGGAAATTCCCATTCATGGTAGACACACTCTATGCTAATGGTTGAATAAGTTCCTTTGTATACTTCTTATGAGGTTGCCCCTGCTGCTGATACTGCTGCCCTTGTGGTGACCCCCATCTAGGGTTGGGTTGATTACCCCATGAATTGTACTGAATCTATCCCTGCTGTGGAAACCCCACACATTCACATCCTTAAAACCTTCATAGTTCGACTCAACAATAACTTCATCATGCTCTTCAACTCATTGATATCCACTACTAGAAACAGGGCAATTACCGAAGGAATTTTACCGACGGAAAAAACCCATTTACCGACGGAATTTAAATTTTATTTACCGGGAATTTTTTTTTTAAATTTTCGTTTAATCCGTCGGTAATGCTTTTAATTCCGTCGGTAATACCGACGGACTGAGTCCGCCGATAATACAGATGAACGTCGTCCGTCAGTAACAAATCCTATAAATAAAAACCCTCCCCCTTCCTCGATCATTTACGCCTTCAAATCAAATACGCAAATCGCCGAACCCTTCACCGCGCCGTTCGACATTCGCCGTTCACCGCCGTTCGCCATCACAGGTCGACGCTCTCACCGGTTAGTAATCTCTCTCTCACTTGCTTTCTCTCTCTCAATCGCTTTCTCTCTCAATCACTTTCTCTCTCTCACTCGATTTCTCTCTCTCTCACTCGCTCTCTCTCTCTCTCTCTCTCTCATTAGTCACCGTTCAAGGCAGTCGTAGTCGCCGTTCAGAAGTCGCCGTTCCTCTCCCAGTCTCGCTCACCGTTCATCGCCGTCGCCGTTCCGCTATCAGGTTTTGATTTGCTCAATTTAGCAAAATAATTTTTATTTTTTTTCCTACTTTTTTGCTGTTGCAGTGTGTGTATGGTTAAGATGTATTGGTGTTGTCCTTGGAAGCCCTCCAAAAGCCGAATGTTGCAGCCTCATTCAAGGCCTCACCGACCTTGAGGCTGGTGTCTGTTTGTCTTTGATCTGTGTCTAGATTTGAATGCTTTAGCAGTTGTGTGTGTGGATCTGTTAATACTTATAGTATTTTACTGAATTGCTATGAGTAATTTCATTGCTGACACCCAACTAGTTGAAGATCAAGTTAGGCTGAATCTTGGGGATTGGATCTGGGATTTGTTAATGATGTTATTTATTGTTTAGTAGGGAGTAATTAGTTATTGGATCTGTCTTAGATGTTAAGAGCACTATAGTACTAGCAATACTATTTTTCAGTATTGACTTAGATCTGGTATGAAATGCTTGTTAACGGCAGAGTAATACAATGGATCTAGGAAAAAAGATTGTCATCAAGTAAGATGTTCTTGTGATTGGTTTGATAAGGGACCAATATTACTTAACTGTTGGGAGCAGACATTTTCTTTTTAGCTCCGTGGCATGATTGATCAAACTTTTCTTTCTTGTTTTAGTTGTGCTCTCTATTGTAGCTAGGTGTTAGACGATCTGGAACCATAGATTGCATTCTCCCATTAATCAAGGCAATCATTAATCAAGGCAATCCAATGATTGGGATTAAAACAAGTAAAGCCTTAGTTTTGACATACTTTAATCTAGACTATTGGATTGCCTCTTATTAGGGAGCGATCACAATTTCGGGCCTTTTTACGTCATGAAATAGCGGTCCTGTAGAGTGATGGTAGAGCAACCTGAAATGTGTTGGACGGACATGAATCTCATCTGATGAGATCATATTATTTGTTTTGAAAATTTGATGTTAATCAGAGTGTGTGCAACTTGGTTACTGTATTTACGTTGTTAATTTGTAACTAGCAGAATTTATGGATCTAGTGAAGAGTATAGTCTGAAATGCATATTTTATGGTGGATGGTCAGTTTATTTTCATTTTAAATTCTGACCCATGTTCTGAACTATTGATTGTTTACTGCTAGGTATATTTCTTTATTTTGGGTACAAACACAATATCAAAAATGGAACAATTATTTTGTGACGGTTGAAACACATTTCTATATGTTTGATCAAGCAGTCAACTGTTTACTCTTAATTTGTATTAGATGGATTGTGTAAAGTCAAAGGGGAAGGGGGGTGTATGTCTCAATAATGTAACATATTTAACCACACACTACCTCACTAGTTCTAGATCCTATTTTGGGGCGATTGACTGCATCGCAGACAGTGATGTATGTCGCCTATGTTTGAGCACATGATATCAATCCTGGCACCCTAGATGCACCTTAGGTCAGATCACACTTTTTGATCAAGCACTCAACTGTTTACTCTTAATTTGTATTAGATGGCTTGTGTAAAGTCAAAGGGGGAGGGGTGAATGTCTAAAATTAGGAAAACTTGGATGGAAGTATTATTAAAGAATATGACTCCTAATCATTGTCTAAAATTAGGAAGAAAACTCTTAGTGGCACCCTTATAGGGTATTGTGGTTGGTGGTTAACATCTTAAAATATAAACAAGATGAGAGCCTTTCTCATCCACAGCTATCAAAATCCGTCCATCTTTGACCAAGAATGACAGAGCAAACAAGTTCTCGACTGTTTGAGCAAAGAATTTTCTGTTTAATAAAGTTTTTCCAGTTTCACTGTCTGTATTGTATCTCAAGATCTCAAAATCACAGCCATGTTTTTGTGACAGTGTCTATTTTCTCTTCACTGGTGTTATACTGTTACCTTGTTTTTACTTGTGACCGTATAACACCATTGAAGAGTAAAACAGACACTGTCACAAACATGGCTGTGATGTTTGAGATCCTTAGAGAGAAGAGGACAGTGAAACTGGAAGACATTCTTATTAAACAGAAAATTCTTTGCTCAAACAGTCGAGAACTTGTTTGCTCTGTCTTTCTTGGTCAAAGATGAGATAGGGTTTTGATAGTTGTGGATGAGAACGACTCTCATCTTGTTTATAAATGTTAATTTAATTCATCGTTGTAAAATTATAAATTTTATAACAAAGAATTAATATTTAAAATTATTCTCAATAATAATAATTTAAAAAATATGATAGATGTGTGTGTTAATTCATTATTGTAAAATAGATGTTTGTGTTAATTATTCATTATTGAATAGTCGATATTTGAGTTATTTCGGTTGCATTCCTATTGCAATTGTTCTCTGAGTGTATACTAGACATAGTTGATTACATACTGTCAATTCTAGTCGATAGTGTTTGATTGACCTAGTCTACGTCGTGCACTTGGAGACCATGGGGTTATGCTGCCAAAATTTCTTGATTTTCAATTATAAAGCAAGTAGACAAAGTGATATTTGCAATTCATATAATCGTGTATTTCGGAATGGGATAGAAGCCAACCCCAATTCTAAACCTAATGGACATGAATGAAGTGTCTTGTTGCTTTTAGGTTTGTAATCCAAATTTAGGGAATTGTAATGCGTTAATTACATCTAAACTGTTAATATATTATGAAATGCATGAGTTAATTATGTCTGGAGAAGATCGTAGTTGGATGGATAATCGTAGTAATCCCGGTAGAAGGGGTGTCAGACCTCAATTCTTTGAAGGTTTAGAACATTTCGTGGAGTTTGCTAGAGCGCATCCCCAGTGCATGCGTGATGATAATATTAGGTGTCCTTGTAAAAAGTGTAAGAATAGAAAATATCTGAGTGTTAGATGGGTAAAGAAACATGTTTTGGAGGCAGGGTTTGTTGATAGTTACAAGGTATGGGCAGCGCACGGGGAGCGTTATGTGGTTGAAACAAGTGTTCGCAATCATCCTACTGTATCACGTGGTCCGCCAAGGGAACCTGAACATTTGATTGATGAAGAGGAGTCGTCTGTGGGTTTGGATGATATGGTTCGAAATGCGGCTGGCCCAGAGTTTGATTGGAACCCTAATCCAACAGAGGCACCAAATCCTGTTGCAAAGAAGTTTATGGATTTAATGGACTCTGCAAATGAGAAAATTCATCCTGGTGCAAAGGCTACAGTGTTAGAGCAAGTGACTGAGCTTCTAACTATCAAGGCTGATACAAATATGAGCCAGCATACTTACGATCGTATCATGTCATGGGGACAACGGATGCTACCCGAAGAAAATAATATGGTTCACAATTTTTATGAGACAAAAAAGTTGGTGGGGCAGATCGGTCTTGGGTATGTTAAAATTGATGCTTGCAAGAATCAGTGCATGCTTTTTTATAAGGAAAATGAGGGCCTCAATTCATGTTCAATATGTGGACTTAGTAGGTATAAGCCACCACGCCGTGGTAGTGCCAAGCACAAGAAAAATGTGCCTCAGGCGCAGTTGCATTATATGCCGCTAATTCCCAGGTTGCAACGAATTTACGCATTGAAAGAAAGCTCAGAAGCCATGCGTTGGTACAACGAGTGTCCTCGTGAAGAGGGTGTGATGACTCATCCTTCTGACGGTGAATCATGGAAACATTTTGATGCCACTTACCCTGATTTTGCTGCGGATCCTAGAAATATAAGGCTGGGGATATGTACGGATAGGTTTTCTCCATTTGGACTAGGGGCAAAATCGTATTCATGTTGGCTTGTTATAGTCACAGTGTATAATCTTCCCCCGTGGTTATGTATGACTGATTCTTATATGTATTTGAGTTTGTTCATTCCCGGGCCTTCGAATCCAGGCAAAAAAATTGATGTATATCTTCGACCTCTGATGGATGAACTCAAACAGCTGTGGAATGATGGTGTCCAGACATGGGATGCTTTCAAGTTGAAAATTTTTAACATGAGGGCTGCAGTGATGTGGACAATTAATGACTTTCCTGCTTATGGTATGATGTCGGGATGGAGCACACATGGGAGATTGGCCTGTACGTATTGTATCGAAAATACAGATACATTCACACTTCAGCATTACAAGAAGCAGTGTTGGTTTGATTGCCACAGACGGTTTCTTTCGAGTGACCATCCATTTCGTAAACAGAAGAATGCTTTTACCAAAAATAGAGTTGAGAGTCGGGGCCCCCCTCCTCGTCTGAGTGGCGAGGATATTTTTGAGCAGGTGTCTAAGGTGTCTGATGTCGGGTGGGGAAAGTGTTTTCAAAGGATAGACCTGAAGGATTTGGTAAAGACCATAACTGGATCAAAAAGAGTATATTTTGGGAGTTACCTTATTGGAAGACGAACTTGATAAGACATAACCTTGATGTCATGCATATTGAATAAAATGTGTTTGACAATATTTTCAATACAATGATGGGTTTTAAGGCCTCAGCGAAGGACACAGACAAGGGTCGGCTAGACCTTGAAGCGATTTGCAATCGTAAAGATCTCAACATTGTTAAAGTTAACGGAAAATATTTCAAACCAGTTGCTCCCTTTGTTCTGTCAAGAGAGGATAAGCAACGTGTTCTGCAGCGGTTGAAAGATTTGAAACTTCCTGAAGGGTACGCATCTAATATTGGCATTTGTGTGAATGTGAAAGAAGGGACGGTACATGGGTTAAAAAGTCATGATTGTCACGTATCATTGGATAGGTTGCTACCCATTGCATTTAGGGACATTCTCCCTAATGAAATATGGGTTGCCCTAACAGAATTGAGTGAATTCTTCAGAGCATTGACTTCTAGCACTCTTCGTGTTGAGGATATGAGAAGACTCGAAGAGAGCATTGTGGTGACAATATGCAAGCTTGAAAAGATATTTCCGCCATCTTTCTTTGATTCAATGGAGCATTTACCAATTCACCTAGCTTATGAAGCTAGAGTTGGAGGACCTGTTTAGTACAGATGGATGTATCCATTTGAACGATTTTCGGGAAGTTTGAAAAAGAAGATGAGCAATAGAGAAAAAGTTGAGGCATCTATGTCTGAATCAGTGATTGTCGATGAAATTGTGTCGTTTGTTTCAACATATTTTCACCCCGACATTGAGACAAGGTTCACTAAAGTGGGACACAATTATGATGGGAGAGTCACTGATCCTGATGGAAAAATTTCAGTTTTTTCTTCACATGGTCGATTCCTTGGCAATAGAAAGTGCACGCGCATGCTAAGCAAAAAAGAATTAGAAGCGGCTAAACTCTATATTCTCCTTAACCGTGCTGAGGTCGAAGACTACTTGAAGTAAGAATTCTTCATTTTGTATTAAGTAATGTTAATCCTAATAACTTTAATATGAACTAAGCAACTTTATGTTCTCCTTGAATGCAGTATGTTCGAAGAACAGGCTGGAGACATTGCGCCTGAATTGATTTCAATAAGGACAGATAACGAATTTCCCTCCTGGTTTAATAATTATTTAAATGCCAATTCATTAATTCAATGTTTTTAATAGAATTTGAAGTATGAGTTTTTTACTATCTATGTGTTTTTATTTAGATTTTGAACAACTATGGAGATGCAAAAGCTGCGAGATTACAAGCATTAGCACACGGTTCGTCCTTAAAAGTGAATGTATATAAGGGATATTTTGTCAATGGCTACGTATTCCACACCGAAGAATATGGCCAAACGAAATCAACTTGGAATAGCGGGGTCAATCTCAAAGGAAATCTCGATTATTATGGCGTATTGAAAGAAGTTATTGAATTGGAGTACTTTTTTGGAAATTCTGTAGATCTTTTCAATAGTGAGTGGCGGACGCTGATCGAGGCATTATCAAACATGGCACTTTTGATCTCGTTGACTTAAAGCATTCTTCTATGCATAATGGTGATGATGTGTTCATTCTTGCATCTCAAGCACAACAAGTGTATATGACCCCTACCCCCGTCGACGAAGAGAGTCTAGCGGATGGTGGGCCGTATGGAAAACCAATGCAAGAAGCACTTTTGATATACCGTTGCATGCAAAAACTTCTACTTCAAATATTGATTCATCATTAAATGATTGTTATCAGGAAGAAGAAATGTCTATACCTCTGATTATTTCCTTGAATGATAATGTCGAGGATGAAGCATTAATGGCCGAAAACACCCGTCCACTAGGGGAGGAAGTCACTTTCAATGAAATCGAGTATGACGATGTGGAGGATGAGGAAGAAGAAGGGTATATATCTGGGTCCGATGATGAAGATAGGGAAGAAGACGACGACAAGGAAACTAGTGAAGAAGAAATTGAATTTTGTAGTGATACTGATCAAGATTGATAGTGAATGAATCAATTTTCTTTTAATTCAGATAATGTTTTGTATATAATGTTTACATTTTATAATTGTAGTCTAAACGAATTCTTGCTACTATTTAAATTTTGTAGTGATACTGATCAAGATTAATAGTGAATGAATCAGTTTAGTCTTAATTCAGATAATGTTTTGTATATAATGTTTAAATTTTATTATTGTAGTCTAAATGAATGCTTCCTACTATTTAAATTTTGTTCTACTTGATTCATTTTCTGTCTACATATTTTATGTTCTAGTTTAGATATGTCTGGTCGAGGTGGCAATCGTTCAAAGAGAGGGAAGGTTGCGAGTTTTGTGCATCGTCTTGTTTCACCAGGGACGGGAGGGAGGGGCACTACTTCTGGTTCTGGACGTAGTGATGATGATGTGATCAGTCCAAGTATTGAGAGCTCTAGTGTTCCTGTTAGGGAGACTAGTGAACCATCTGGGCGGGTTATTTTGGACACAAATATTGATGAGGAAGGAAAAATGGAAATTTCTATCTCTCCCAGTGGCCAATAAGTATTATTTAATTATAAATGTCATATATTTAACTGTCAACTCATTATTTATGTTATTTCTATGTTACATTTAAAAGATATACATTGATTCTATTGTCTTTTTATTTGTATATATATTGATATATTGTTTTTTAATTAATATCTTAATAGGTTTATACATGGTAGTTGTCGCGACCCTGCTCGATGGTTTGGGGATTTATTCAGTGGGTATACTTTTGAGGAATTTTATCCCACACCAAAATCAATATCAAAAGATGTGTGCGATATCTGGTATAGCCAGTTTCGGGTAAAATTACTCAATTCTCTTTCCTTTGTAAAGTTTGTAGACCAGTCCCCTGTTGATCTTTATGTTCTAATTTACGCTTAATAATTAATTAGCAACAACTATTTTAGTCCCTGTTTATTTAACTACTTTTACTATTTTTGTAGCACATATATTCATGCCCCGGGTGCTCAGACATTCAAATAGAGAAGGCTTTCAAGCAATTAGTTGCTAAGCGATACGCTGGTAAAGTCTATGACATGAAAAAAAAAGTGGCAAAAGGATGGTTTGCCTCCAGCTAATTTCTCGAATAGTGCATGGGAGCAGTGGGAAGCCTATTGGACAAGTGAAAATTAAAAAAAAAATCAGAAATAGCAAAGAATAATAGGAACTCACAAGAGGGGCGGGGGAGTGTGCACACAGGAGGATCAATTAACTTCAGCGAGACTTGGTCCCGAATGGTAAACTTACTTAATTTACTATCCGTTTGTAAATTAAGCAATACTCTATTTGATTCATATATTGTTATTATTTGATGAAATTTTGAAGTTTTAATTTTTTTATATGTTAAGCGAAAGAAACACGGAGATGATCAGACTGATGCAACTGTTGTGTTTATGGCTACGCATACTGCGGAGGCTTCTGATGGCTCAGGGCTACAATGGATTAACCCTTATTACCATTACCAGAGCCTTTATGTAAGTGTTAATAGTATTTTCTATTAGTAAATTATAAATTATTTAGTTAAAGATATATTATTTTCTACCATAGTGTATAATGTTTTTTTTTTCCAGGAAGAGTATGATAGGCGTGCTCGTGACGAGGCTATTGAAGAAGGAAGTATGGAGCCTGAGAGCACCGAGCGGCCCGCCTTTCGTGAAAAGATTTGGACGGCCATTGTCCTCTGAGACAAGCAACCAAAGGGAGATCGCTTGTCTGGATTCTGAGGACATGGTGCTGGGTATTTTAACATGCCATTCTGCAGCCCTACTACGCAGTATTTTTTTTCTTCTTCCTCCGGCAGTCAGCATGTGGATCAAGAGGCGTTCGATGATCGGGTTCAGAGAGAGGTTCAAAGGCAAGTGGAGCAGGTACAGAGCCAGGTGCAGAGCCAGATGCAGAGCCAGATGGAGAGCCAGATGGAGAGCATGTTGGAGGAACGTCTTCGGGAACGTGAAGAACTTATGCAAATCCAGTTGGAGCAGCGCATGGAAAGCCAGTTTGAGCAGCGCATGCAACAATACATGGCCACCATGAATTTGCAACCACAACAACCTAATAGCGGTAATGCCTCTGCCTCATCAGTCGGTCAATACCTTAGGCGAAGTGGTGGTAGCGGTAGCGGTAGCACTCGTGGTCGTAGTCGTTAAACTTGAATTTTATCTGACATGTAATCAAACAAACTTAAGTAGTTTTAAAACCCTCCCCTTTCCCTTTCCCTTTCTCTTTCCCTTTCCCCCTTTCCCCTTTTACCCTTTCCCCCTTTTCCCTTTCCCCTTTCCCCTTTTCCCTTTCCTAACTAGTTTCGCTTGATTTGGATGGTTGTTGATGGGTACTTGTATTTTATTTGATATTCAAGCGAAACAGGTTGTTTGTATTTGTTTGTAATTGTTGGGATTTGCTTAAAACAGGTTGTTTGAACAGGTTACAGCCTTTTACAGGTGGTTTACAAATAAAACATAATTTTTTTTTAAATCTGGACAGATTACCGACGGAAATTTCCGTCGGTAAATTAAAAAAAAAATATCAAACCCATTACCGACGGACGGGTTGCCGGTAATCTATTGTCATTACCGACGGACCCTAATCCGCCGATAATTCTATATGATTTCTGACGGACAATCCACCGGTAAATCTTACGATTTCCGACGGACATATCCGTCGATAATCCTCCGGCAATAACTCCGGCGATCGGCCGGCGTACTTCCTTGCCGACGGACGGTTTCCGACGGATTTTTTGGGTTTACCGACGGACGGCCCGCCGAAATTACCGTCAGAATTGGTCCGCCGGTATTACCAACCACTTTTTACCGACGGAATCCGACGGACGAAATCTTTCGGTAATGACCATTTACCGACGGAAATGGACAATTATCGACTGATATTTCCGTCGGTAAATGGTCAGTTTCTAGTAGTGATCAGACTGAAGCTTCTCATCTACACCACTATTTGCACCTGCTGCACTAACCTGTCTAATACTAAACCTTCTTCCATGAATTCTTGTGCTCTTGGCCAATTCCTCTATCAACTTCTCTGCGTCCTTGGTAATTTTATTCAGAATACTACCTCCATAAGAAGAATCCACCAACCATTTATCCTGCACAATTAGTCCTCCATAAAAGTACACAATTAATTGCTCATCATCAAAGCCATGATACGGGCAACTTCGGCAAATCTTATAGAACCGGTTGTAATATTCATATAGAGACTCATCAGACCGTTGTTCCATGTTACTGATATCCCGTTTCATTACATTGATTTGATCTGGAGGAAAGAACTCATCAAGAAATACCTCTTTCAGCTGCTGCCAAGACATGATGCTATTCGGTGGCAGGTGATAATACCGTGCGTTTGCATTATCCTTAAGAGTAAAGGAAAATGCTCTCAACAACAGTTGTTGGGGGGGAAATGCAGTCGATTTCATGCTTCCGCAAATCTGCACAAACTGCGCTATGTGCTGATTAGGATTTTTCCCTGGCATCCCATTGAAGTGGGGCAACTGATTCAACAACCCCGGCTTCAATTCAAATGTAACCCCAGTCAGAAAATCGGGAAAATGGACTGCTTGTGGTTGCTCATTCCAGTTCGGAGCAATCCTCTGCCTTAATGTCTGAAGTGGGGGAGGTGGGTTATTATTACCTCTTTCATTACCTCCATTATGCACAACTTCTGGCTCTTAATAACCCCTACCATTGTTATTATTCATCTCTTTAAACTGCAAAATCCTCCTAGCTTCCTTGCTTTATTTTCTCCTGCTTCTGAAATATTTTTCAATATCTGGAACAATAGGACTAGCAAACTTATTAGCAGAACGGGTATGGAACATAAAAGGTTCCACACCACAAGATAACAATAATAAATCTTAATGAAAAGGGAACTAGAAAAAGAAAAAGAAATAGATTAAGAAAAAGAATAAGAGTGCAAACAAATAAGCACCATTTCCCGGCAACGACGTCAAAATTTGATAGGCTAAAGTCGCACGCCTACGAATTAACCAAAGAATTGACCACAATAATGTAGCTAGAGCAAGTCCAGAATCGAACACGAAGAACGGTTATAAGTTTGCACAATTGTCACTTGACAAGATCGGGGATCTAAGATTGATTTTGATTACTTCCTAAGACGGGAATAAAAACTAGATTGTAAACAATTAAAGAAAAGCACTTTGGATTAATTATTATCCCCATCTATCATTCAAATATTATCGATCAACTCTTTTCAATTTTATCCTATTTACTCGATCACGAGATGTATTTCAATCTCTCTCTTTTTTTTAATATTAGTTAATAGCAGTGTCACACTCACTAATAACCCTAATCAATATTCAAACCTAACTGACACAATCTAGATTCAAAATACCAATTGATTACCGATTTAAGAGATTAAGATCGAGAACACTTTCTAATGTTATTTCAATTAGATAATTGTTTATTTTCTCCTACTTCACAATCCACCATGACACATGCATGGACTATAAAGATGCTACTTGTGAAACCCTAAATTGACACAATCTTAGGAGATTCTAGCAATAAATCAATAACAAAGATTTAACAATCGGCCTAATTGCAAAACCCTATAAATCAATTTAATCAATCAAGAACAAGAGAAAATATAAATAGGATAAAAGAGATGAAAAGAATTAACCTCAATTGAAATCAAGAACTGTTCCAATAATTAAATTCAAAGCAAACGAATTTAGTTCTCCATGAAAAATAATAAATCTCTAAAAAAAACATATAAAAGTTGGAACCCTAAATATTTTCTAAAAGAAAGTATTTATACTCCACCCTAAAAACCAAAATATAAAATGAAAAGAAAAGAAAAATAAAAAGTATTTTAAAATTGCAACAGCGACGGTCAAAGTCAATCCTAGGAACAGTAGTTGTAGCACGATTCGTAACAATTAATTCAATTGTGCTGATGAGAAGCACGACTCATTCTCCTGTGCACGAGTCGTGCTAGCCCAAAATTCCATTCACTGTTGCACTTTTCCCATTTCCACTTTGGTCACTCAAGTTTCCTGATTTATAGTTTAGTCCTTCAAGTTTTCAGATTTGCAGTTTAGCCCCTGAACTTTATAATTTCAGTTTACTCCCAAGTTTTCCATAATTGCATTTTGGTCCCTGAATTCTCAGATTTCTGCAAACAGTCTTCAGCTTCACAATCTTGACTTTGACTCCTCGAGAGTATTACACGGATATGAAATAAAACAACTAAAATACCCTCGGATTACAATAACTCTCAACAACATCTCACTTTAACATATTATCCCAAAATTACATCAAATCTAAACTAAATACATCAAAATAAGAATAATATGTCTAGAAAAATAGGGAATTACATATTACATAATCCACCACATCAGTTATGGACCCTTGTTTTTGGAAAATGTTAAAACATCCACCTTCAGTTAGCTGTCTGTCAAAAACTTAATGGACATGCTGCAGTGGCATCATACGAGGATCACTGTGGGCTGAATGACATAGTAACCACGGGTGATATGTTTACTTTTCCTTTCCTTCTTAAGATTTTATGCAAGTCGTTGTGTTTAAACAAAATTGAACATTCAACACTACTAGAATCTGGCCAATTGCCGACGGAAATTTACCGACGGAACGCGTCCGTCGGTAATACTGACAAAAAATAACGGTTACCGACGGAAGTTCAATTAGCATTTGCCGTGATTTTTTTTTCAAAATTTATTTTATTCCGTCGGTAAATGGGAATTTTCCGTCGGTAATACCGACGGAATTGGTCCATCGGTAGTACCGGCGGATTATTCCGTCGGTGATGAGAGGTATAAATAATAACAAGCGGCCTCGCCGTCCCTCATTTAAACCTAAACCTAATAGCTTACCCCTTCTCTCTCTCTCTCTCTCTCTCTCTCTCTCTCTCTCTCTCTCTCGCTCTCTCTCTCTCTCTCCCCTCCTATAAAACCCTTCTCCACGCCGCCGCAGTCGCTCTTCGCCACTGCTTCTCCGGTGAACGTCCGTTCATCATCGCCGTCTCTATTTTTAGGTCGGAAGAACAGAACCAATTGCAGCTGCTGGATCAAGAAGAGATCGATGATGAGGATGACTTGTATGAAATGATTGATTAGCGTATGTATACATCAATCTCTCTCTCTCTCTCTCTCCTGTAAACTTGTTTGATTTCAAAATCATGTCCGTCATCACTCTTCGTCTCCGATCAAAATTGAATGATGAAATTTCTGCTTAATTTTTTGTTCGTGTTTGTTTTGCCCTTTTGAATTCCATTTCCTTAGACGCTTTGATGATACTAATCACAAATTACAAGTTCTATTTTGTGATTGGCGTTCATGATGTTCGTATTCTGTGTAAATGTATTTCAACTTTAAATTGGCCGTTCGTTTTCACTCTTAATTCTCCGATCAAACTTAAGCAATGTTCTGCTTAGGGTAAGATCCTTATGATTTTATACATATATTGAGTAGAAAAACCAAAAGTGGTGTTTGTTAGCCTACTGAAGTTAATTTCTGGAGTTTGGTTGGTACATTTGAGAGTGACATCATATTTGATTCTGTGTTGTGAAGAGAAAGTCAGTTATCAAGATCACTACTGGAAGCCAGGCACTAGATGAACTCTTGGGAGGTATATCTTGCTTTCATCTGTCTTCATTTATGGCTTCACTTGTTCTTGTTGCAGCCTTTAAAACAAGTACTACATGTGATTAACCTAATTTTCATTTTTGAAAAGGTGGGATGAGACACCGCAAATAACAGAAGCTTTTGGGGAGTTCAGGTAAAACTAAACCACAAGGTTTACATTCATTTTTTTTTTATGATAAGTGAACTTTATTTTAAACTGATTGTGTTTTTATCTTAGTATTGTGACTTAGGTCTGGAAAGACACAGCTGGCTCATACTCTTTGTGTCTCCACACAGGTTCCTTTCTGACCTTACTTGAGGGACTTTAGAGTTTGTCTGATATTGAGCTCTGGAAATTTTTAACAGGCTGCCTACATTAACATGTTGTGAAATTGGTGCTCCCCCGTTGCAATCAAGACAAAGAAATCAACACACCCACACGTACAAGAAAGAAACAATCACACACAAGAACACAAGAGTTGTTTACCCGGTTCATTCACCAACTCGTGAACTACGTCCGGGGGCAATTGCCAAGCCAATATGTATTAGTCTCCTCTCTAATATGTTGCTACTATATGTTCTAGGCCGAAATTATGCTTATATAGTTTATACAAGGAACCTAGCTCAGTCAAGGAAGAGATCTAAATAAAATAGGAAACAAAATCAGATTAGGAAAACACTTCCCCGACGCCAGCGCGGCCGCGCACCCTAGCAGCGCGGTCGCCCTCCTTTGCCGAAGCTCCAAACCCAATTTTGACCATCAAGCGCGGTCGCTCTCCACCCCGAGCGCGGCCGCTCTCCCCCGCAGAAACTCCTCCGTCGCTTCCTTCCTTGCAGTTTAGGATCCAATCCCAACAATCTCCCACCGGAGACTAAACTAACAAACATAAAATCATCCATTAACTCCCACCACAGAGTAAAGACCTTCGAACACATTCCCCCTCCTCCATATTGGCTTGACACTACCGCACCTCTCCTCAAGTACTAAGGCGAGTTGAAACCAAGCGACGTTTCAACCTCTCCGTGTTAGATCGTTCTTGCCTCCCCAAATCAGCTTCTACCTTGATTTCTCCCCGCAAGTCTAACTTCGCCTTCTCCCTCCAGACCCACCTTCCTCGCAATGCCTCCCCTTGAAACTTTGACACACCTTGTTTCTTGCATCGATTATTCTTGGTCTGAAACCGCTCTCTGTTAGGGCCCTTGGACATCCACACCGCGTTGATCAACTTTGTGTCCTCCCCAACATACCGTTTCTTGATGTCTCCCCTTTTCACACCAACAGGCCGGTTCTTAAGCCTCTTGCTCCCACCGGAACGAAAAACGACATTGTAGGTAGAGTACAACGTCTTCCCCTTAACCCCATGAGCCAACACCTTAGCTCCTTTTGTGACTTCCCAAGACCCACCAATGAAAGAAACACCATACCCTTCACTGTCAAGTTGTCCCACAGAAATCACCCTTCTCCTCAAATCCGGAACATGCATCACGTCGTGTAGTTGTAAAACAGCCCATTAGGTGTCTTCATCATTACATCCCCTTACCTTTTATCTTCAATGGTTGACCATCACCAAGATAGAGAACCCCAAAATCTCGGTTTTGTAACGCCTCGTGATTCTGCATCCCCACTAGCATGACAAGAAGCTCCGAGAATCCAACACCCAATCTTCACCTTGCTCCTCCTCCTAGGATTAATACATCACCACCATCATCCACCACGTTTGCACCACCACCTTTTCCCCGGACGGTCATAAGCCGATATGCCCCAATTCACCACAATTGTAGCACTTGACCTTTTTCCCCTTTTTAGGTCCACCCCTTTTTCTCTCCACCCTAAGTGCGGCCCCATCTACGGACGATTCTCCCCTTTTCTCTTTCCTTCGTAACTCCTCTTGAAGGATGAGATCTCTAAACTCCGTATACACCAATGCCGTTTTCGACGTACTAATCGTTGTGACAGTAACCTCCCAACTATCAGGCAATGATTTTAGTAGAAAACAAGCTAGCACTTCATCGGAGAAAGTAATATCAACACTTTTCAATTGGTCCACCATACCTTTGAAATTGCCGATATGACTTGCCGTATGCCGCCCCTACGACATCTTCGATTAGCAAACCTCTTTATCAAATGCACCTTATTGATATTCGACGGCTTCTCATACATGTCCGACAACGTTTGTAGCAACTCCACCGTTGTCTTGGCCTCCATAGCGTTCCGTGCAACGTCGTCGGTTAGGGCACTCCTTACCGCTCCTAACGCCTTCCGATCCAACGTCTCCCAATCCCCTTGTGACATGTCTTCGGGCTTCGCCTTCAAGGGTCCATGAAGATCCTTACAATAAAGGTAGTCTTCAATCCTTGTCTTCCAAAACGTGAAATTCACACCGTTGAATTTCTCGATTGAGTTCTTCATCTGATTGCTTCACCAAAATCCCCAAGAACGCGATTCAAAATTAATCAACTAATGAAAAAGATTTTGAATCCTCCGAACCAATGCTCTGATACCAGTTGTTGTGAAATTGGTGCTCCCCCGTTGCAATCAAGACAAAGAAATCAACACACCCACACGTACAAGAAAGAAACAATCACACCTTCCTTGCAGTTTAGGATCCAATCCCAACATAATAGGCTCATACTCTTTCGGTAGTACTCTGAACCCTAATCCAGCATGCAAAGAGGACTTCTCAAGGATGAAGTTGACATCATTCGATAAAATGATTGAAAGAACTTGTACTTCAATAAAGAATGTGAGGCTCTTTCGTGAGCTAGATCAAAAATCTGGAAACTCTGGAATGCCACCTGATGCAGTGTAAGTTTTCTTAACTTCCTTGGTTCTTTTCTATTCTGAAGCAGAACTAGATTTTCTTGTTCTGCTCACTTTTTCATGCACACACATGAACATTCGAGGTTGGGATCACTGCCAGCAATGCTTATCTCATACGGAGTATTATTGCTTTCCCCTATTTCCTTTATGGAGTATTATTGAGAAATTAAATATTCCCTCCATTCCATGTTAAGAGTCCACGTTCGAAAGTTGAAACTTTTGTTTTTGTATTTTTGTCTGTATTTCATATGATTAAATTCTTTTTCTACCATATTCAAGAAACTATCAAATTTTGTATATGAAAGAAAAAATAGAGAAAAAAATATATAGCTTAATTATTGAAAGGGGACTCTTTAAGTGAACCATTCTCAAGCACACGGTGCATCACGGTGTGCTTCTCCACTTTAAATTAAGTAAGTATACTTCAAATGCCTTCTACATGGCATTGGTCAAAGCAGTTCCAGAGCAGGCAAATGCCTTCTACATGGCATTGGTCAAAGCCAAGGAAAACAGCTAACTCGTCATTTAAACCAGTTTTCTAGCACTGCCAATAGTGCCTCCGCACAGACTACTCCAAATTTGCAGATGGTGAGTTGTGATTTCATTATCGTAAGAGTATTTGCCACCTATCTTCAATTCTAATATGAGTGTAACCGGTATGCTGCTATGAAATTTACAAGCTTTGCTCTTTGTCATCTATTCTGAAGATTCTCCATTTGGCTCCTTCATCTCGGCTTTCTAGGCGAGCCTTTTGCTTTGGCTCCTGCTAAGTTATTCTCATTCTTTACAAGTCGTAGCTTATTTTCCTTGGCAATGTTTGGTATTCCATAAGTTGCTTAAATTTACTATCTCTCAGAGATTGGTAGTCTATGGACCTGATCATGTAAGTTATTTCTAGTATGTTTTCTTAATATTATATTGGTGGTGGTTTACATCACAAAAGAAGCAACACTTATATATCACTTGCACTACACAGCTACAGTGCCTCAACCCATTCCCTCTTGTTTATTAAATGTAATATGTATTCTCTTATTGGATTATTTATATTTTCATGTTCAAAAGTAAATAATATGCGAGGGAACCTAATTCTTGCTTCTTTTGTTGGTTGATTACAGATTTCAAACATGTCAGCTATGATGCCATCGCAATCGCTTCTGCCTAGGATGCAGGTTAGCTTTTTGTGCTGCACCATTTTATTTTTATTGTAATCCTGCAGTGGTTTTAGTCCACGAGAATAACGTCTGTGTAGTAAAGGAGTCATCATGTTATTCAAGATTAGTTTCTCGATTTTTCGACGCAGATCCTCTAGCAGATTCTCCACAAGTTAGTGCAAGTTCTGTTTGTCACCCGTTTAAGTATGGCTCGAGGGAGTTTAGGCTTATTAGTTCCATTTAACGAATCTGTCAATGAATTTATCGAGTTTTTGAATTATCATTTAACTTTGAAGTATATGGAGTTACTATTTTTCTTATTTAAATTCTGCAGAAAGTGAGACAGTCGAGTAGAAGCCCAGATAAATGATTTAAGTTCCATGACTTACCATCAGTTTGCACTTTGAATTATGATTACTGTATTGAACTAAAATTCAGATCTGAGGTTCTCATAATATTGTCCGCTGCTAATCCTTTGAAAGCACCACAAACTACAATAGTAAGATGATCCTCTTTCCGTCTTGCCATTATAAAGTCCCTCTCTAGTCTTTCTCATTTGTTTGCTCACTGCTCAGCCATTGTTTAAGTCACCATATTTTGTGTACAAATGGACACCGTTATAAGGGGTTATGATTGGCCACCAGTATCATGCATACTTTTACTTTTAAACTCAATTTAACTTCTCCAATCTCTTGTTAGAGCAAGTAGTTAGATGATGTATTTGAGTGCCAAAGATGTAGAATGCCTGGTTCTGTTGTTAACAATAGTAGGGCTACTAGAATATAAGTCAGGGGAGGAGTTTTTGCCACCGACTGTAGAAAGAGGACTCCGTTTGCTATATGGAAATGAGTGTTGGGCGTGAAATAGTGTCACGTTCGTAAGATGAACGTGAGACGGAGTGATGCACTGGTTAATAGGCTTGAAGAAAAGTGGAGAACTGACCTTATTTTTGTCCAAGTAACTTGGATTTATTCCTATAATGAGTCCAAGTAGTAGGCAGGCTTAAGATCTATCCTACATGTGTTTGAGCGAGTGATACCTTTATTGCATCGACATTAACCATTCTCAAGCACACGGTGCCTTGGTCAGGTGGGACATGTGACTGACTTTCCTAAAGATGTAATTAAGATTTCAGAGGGAATTAGGAAGGGAGTGAAATAAAAAAACAAACACACACACGCGCACACACTCACTCACTCACTCACACACACGCACACATATATATAGAGAGAGAGGTAATTCTGCAATTTTAATTTCTGTTTGAATAATCTGATGCTTTATATAAACCTGTTCTTAATGTCAGCATGAGTAGATTTGATGCGATCGTATAAGATGGATTGGGCCCAAAGTACTAGGGATCGGGCCCATTAGCTCGTAATGGGCCGATCCTACTATACTTGGGCCATCTAAGAGAATTATGGCAACGGTGTGACATTAATGGTGAGGGAGCGACATTAATGGAGCGGGCCACGTGAGCGAAAATGAGGCAAAGGTACGAAGTCGCGTGAGAATACGGCTTTACAAGCAATAGGGCCATGCGAGGAACATGGCCGAACAGCTACAGTCCTTATGAGTGCGGGTATAAGGGGAGTCTGTTTTCCGCAGGATATCTGGTTTAGGGCGATATTCAGAATGTCGCCCCCTTTCCTCTGGTTGTCGCCAATGCGACATGGGTCCTTGAGTGTTACCAGGGCACCGTCTCAATTGTCGCCCGCGCCCCTAACCCTAATTAGTGGTGATGGATGATTGATGTGACAAGGTGAATAGTGAAATCTCACTAACTTGAAGTTGGTTGGGAACCCTTCCTTGGATGACTGACAAGTGTCCCCCCATGTGCAAGGCACATGGGGGGCTTGGGAGTATATAAAGGTGAATAGTATCACTTGCATGGTATGTCTATCTCTCTCTACTCTCTCTCTCTCTAAGTCTCCATTGATATCCTTACCACCTTGATCATCTAACCTCATTCTCACGCCGGAGGGGGTTCGCCGGAGTCACCCCCGGCCTAGTTGACGTGTGTTCTTGTGTGTAGGCGACCAATCAACCAGGAAGCAGCCGAAGTATCCCAATATTTTAGTTCCTGTGCAACCAAGATTTCTTATGGTAGCATCAGTTGGTTCCGTTGCCGAGACATGAAATCTTCCTCTTCGTTTGGTTGTTTAAGGTTTGTTGTTGACTGAAGATCACCGGCAGTTCTCTTGTTGTTGGGCTTGTGTTTTTAGGGTTCGGTGTTCTTGGTGTCAGTTCAGAAGTGGTATCAGAGGTCGTGATGCTGGTTTGTCAGTTGTTGTGCCTTAGTTTGTGATCGTTGATAAGCCCAGAAAGTGCCCAGAATGGGTCAAGAAAAAAATACTCAGGCGAAGGATACTCAGAATCTGGAGTTGGAAACACCTAATCGCAAGGATACCCGCAAGGCGAGATCGGGAACTGTGCGGGAAGGCGAGGTTCATACGACTGAGACAGATTCGGCAATTAGGAGCGCAAGGAGGCGAGAAGATAGAGAGCGAGAAGCGAGGAGCAAGGGAAAGGCTGGAGAGCAAGATCCCGTTCCATCTAAAACCGACAGTGCCAGGGCCGTAGCTGAGCAGCTAAGGAAAGAGAATGAGTTTATGATGAAGGTTCTCGCGAACAATGAAAGATTGAGAAAGATGGGCCAGGCACCCACTGTGATCCCGCCTGAGATGTCAGTTGAAGTTGATGGGCATGATAGGGGAGAGCGTAATGCCAGTCAGAATGCATCCAGGAGGGATAAGGGGCGAGCGAGGGACATGCCGCCGACCGAGAATGAGGAAAGAGTTCATAGACAGCGACATGGTAGAAAAGCGAGATCTGAGGGCGCTGGGGTCAAGAGAAGGCGTCTGGATCGAGATGAGGGAGAAAGGATTTATCATAAGTCAGGGAATTCGCGTGAAGACTCGTATTATTTTGGGTATGAAAGTGATGAGGAATCAACTGCAGATAGAGATTATGCGCCAAGTCGCTCAAGATACTCGGATGATGAGGTTTATGTGGAAGAAAGGTCCCAGAGGTCGAGGCATTCTGGTAGGGTTCGGCGTGACGAGCCGTCGCAGAGTAATAGAGATCGCAGGCGGCGTCGAAGGGAGGATAGAGATAAGGAAAGAGAAAGGGCTAAAGTCACAGAAGCTGAGAAGTTGGCAGAAGCAATTAAGGTTGCCGAAGCTCTGAAAGCCGCAGAAGCAGCTAAAATCACCGAGCAGGAGAATGCTAAGAAAAATGAAGATGAAAAATGGAAACAAGAATTGGCGGAAATGGCAAAGCGAGTGAAAGAGTTAGAGGCGGGAACCAAGCCCCCGGAAGGGAAAGGTTCCTACTTAGCCCCATTTCCGAAAAATATTCAGATTGCCGCCCCTGACCCTGCTTTCCGCATGCCGAATTTGCCAAATTATTCGGGGAACACTAGGGCTAACACCCATATTGGAGGATTTGAGGTCACTTTGTCTCTGTTGACTGAAAATGAAGCGGTAATCTGCAAGGCGTTCGCGAGTACTCTGGCTGATCATGCTTTGGAGTGGTTTTTGGCCCAGCCGGCGGAATCAGTGCTAGGGTATCAGGATCTCAAGAATAAGTTTCTAGCGAGATTCAGTGGATCAGGAGCCCAGCCCGCGCAAAAAACTGAGCTGTGCAGCTTGAAACAGAATGAAGGGGAGAGCATTTCGACTTTCACTGATAGGTTTATGGGAGTTGTAAATCGGATTGCTGATGTCAGTCAAAGCGAGATCATTATGTTATTTAATTCGGGATTGTTGCCTGGGCACTTCAAAGCGGAATTTTGTATGCGATTGCCTAAGACAACTGGTGAGTTGTATGAAAGGGTTCGAGCATATTGCAGTGGTAGTAAGGGTGAAGTAGTCAAGGTTGCCCCGCCGGCAGCAGGTTCTGGTAAAAAGAGTGCTAAAGAAAGAATCGAGGTTGTGAAGGAGGAAAACAAAGGCGAAAAAGGAGGTCGCAGCGGAAATCGTACTGGTGGGGGCAGGAGTGGCCGTGGACGAGGCCAGGATCAGGGTAGGATGATTAAGTTTAGTAGGCTGAATACTACTTTGAGCGAGATCTTGAGAAAAGAGGAATTCCCCGAGCCGTATCCCATCAGAGAGGGTTCTTATGCGGCCCGGGATCCAAACAAGTATTGCGATTTCCATAAGGATAAGGGGCATAGTACGGACGATTGCTACAATTTGAGAAGGATAGTGCAGGGAAAAATTGATACTGGCGAGTTCAAACAATACCTGGAAGGGAGTAAAGCGCGAGATGAAGGAGTGCGGCAAGAGAGAGCACGGGATCGAAATGTTGTTGATGTAATTCAGGATCCGTTACCTAGTGTCGCTCAGTTGGATAATCAAATCATGATGTTGTCGCACAGCTTCGACATCCCTCCATTTGTCGCTAGTGAGGACAGGGTGATTAGTTTTTCGAGAAGTGAGCTGGCTGCTACAAAGGGTCATGGGAACCAACCAGTGATCATCACCATCTGTCCAGGAAACAATGTAGTGCAGCGCGTGATGGTGGATTCAGGAGCGAGCAGGAATGTTTTGTATTATGAGGCTTTCAAAAGGATGAATTATACTGATGCGAACTTGGTGCCCTACAAAGGATATTTAGAGGGATTCACAAATCATTCAGTTAAAGTCAAGGGGACAATCATGCTGGAGGTAGAAATCGGTGAAGGTGAGCTAGCAAGAAGCGAGCAAGTGGAATTTATGGTAATTGATTTGGTTTCCGCATATAATGCCATAGTTGGAATCACTTTTCTATTGAGTTTTGAAATGGTGTTGTCTATCCCACATCAGAGAGTTAAATATCCTACTTCTAGGGGTGTGGGTTGCGTAAAGAGTGAAGCTATAACAGTGGCGAGAAAGAAGAAGGAGATGATGAAAGCCAAAGGGGCTTCTACTAGTTCGACGACGACAAAATCCGATTCTCGCCAGTTAAGGATTAACATGATTGAATTTGTGGAGACTGAGGATGACTGGGTAGTAACTGAAAGTATGAAGAATGGCACGGCTTTGGTTGTCGCAGGGGCGAATGATGAGGCTAAGCGAGATGAGATGATAGTTATGCGATAACCTAGTTGTGTAAACTCTGAGCAGAATGTCGTAGAAGAGTTGGATCTCGGTATGGAAGTCGTGAATGCGAGGCTGAGCCTAAGTTACGCTGGGGCGGTTCAGTTTATTCAGATGAAGGAGCCCAGAATTGAGGAAATAATGGTAGAAGAAATTGTCGCTGAGTCTGATGAGGATTGTGAAACAGTGGAGGTTGAGGATGAAAATGGGCGACCTACGGGCGACACATTCAATAATCCTGTGAAGGTGATTCCCGCCAGTGCCCCAATCAGCAAAAAACGAAAAAGAATAGAGGTTAAAACTTTAGAAACGCGGGATGAGCCCGAGATTCAGGCTGGCGAGGAACTGGAGAAAATCGAGATCAACAGATACTTCCCGGAGCAGCGGGTTAAAATTGGGAAGCAATTATTCAGAGATGAGCGAGAAAGGTTGGTCGTATTTCTGAAGGATAATTTGGATGTGTTCGCTTGGCGGCCAGAGGATATGAGGGGGATTGATGAGAATGTCGATTTGCATTGCTTAAATGTCGATCTCAATGTCGAGCCATTCAAACAAAGGGTTAGACACTTGTCGCCTGAGAAGGAGAATGCGGTTATGGAGGAGGTTGACAAATTGTTGAAGGCGGGAATCATAGAGGAGATTCAGTATCCAGTTTGGTTGGCATGTCCAGTCATGGTGTTAAAGTTGAACAAGAAATGGCGGATGTGCATTGATTTTACCGACTTGAATACCGCCTGCCCTAAGGACTGCTACCCACTACCTAAGATTGATAAGTTGGTAGATTCGATTGCCGGTCACAGGGTCTTCAGTTTTATTGATGCTTATTCGGGGCACCATCAGATCAAAATGTGCGAGAATGACAAGGCGAAGACGGCTTTTCGAACTCCCAAGGGTAATTTCTGTTACAAGATGATGCCGTTTGGCTTGAAGAATGCCGGCGCGACATATCAGCGAATGGTAAATGAGGTCTTCAAGTCGCAGATCGGGCGAAACTTGGAAGCTTATATTGACGATATGGTGATAAAAACCAGAGAGTATGATCATGAGCTGGATCTCGCGGAGACGTTTGAAAATCTAAGGAGGAATTCGATGAAACTGAACCCAAGTAAGTGCACGTTTGGCGTCACGGCGGGAAAGTTTTTGGGTTTTCTGGTAAACAGGCGAGGGATAGAGGCCAATCCCGAAAAGATTCAAGCTCTATTGGATATGTCGCCGCCCAAGTCGATCCGCGAAATTCAGAGGCTAAATGGAAGGATTATCGCCTTGGGGAGATTCATTTCCAAATTAGCGGAAAAGTGTTTACCGTTTTACAAGGTGTTGAAGGGGGTGAAGAGCTTTGTATGGAATGAAGAGTGCGATGTCGCTTTTGAGCAAATGAAGACCTATCTGGGTAAGCCACCTTTGTTATGCAGTCCTGTTGAAGGAGAGGAGCTATTGGTATATTTGGCGGCTTCAGATTTTGCGGTGGCTGTAGTTTTGGTTAGAGAGGAGAAGGGTAATCAGAGGCCGATTTATTATGTTTCAAAGGCGTTGAGCGAGGTCGAATCACGACACTTTAATGCCAAAAAGCTGGCCTATGCTTTGGTGGTGGCGGCGCGAAAACTAAGGGCCTATTTTGTCGCGCACACCATTGTCGTATTAAGTGACGCCCCTCTAAAGAAGATTTTGCAGCGGCCAGATGCCTCAGGAAGGTTATTGAGATGGTCTATTGACTGAATTTGATCTAAGATACAAATCCCGCCACGCAATTAAGGCGCAAGCTTTGGCAGATTTCATAGTGGAAACATCTTTCACAAGGCTGCAGGATGAGATAAAGGAAAATACGGCGAGAGAGAAAGCGGAGAGGCAAGTTGGGCCTAATCTGATGGTAGAGAGGATAAGGCCGCCTGATTGTTGGATTTTGTATGTTGATGGCTCGTCATCGAAAGATAAGGGCGGGGCGGGAATCACTCTGACCTCGCCTGACGAAGAGGTCAAGTATGAAAAAGCATGAAGGTTTAACTTTAATGTTTCAAATAATCAAGCTGAGTATGAGGCATTGATTGTCGGGGTGGAGTTGGCGCGAGATATTGGGTTGACCAAGATAGTGATTCATTCAGACTGCCAGTTGATTGTTAAACAAGTTAAGGGCGATTATGGAGTTTTGAGTGCTGTTTTGGTGAAATATTGCAATTTGGCGAGAAACCTGTTGAGAGGTTTCGAATTCTGGGAGTTGGTTCAGATTGACAGGGCTGATAACTCGCGTGCGGATGAGTTGAGTAGGACGGCGGGATCCGATGGGCAAGGTTCAGCTAGCGAGCCGCTATTGGAATATGTAGAAATACCGGTAATCGACAGGCCGCTTGTTTCAGAGATTGTCGACGCCGAGAAGAATTGGGTCATAGAGATGAAGGAATTCTTACTGACAGGAGAGTTGCCGCCTGACGAGGATAAGGCGAAATTGATTAAGGCGACATCGCCAAGGTTCACAGTACAGGATGGAATGGTATATAGGAGATCCTTCTCTAAGCCGCTAATGAGGTGTGTTGAGCCAAGCATGGTACAGAGAGTGCTGTTTGAAATTCATGAGGGCATATGTGGAGGCCACCCTAGAGCGAGAACACTAGCTGATAAGATATTATTTCATGGATACTATTGGCCAAGTTTGAGGAAAGATGCCGAGGTATATGTAAAAAAGTGTGAGAAATGTCAGAGGTTTGGCAACATTCCTAGGCAACCCGCCACAGATCAAACTCCTATAGTACCGACTTGGCCGTTCGACATGTGGGGGATCGACTTAATAGGACCTTTTCTGAAAGCCAAAGGCGGTTGTCAACATGTGGTTGTCGCTGTGGATTACTTTACCAAATGGACAGAGGCGAAGGCTTTAGCGACAATCAGTGAGGATCAGGTTATCAAGTTCGTGCAAGAGAACATTTGGTGTAGATATGGGTTCCCAGAGCAATCATCTCGGATCATGGTACTCAGTTTGGGAAGAAATTTTCGGCATAATGTGCAAGGGTTAATGTTAAGCATTGGATGTCGGCGGTGTATAGGCCACAATGCAATGGCCAGGCAGAAGCGGCAAACAGGCAGATCATTGTCGCCTTACGCAAAAACCTTGAAGGAAGAGGAGGAGCGTGGCTTGAGGAATTGCCTATCGCTTTGTGGTATGTGTGAACTACTGTCAAAGGATCAACAGGGGAAACCGCTTTTACCCTTGCATATGGATCAGAGGCTATGGCACCTGCCGAGATGGCATTGCCGACGTATAGGGTTGCTTACTATGATGAGGCGAGAAACTGGCAAAGGCGGTGCAATGATTTAGATTTGATTGATGAAAAGAGAATGTACGCGAGAATGAAGATGATCAACTACAAGCAAAGGATGAAAGCCCAGCATGATAAGCGAGTTAATAAAAGATCTTTTAATGTCGGAGATTGGGTCTTGAGGAGTGCGGAGGTGACTGGAGCCAAGCCAGGATTCACCAAGCTGAGCGAGAAGTGGGAAGGCCCATTCCAAATATCAAGTGTCGTGCGAGAAGGGACGTATAAGTTGCGAAAACAGGATGGTGAAGAGCTGAAGAATGCTTGGAGCGTTGACCATCTCAAGCGATTCTATCAATGAAGCCGCAGCGACCTTATTTTGCTCCCTTTTGATTATTCGACGTAGATCACAAAAGTTGTATAACTTTTTCTTATTGTTATTTCGATTGTCGCTAACGAGGGGAAGTTATGTAAAATTTGTTGATCTGATGGCATGTAAATTTGTATATACTATGAATGTGATGGCGGGAGGTACTTTTAACACGATTGTCGCGAAGTTAGTAACTTGTGAAATTCTGATGATTTTCTTCTTTGTTGATGGTTGCATGAACCGGAGCGAGAAGAGGTTGCCGCTAAAGCTTGAAGATGGCGGCTAAGAGGTTGCCGCTAAAGCTTGAAGATGGCGGCCAAGAGGTTGCCGCTAAAGCTTGAAGATGGCGGCCAAGAGGTTGCCGCTAAAGCTTGAAGATGACGGCCGAGAGGTTGCCGCTAGAGCTTGAAGATGGATGGCGAAAGCTGGAGAAAGGGGTGGTGCCTTGGAGATAGTGGTTCCTTGGCACCAAACCTTGCGACCTGGAAGAGTGAAATGCCAGGCGCGGCGACCTAGAAGAGCGAAATGCTAGGCGCCTAGAAAAGTCCCAGCTTTTTATGGGAAAGAAAGGGGCGGTGCCTTGGAGATAGTGGTTCCTTGGCACCAAACCTTGCGACCTGGAAGAGTGAAATGCCAGGCGCGGCGACCTAGAAGAGCGAAATGCTAGGCGCCTAGAAAAGTCCCAGCTTTTTATGGGCAAGAAAGGGGCGGTACCTTGGAGATAGTGGTTCCTTGGCACCAAACCTTGCGACCTGGAAGAGTGAAATGCCAGGCGCGGCGACCTAGAAGAGCGAAATGCTAGGCGCCTAGAAAAAGTCCCAAAATTTTTATGGGCGAGAAAGGGGCGGTGCCTTGGAGATAGTGGTTCCTTGGCACCAAACCTTGCGACCTGGAAGAGTGAAATGCCAGGCGCGGCGACCTAGAAGAGCGAAATGCTGGGCGCCTAGAAAAGTCCCAGTTTTTTATGGGCAAGAAAGGGGCGGTGCCTTGGAGATAGTGGTTCCTTGGCACCAAACCTTGCGACCTGGAAGAGTGAAATGCCAGGCGCGGCGACCTAGAAGAGCGAAATGCTAGGCGCCTAGAAAAGTCCCAGCTTTTTATGGGCGAGAAAGGGGAGGTGCCTTGGAGATAGTGGTTCATTGGCACCAAACCTTGCGACCTGGAAGAGTGAAATGCCAGGCGCGGCGACCTAGAAGAGCGAAATGCTAGGCGCCTAGAAAAATAATATGCATATAGACAACGGTTTCAAGTCGCTGCGTGGTGGAACCCGTAAAAGAAGGTGATTGTCGCCAAATAGAAAGTTATTCACAATGTATGTCGCCTATGATCCTAGCAATGGAGTAAGGCTGCCTAAAGACAAGCCTCACTCTTTTGGAGGGAGTAGTATGTATATAGATAAGAGAAAGGGAAGATAGTCTTCGATGAACTATCGAAGCAAAATTGGCGACATTTCAAAAGTAAAATTAGAACAAGTAACAATAAGTAGAGCAATAATGGAGTCGAAGTCGCACCGCGACATTCAAATGGACAAAATAGGCATCAAGTAAAATGTTAAAGAGAACCATGAATAGAGGCAGAAGATAAAGGAAAGGTGCATGCCGCAAATCGCGACATTATGATAAAATATTTATTCGCAAACCGCGATCCCGAAAGCATCCATAAAGTATTAAGTCGCAAACCACGACACCAAACCAAAAAGCAAAATTTCAAATGTTTAAGTCGCAAACCGCGACATCCCCAAAAAGACATAAAACCATTGTTTTAAAAAGCAGAAAATTAAATTGTCTGGTGCAAACCAAAAAGATTATTTTCAAAAGAGGATCAATATGTTTCAAGGAGCAGAGGGTTGTTTCCCGCCGGTCGAGATTCTAGCAGCGTGAAGAGCCTCGCGAGCGGCATCCTTGGCTTCCTTAAGAGCTTTGCCTTTCTCGCTGATTAAGTCCACCCACAGCGTCAGGGCATCATTGTCGATCATAGCAGGAGGGTTCCAAACCGGTTTGCCTAGGAGCTTATCTTCTGGAGCCAGGGCATTGAGCTCGCCTTCTTCATAAGGAACTATGGAGTGACCGCGGCGACAAAAATCGCTATAGATTTGCTCGGATCCCCACTTGGCGAGAAGCTCAGGAGTAATGGCCGGGATTTCCACAGAACTTGCCGCCACCGCCCGCATGACATGGAGTAGAGCTTTGTCATACATGTCCATGGCATCAGACTCCGCTTTCTCTTTGTTGGCAGCAATCTCTTTGATCAAATCCGCATTCTTTGTCGCCTGGGTCAGATTATCGGCTTCCAGGGCCTGAACCTTCTCTTCCAGTGCTAGTTTTTCTAAGGAAATCTCTTTGGCTTTGTTCTCAGCTTCCAAAGCTTTGTCCTCGCTAGCCTTAAGTACCGCAGCCGCCTTCAGTTTTTCGCCTTGAAGTGTCACCAGTTCTTTCTCCATCTCCACGCACCTATTCTTGTATTTCTCTTTATCGGCCAAAGCTCGCTTGCGAGCCTTATCTATCTTTTCAGATTCGCGAACTGCGCGCTTGAATTTGTTCCTAAACCCATAGAGAGTACTTGCTATCTGTAAAGAGAAAGAGAAAAAGTTTAGTGCAAGATAAAGCTAAAAGTAAGGTAAGAGGCGGCAATACCCACCCCACAGATCTGAAGCCCGGCCATGTTCAGGGACAGATCAATGTCTTCTTCCACCACTTTATCTATTTCCGCCTTGTCGCCTATCCGCTCAAGCATACCGGCACCAATAAGACTGTTGTCCAGATCTCGGGAATGAATATTAAGACCTCACAATGGGGGAACTGAAGCAATCTCCACACTTAAATCGTAAAAGCCTTCCCTGTCAGTGGGCATCTCAAACCCCTCCCTAAGCCAGCTCACTAGCTCGGCCTCTTCCTCTGTTGACTCTTCCACGGCCTCTGGCCCCTCCTCAGTGCGCCCCCTTTTGTGTGGGCGGGAACCAGCGGGTTGTGGGGAAATGGCCGGCGGGATAAACTCTTCCACGGCAACCTCAGTCTCCTTTTCTTCAGTTTCAACCTCCATCTCTTCATCCCGCTGCGAAATGGTGGATGATCGCAACGGAGTTTTGGCTCTGCTAGATTTGTGCGTACGGCCGGCTTTTTCAAGAAGAATCGCAGCTTTCTCGCGAGCTATAGCCTCCGAGTCATCCCCTTGATGAGAGATTGGAAGCGTTATTTCAGCAGCCTTGGATAAATCAGTTTGGCGAGCATTGGTAAGTCGCTTACGGCGACTATCGGATTTGGCAGCAGCAGCAGCACGTCTATCAGATATATCCATGAGTCGAAATCCTGAGTTGGAGAGAAATATTTAGTAAAGAGAGAGAAGAGAAATTAAGTAAAAAGTAAAGGCGAGATACATACTCAAAACTTCGTACATAGCCTTGCAACAATGACCTTTCTTCTGACAAGGCCCGCACTCGTCGGCAAAGCAATTTCCGGAGTGAAGGTCCCAACCAGGGTAGGGATCAGGTTGCTCAATGATTAAGCGAGATTCGTTATCGGGATAGCGGTAATTAGGAAGACCAACTTTCCTCAGCAATGAAGGCCTAGCCAAAATATCTCGCCACGAGAACAAAGCTAATCCCGTGTCGGAAGCGTCCTCTAAAACTTTAAAAAATTTCGCTTTAAGCCTAGTGTCACCAGAGACTAAGGTGTTGCGGGTTTTGATCTTAGTGTAGATGTCACCAAGGTCACAGGGATGAGTCCATCCTACGCGAGATGTAATCAGAAGCGGGTTGTCTTGCCAATTGTGAACTTTTCTAGGCAAAGGGGTAAGAAGTCGGGGTTTCTTATACTTAATTGAAAGTCGATTCTTGACAACACCGTCTTTCTGAGACACGGCTGTATAACCGTCAAACAAGTTGATAAGCAAGGGGACAGAGGGTTCCTGTTTTAGAGCCCTACAAATTACTAAATAACATGTGAGGACCCGGATAGCATTGGGATGAAGGTCCACAATAGCTGCGTGGGCATTGAACAGAACGGCAATAATAAAAGGATCGATGGGAATCCTTAAACCGGCATCTAACTGGGAAGGATAAATTATGACACCATCGCTCTTATGCCGCATAGCGGCAAGAGACAAGTCTCCTTTATAAGGTTCTACACGGTAAATATCTGGGTTAATGCCATACTTAACGTGATAGTGGGTTTGGAAGTCTGTGTAAGACGAACTGCTAGATCCTGGGTTGGAAGAGCCCTGCGAGATGACTGGTCGCGGCGAAGTCTCGATCGCCATTGTATCCGAGACATCATGACTAGAGGTGGAGTTGGAGGAAGACATGACCTGTGGATAGAAGGGAGGACTAAGTAAATTGGGGGCTGCGGGATAGTGTCAGAAATTCAGTTTTAGGGAAGGACAGATGTCGCAAATGTGAGTGTGGGGTGCAAAGTTGTATAGAAAGTATGTATAAGAGCAGATTAGTGCGAGAAAGAGGGGGGATCCCCAACTTCAATGGCATTCAAAGGGGCGACATTTGTTCCATGTCGCCTAAGAAAAGAAAAGGGAAAAAATTTTCCTAGTGAGATCTGGGCCCTTGCCTCTATCTCTTGTTCTCTAATACCTTCCCACTTATTTTCACTTTGGCCAAATTTGACAATTTTTAGAAAGCAATTAGCCATAGCGTGGGATAGGTAAAGGCGAGAATTCTAGCGAGAATTCAAGCGAAAAGGCAAGCGAGAATTTAAAACTTTAAAGTAGTTACCTGGAGATTTGCAGGAAGGAAAGAAGGCTTGAAGGAGTAGCTTGTAAGAGGGCCGGAAGGCTCTGAACGCCACTAGTTCTCCTTGGAAGTATCCTGAGATAGACTGCAGTAGGTAGATTGCATTGAAAATGGTCACGGGAAACCTCTGAAGATGGAGGACTGAATGAGTAAGGTTGGATGAAGTAGATGAGGAGGAGGGTTTTTTAAGCTCCGAAAGTCCAGGAGTGGAAAGGTTTGGGGGAATTTCCAAGAGTTTTGATTTTTGAAATTCCCCCCCCCCATTATTGTGAATATTAAGGGGAAAGGATGGCTCGGTTTCCAAGAGAGGTGTACGGCTGCCAAAATCGTCTGACTCGACCCCCGTTTGACACGTGTCACCTAGGTGACGGTTCAATCATGTTTCTGGCCAAGCCGGGGAGAGATCCGCGAGAATCACCCGACATCAATGAAAGTTCTCGCCTGGACCATAAATAGTCCTAGGCTTGAACTTGGGGGCTTCTGATGCGATCGTATAAGATGGATTGGGCCCAAAGTACTAGGGATCGGGCCCATTAGCTCGTAATGGGCCGATCCTACTATACTTGGGCCATCTAAGAGAATTATGGAAACGGTGTGACATTAATGGTGAGGGAGCGACATTAATGGAGCGGGCCACGTGAGCGAAAATGAGGTAAAGGTACGAAGGCGCGTGAGAATACGGCTTTACAAGCAATAGGGCCATGCGAGGAACATGGCCGAACAGCTACAGTCCTTATGAGTGCGGGTATAAGGGGAGTCTGTTTTCCGCAGGATATCTGGTTTAGGGCGATATTCAGAATGTCGCCCCCTTTCCTCTGGTTGTCGCCAATGCGACATGGGTCCTTGAGTGTTACTAGGGCACCGTCTCAATTGTCGCCCGCGCCCCTAACCCTAATTAGTGGTGATGGATGATTAATGTGACAAGGTGAATAGTGAAATCCCACTAACTTGAAGTTGGTTGGGAACCCTTCCTTGGATGGCTGACAAGTGTCCCCCCATGTGCAAGGCACATGGGGGGCTTGGGAGTATATAAAGGTGAATAGTATCACTTGCATGGTATGTCTATCTCTCTCTACTCTCTCTCTCTCTAAGTCTCCATTGATATCCTTACCACCTTGATCATCTAACCTCATTCTCACGCCGGAGGGGGTTCGCCGGAGTCACCCCCGGCCTAGTTGACGTTTGTTCTTGTGTGTAGGCGACCTTAATCAACCAGGAAGCAGCCGAAGTATCCCAATATTTTAGTTCCTGTGCAACCAAGATTTCTTATGGTAGCATCAAGATTATTTCACATATTTCGAGGTAGTCAGGCTATTTACTTTTTGCTTATCTGTTTCAACTACAACAAAAGGAGGTGGAATAATTTTATTGTTGTAATAGAATTGCCTGACATTGGTTATTGCACTTCTTCTGTAGATACCTAGCAACGACCTTAGTTGATGAAGATAATGGATGGTGTGGTGTACTTTACTTGGTGTATGTTTTAAAATAGGTGGGAATTTTGGTATATGTTTATTTCATGAATTTGGTGAATGTTTTTGTTTGAGTTGTAATCAAATTTAAGTAGCTAATCAAAATTGACATGAATTTGTTTTTTCATGTTTTTGGTGAATGTGTGATTGATTTGTAATCAAATTTAAGTAGTTTTTGGTGTATGTTTTAAACAGATGGGAATTTTGGTATTTGTTTGAACAGGTTGGCAGGTGGTATTTTTTAATAATGAAGTATTTTTTTTAAATTCTTTACAATATACCGACGGAATTTTATGTCGGTAAATTCTTTAAATAACTGATAATATATTTATTGATGGAAAAGTCCATCGGTAAATTATGTTATTACCGACGGACATTTCCGTCGAAAATATCTCCGGTGATACGTCGGGAATCCTCCGGCAAGCTATCTTTACCGACGGACAATTTCCGACAATATAATGTCGTTTACAGATGGACCGTCCGTCGATATTATCGACGGAAATGGACCATCGGTATTACCAACGAGTTATTACCGATGGATTTCGACGGACGAAATCCGTCGGTAAAAATCTATTAGCGAGGGATTTTGTGTTTTACCGACGGATATTTTCGTCGGTAAATGTCCAGTTTCTAGCAGTGTCATGCAACCAACGCTTTCTTGATGGGTAATCGTTTTGTGCTTAAATATGTTTCTTGCTGAGAATCGTGGAACGACAATTAAGAAATTAGGCTAGTCTTCTTAGTTGAGTTGTATCTTTCATTGTTCATCATTTTCGTATAATTTAATGGTTTACATGGATTTTCTAAAAATAATTCCTTCTTTCTTTTCATCTCCTTTTTTGGGGTGTGATTGTTAACTTTTGATCTTTAATGTATATTTTATGATCCCATTCTAAGGTTTCTATTAATACTGTGGTCCTTTGCATGTTTGCCTTTTATTACAATAATATATTCTTTATTTCTTACAAAATAATGTCTTCCAGAATTAACATGTCTTTAAAGCATGATGAATAATAAAAAGGAAGGTATTCAAATGACACATTTCTTTATTATGCGGAGGAAACAAGTAAACTTTTTATTAAGTGGATTTATCTTTAAAGAATTTGAAAGATAATGCACAAGCGGTGTGTATGCATCATAAAGTATGTGATAAATATTTGGAGAAAGGACTAAAGATGATTATTGGCAATGAAGTATATTGATTAGCCATTGTGGAAGAAAGAATGATGACAATCATGGAGGTATATATTGTTGTGCCACAGTGAGTTGGAGAAAACATGTGGAGATGAAAATTGATTATATATTTAGAATGGTGAAAATAATGATAATTAGAATAGTACTAATGATAATGATAATGACAATGATGTTGATTATGAGATAAAGGAGGAAAATTGTGATAGGTAGGATTGATCTGTGGAAAATATGGGGTTGGTTTTTTAAGGCTCCGTTTGTTTAGCGTAAAACGATTTTCGAAAAATGATTTTCTGCAAAATATTTTTCGTAAAATGAAAATGTTTTCCAAAAAATGAGATAAACATGTTTTCGGCTGTTTGGTAAGAAAAATATTTTCCAAAAAATATTTTCAGGTGTTTAATAAAAATAATTTTCATGTTAAATTCATTTTTAATAACTCCCCACCCTACTCCACTCACCACCATCACACCTTGCCCCCCGACCCCACCCCTGCCCCCGCCCTCGCCCCTTCCCCCCACTGGGTCAAAACAAATATCATTTCAAAAATAAATTTAAAATGATTTTTTTTTTGACTCGCGAGGGTGGGGTGGCAGGTGGTGGTGAGTGGGGTGGGGTGGGGTGAGGAGTTATTAAAAATAAATTTAAAATGATTAATTTTTTTTTACTCGACTGGGGGGTTGGTGAATTGAGTGGAGGAGGAGTTGTTAAAAATAAATTTAAAATGATTAATTTTTTTTTACTCGACCGGAAAGGGGGGTCGGGTGGAGGGTGGGGGTGAGTGGAGTGGGGGAGGAGTTGTTAAAAATAAATTTAAAATGATTAATTTTTTTTTACTCGACGGAGGGGGGGTGGTGAGTGGAGTGGGGGAGGAGTTGTTAAAAATAAATTTAAAAGAATTAATTTTTTACACGAACGGGGGGGATTGAGAATTCTAAAATCTAACTTTAGTATAAATATTTTTTTTATGAGGGGATAGGGTAGGGGTGGTTGATGGTGGGTAACGCAGTGGCGGATCTACACCAATAGCATTGGTGGTACCTATTCTTAATTAAAAAAATGCAAAACTAAAATTCAATACATTTACATGTAAAAATATAATAGGCTTTAATAAGTCAACATTATATAAAATAATCAAAATTTACATATGATGCTTCCTAGGATTCATGTTTTGAAAATAAGCTAAAATCTCATCATCACTAATAGTCATGAATACATCTCTTTCTATAAAAGTTATCAAACAGTCATTTAACCATTCATCCCCCATCTTAGACCTCAAGTCGCCCTTCACATGCTTCATAGCTGCTAAAAAACCCGCTCAACACTTGCGGTTGCTACCGGCAAAAGCAAAGCAAACTTCACAAGCTTATAAACTGTTAGATGTGATGGCTCGATGTCCTGGCAAAGGGGCCGACAGTATGGATTGCGGAACATCAGCAAACGTGGAAGCTTCAGCAGCAGTGGGGCGGCCGCCTGGTAATGCATGAGGAGTGCGCCTCCAAGGCATTAGCTTGGCCTGTGTTTGAACAAGATCCAGGCAGGCGCATGGATGCAGTCGAGGCGGGCGCCTGGGCTCCAAAGGCTGATTCAATTGCTGAAGTGGCGTGAGGCTGGCGCCTGGAAGGAATCGAGGCGGGCGCCTGGGCTGCCGAGGCTGAAGACGTTTGCGGGCTTTTTTATTCGTTTATCTTTATTAGTTGGGCTGGGGTTTGTTTCCTACATATATGATTGTAACCCTATGTAAACAAAAAAAGATTATTGCACAGAATAATAAAAGCGGCCGAAATTCATAACCCCAAAACAATTCCATCTCTTTCTTTTTCGATTCCCAATTGCTTTTATGTTTGTTATTGTCAATTGATTCTGCTGCATCGCACAACATAAACCTATCTCTCTACAAATTTTTGAAGTGGTTAAAAAAGCACATGCCCTTGCAAGTTCTTTTTGAATGGCCGGGAAAGTCATCTTACGACATCCATGTTGACCATGAACCTCTCTTAATTCACTTACATATTCAATAAAATGACCTTGGTAAGAAGAATTTTTGCCCTCGTCATGGCCCCGAAATGCTTGCCCGCCCCTCAAAAGTAATCTAGTAGCTCTAAGTGATGTCTTCAAGTTCATTACATAATCATTGTCTTCTTGTTCCGTTTGTCTATTCATACATGTTCTAATACTTTTCTTAGAGTTCATGAGAGTGATACATTTTGCTTTACTTGCTAGATGAAAATCACTTTTAGCATGTCTTTCAAGTGCCTCTCCAGTTTTAGACCAACTCCTAAAACCATCCTCTTTACCAACAAAGGCTTCACCACCATATTTACTCACATCATTAAACAAATAACATGGCAAACAAAACAAGGCATCTTTTGATTCACTATATTCCAACCATTCATTATATTGACTAAAATACTCATGACGAAATTTCCGCTTTTTACCTGAGATAAGAGTAGTTGGATATTCTGATAAAATTGGTTGTTCCGGGTCTATGACGATGTACGTTCTTCTAACTCTTTCAACATCATCCGAATGAAAAACCGTGATTGCCTCCCTTTTCCCCGGATCACTTTGTAGTATCACATCTTCGCCTCGTAATCGTATTGTATGTTGAGATTTAATTGAAGCACTAGTAAGTTGTGGTCCTTGTGTATCTTCAACAACTACCTCTTCTTGAGCAATTGGAACACTAGTGTTTGCTTTATTTTTCGGAATCGGCGTAAAGAATCGATTCAACCTATTACCATGTTATCAAAAATCCAATTAAGCTAACTTTATAGAATTTAGAACAAATCAAAATCCAAATCAAAATACAAAATCCAAATCAAAATCCAATTTCTCGAGTCAGTAAAAAAAGGAGGTTTCTTCGTGTCATTTTTTTAAGAAACAGGCAGGGGCGGATGTGAAGGAGTGTGCAATTTTGTAAAAAGTTCAGGTAACAACAGAACCAATCAAAATCCAAATCAAGAAAATTAAAGCAATATTAAATTTCTAAGGTTTACCTTTTATTCGAGAAATTCATTTTGATTTTGTGAGGGGGTTGCGGAGGGGGGTTTGGTTCGCCCATTTTATGGCCGGAGTGGTTGGCGGTGGGGAGGGATGTTGTGGAGGGAGGAGGGAGGAGACGGACGAGAGTGACGCAGGAACTGATGGAAGGAAGAAGGAGCGGATGCTGGTTGTTTGATGTTTCTGATCTTCAGACTTCAGCGTTCCAAATCCAATAAATATCCTTTTTTTTTTCTTCCTAAGCAAAACGACGTCGTTTTGTAAAAAAAAATTATAAAATTTGGTGGTGCATGTGCACCATCAGGCACACATTCACATCCGCCCCTATGGTAACGTGGGGGTGTATGAAAAGTTAGGTGTGTGTGCATGTGAGGGTGTTAATATTTTTCGAAAAATGTTTTACTTGGAAAAAATCCGTAAATCATTTTACTTAGAGAAGAGGGGGAAATATTTTTCGGAAAACATTTTCTCCATTTTCATGTGCTTAACAAACACCGGAAAATGGGGAAAATATTTTCCGAAAAACATTTTCGCTCAAGCAAACGGAGCCTAAGGCTCCGTTTGTTTCGCCGTAAAACATTTTTCGGAAAACGTTTTACGGAAAATAACTCGTTTTACGCCGTTTGGTTGAGCCCCCAGAAAATGTTTTCCGGAAAATAACTCGTTTTCCGCTGTTTGGTTGTTTTCCGGAAAAGGGAGAAAACGTTTTCCGAAAAACATTTTACGCCCTTCCTAAGTAAAACGACTTACTGACCTTGTCCTAAGTAAAACATTTTCCGAAAAATGGTGCCCCTCATGTACAACTCATATTTCACAAGGTACAACATAATAATAATAATTAAAAAAAATACCCCTACCCCACCCCCTGCGTACCCCACCCCACCCCCTCCCAATTTTTTTTTTGTAACCGCCCCACCCACCCCCTGCCTACCCCACCCACCCACCCCCCCCCCAAAAAAATAAAATTTTTGTAACCGCCCCCACCCACTCCCTACCTAACCCCCCCAAAAAAAAAAAAAAAAATTTTTTTAACCGCCTCCCCCACCCCTGCCTACCCCAACCCCCCAAAAAATTAACTTTTTTGTAACCGCCCCACCCACCCCCGCCTACCCCACCCCCTCCCCCCCAAAAAAATAATTTTTACACCCTTCCGAAAAATATTTTTCTTACCAAACACCCGAAAACATTTTACACCCTTTCTCCGTAAAACATTTTACGCCTTACCTCCGTAAAACATTTTACAGGAAAACATTTTCCGGAAAACGTTTTCCGAAAAATGTTTTACGTCGAAACAAACGGAGCCTAAGTGTGCATTCTTTTGTTTCTTAAGCACCTGCCCTTTGTTTTTTTCTTGTAAGGCCATTTGCTTCTTTTATAAAGGTTCGCCCCTTGGCAAATTATCAATGAACATATTATACTTACCAAAAAAAATCACCTTAGATAGATAGGATTAAACTGCTGAAGCAGTCATTTTGTCGGAGAGCTGGATCAAATGGCCACCGATGGAACTGTAAAGAATCCTCCCTCTTCTCAGCAATATGAGGCGCCCGCCTCACCTACACTCATGCGCCCGCCTCAAGAGCCGAGGCTCAAGTCTGATCTTCAATAGCACGAGGCGCCCGCCTCACTCCCTCCATGCGCACGCCTCAGTTGGTCTTCATCAGTCAGCCAGCTCCACCTCTTCCTCTTCAGTTCGTGAATATGTTCCACTTCAGTTCATGTTTATATTTATTTCAATGTATTCTTAGAATTAGAACAGCCTTGTTTCTTTGTATATATATCTCATTATTCAATGGAAATTATTATCTTTTGCCATCTTCTTTACATGGCATCAGAGCCTTGTGATCTTTAAACAACAAAACTCTCATCACCTCACTGCCGCCTCTCTTCTTCTCCTTCAATGGCCGGACAATCCTCCTCCACCATCCCAAACCATGCTGAACCAAACACCCCCATCCTTTTGGTCAATCTCTCCCAATGCAAAACCTTGACACCCCTCACTTATCTAGGTTGGTCCTCCCAAGTCACCTCCCTGCTTTTCGGCCTAGATCTTCTAGGCTATGTTGATGGCAACCACCCACCACCAGCAAGCTCCATCAAGATAGATGGAAAAGACTCCCCAAACCCGGCTCTTACCACCTGGGAAAGACAAGATCGTCTTATCCTTAGTGCCCTCCTTGGAACCTTAGACACAAATGTAGCACCCCTTGTTTACCAAGCAAAAACCTCCAATGAAGCTTGGACTATTCTCAAGAACACTTACGCCAACCCTTCCCGTGGCCATATCCTCCAAATCAAAGACCACCTCGACTCCATCACAAAATCTTCCCTCTCCATAACTGAGTACATGCAATCCATCAAATCATGTACCGACAAGCTTGCCATCCTCGGTAAACCCCTAGACTCTGAGGATGTGATTGCAAAAGTCCTAAAAGGGCTTGATTATGATGCCTACAAACCCATAGTTGACTCCATCCGCGCAAGGGATAACCCCATCTCCTTTGAAGCGCTTCATGAAAAGTTAATCCACCATGAGCTCTCCCTAAAACAGCACACACCTGCTCCCTCAACCTTCCTCTCTCAGCCCATGTCGCCCAAGCTCACACCTACAACCCTCCAGCCCGCACCTACAACCCTCCTGCCCGCACCTCCCCCAACCATCCCATCCTTCCCACACCCACACAAAACCGCAACTCTTCCCCCAACCCATTCAAAGGAAAATGCCAATATTGTCGTTATGTGGGGCATGTCATCTCCCAATGTCGCGCGTTCAAACGTGACTACCCTTCCGTAGTTTTTCCTTCTCCTCCATCCTCCAGCCGCTCACATCGCACCACTACACCTAATCCACCTCAAGTCCACACCGCATCACTACCCCACCCCACTCCAAAACCCACCTGGTTGGTAGACAGTGGTGCAACAACTCATATAACCAATGATCTTTCCAATCTATCCCTTCACAACCCCTATGACGGAACGGATGATGTGTTGATTGGTGATGGCTCCGCTCTCCCAATCTCGAACATAGGTTCATTTTCTATTCCTACAACTCACTCTCGTCTCCTTTTCAATAATGTTTTACATGTACCATTAATCTCTCGAAATATTCTCTCCGTATCACAATTCTGCAAAGCTAATCATGCCATCGTGCAATTCTCACACTCTTCTTTTGTTTTCAAGGAAATCTCGACTCAGCGCATTCTAATCCACGGAACAATTGACTGTGGTATCTATCTTTGGACTCCTGATTCTTCTCAAGCTTATGTTGGCACAACCACCACCCTTCAATCTTGGCACAATAGACTAGGACATCCCTCCCCTACCATTATGTCCCTTTTAAATAAACAATTTACATTGCGTATTCCTTCTTGCAACTCTTTTTCTTATTGTAATCCTTGCAACATCAATAAAAGTCATAAGCTTCCTTTCTCTACGTCTACTCTTCAAACCAATGCACCTCTTGAACTTATATTTTCCGATGTTTGGACATCTCCCATCTACTCTCACGACAACTATAAATACTACGTTATTTTTGTCGATCATTTCACAAAATACACATGGCTATATCCTCTAAAACAAAAATCCGATACACTTGCCACCTTCAACCGGTTTAAAGCACTTGTGGAAAAATTCTTTTCTCGTCCTATTATTCAACTTTTCTCCGACAACGGAGGCGAATATTTAAAACTCACACCATCTCTTCTCAATAATGGTGTCTCTCATCTCACCTCCCCCCCACATACACCTGAACACAATGGTTTTGCTGAACGCCGACATCGGCATCTTGTTGAAACCGGCCTCGCCCTTTTATCTCATGCTAAGCTTCCGCTCTCCCTTTGGTCTCATGCTCTCACTACCGCAGCCTACCTTATAAATAGGCTTCCAACACCCACTCTCCAAAATGATTCACCCTATCTCCGTCTCTTTCAAAAACCACCCAACTACACCAAACTTCGTAGCTTTGGGTGTCTCTGCTATCCATGGTTAAAACCGTACACCCCACACAAATTAGCTCCAAAATCCCTCCCTTGCATATTCATTGGCTATTCTTCCTCACAAAGTGCCTACCACTGTCTTGACCCAACCTCACATAAAATTTATACTTCTCGTCATGTTCGCTTTGTTGAAACAGAGTTTCCTTACCAAGCTCTCACATCTTCCTCCATCCCTACCTCCACCATGACACCCTCAGAATGGTGCTCCTTATCTATCCCTATTATCCAAACCAACCCAACTACTATGCCCCAAAATCCTGTTCCCACAGAAAGCCTCACACCAACAACTCATGAACCTATTCCTCTAAACAACTCTCCAGCCATACAGCCCACACCCATCCATACACCACAACCCGATCAAGCTCCAGCCACTTTATCCCCACCAACCGCTCCCTCCCTGAACCCCACAGCCGAACCAATTCCACCACCCATTCGAACCATTGAAACTCGCCTCTCCCATGGCATACGCAAACCCAATCCAAAATATGTACATACCGCTGCATTACTTCCCTCTACTGCCCTTCCCACCACCTCCAAGCAGGCCCTTTCCATCCCTCATTGGCATGCTGCTATGTGTGAAGAATACAATGCTCTCATGCGTAACCAAACCTGGTCCCTAGTGCCCTCTCATGAAGCTCCGAATATTGTCGGTTGCAAGTGGGTTTTTCGCATTAAGTACAACCCTGACAATACCATTTATAAATACAAAGCCCGTCTAGTTGCCAAAGGCTTCCACCAACGTCCCGGTCTTGATTATACTGAAACTTTTAGCCCGGTTGTCAAACCAGTCACAATCCGCTTAATTCTCTCTCTTGCCATCACTCAAGGTTGGTCTCTTCGCCAACTAGACATCAACAATGCCTTCCTTCAAGGTAAGCTCTCCGAAACCGTGTTCATGTCTCAACCCCCCGGGTTTCAAGACCCCACCAATCCATCCCATGTTTGTCGCCTCTCCAAGGCAATTTATGGGCTAAAACAAGCCCTCGCGCTTGGTACACTCGCCCTTAAACAATTTCTTATCTCCTTCGGCTTCACAACCTCTATTGCCGATCCATCCCTATTTACATATCACAAAAACTCTCACCACCTTCTATTACTTGTCTACGTTGACGACATTGTCATCACAGGACCCTCCACCACCTTTCTTGAAACATTCATCTCTAGTCTTTCTTCCCAATTCTCTTTAAAAGACCTCGGCCCACTTTCTTACTTTCTTGGCATTGAAGTGACACCTAACTCTCATGGCATTCTTCTCTCACAGTCTAAATATATTAGTGACCTTCTCTCAAGGCATGACATGCAACACTCCAAACCTTCTCCCACACCAATGTCAACCTACCCCCCTCTCAAATACTCACCCAAGAACTCCCATCTGCAATCCCTTTCCGAATACCGAGCTATCATTGGAAGTTTGCAATATCTCTCCCTCACCCGACCGGACATTGCCTTCCCAGTTAACAAGCTCGCACAATTTCTTCACCACCCTCAAGAGTCCCATTGGTCCGCTTTAAAAAGACTTCTCCGCTATCTCAAGGGCACAATTCATGCTGGAATCCAAATTTTTAAACATTCGCCACCCACTCTACATGCCTTCTGTGATGCAGACAAGTGTGCGATAAAGATGACTTCATCTCAACTACCGGATTTGTTGTCTACCTCGGCCGCAACCCCATTGCTTGGTCTTCTAAAAGCAACGTGCCCTTTCTCGCTCTTCAACTGAGGCAGAGTTTCGCTCAGTTGCTGCAACCACTGCTGAACTCCCGCTGGATAAACAACCTTCGTCCGAACTTGGAATCACATCCTCCACAAACCCGGCCATTTATCAAGCGACAACCTTGGAGCGCCTAATTATTCAGCTAATCCAATTTTCCACTCACGCATGAAGCACCTCGCACTTGCTTTCCATTTCGTCCGTGAACAGGTCCAGCTTGGAAACCTTCGAGTGCAACACATCTCCGGAAATGAGCAACTTGCTGATGCTCTAACGAAACCCCTCTCTCGGGCTCGTTTTGTTTCCCTCATATCCAAGATTGGACTAACACAAGGACCGTCCATCTTGCGGGGGCGTGTAAAGAATCCTCCCTCTTCTCAGCAATATGAGGCGCCCGCCTCACCTACACTCATGCGCCCGCCTCAAGAGCCGAGGCTCAAGTCTGATCTTCAATAGCACGAGGCGCCCGCCTCACTCCCTCCATGCGCACGCCTCAGTTGGTCTTCATCAGTCAGCCAGCTCCACCTCTTCCTCTTCAGTTCGTGAATATGTTCCACTTCAGTTCATGTTTATATTTATTTCAATGTATTCTTAGAATTAGAACAGCCTTGTTTCTTTGTATATATATCTCATTATTCAATGGAAATTATTATCTTTTGCCATCTTCTTTACAGGAACCACATACTTTTTTCCCTTCAAAATGGGCGGTCAAGATTTGTTGGGCCCCATGAAACCGCATCCCCTTTTAGAAGCGCGGTCGAGATTTGTTATCTAATATGCGAGGCCCAACAAGTCTTGACCGCGCAAATCCTTAATAAGGTGATGTGGATTCATTGCGCGGCCATTCACTTCAGAGTTCCAGTAAATGATGGCTCAACACGTACGAATCAAAAAAAAAAAAAAAGAAGAAGAATATAAAACACCCATTCTCGGGGCCCATGGGAACTCTACTATAGCTTTTACCATCATTTCACAATTCCATGGATTTATAGTTTCAATGAAGGTCCCAAAAGCATGACTATTGTTATTATGGTCCGATTTCCAATCATATAAAAATGTTGTATATAATGCAGATAGATAGATAGATACATTTACGCTCGACAGATTTTTGGATCACTTGGATTATATTGATTATTTCTTAGATGAGTTGTTGGAGTAAGTCATTTGGATGGAAGATATGGGGGCACATAGTACTCTTATTTGCCCTTCTAAACATTGCCGTGCCACGATCGAACGTCGAGACTCTACCGGGATTTTCAGGCACTCTGCCTTTGAAACTTGAGACAGGGTGAGCTGATTATTGATGTTTTGGGTTTTCATGATTGTTAATTTGATGCCGGAAATTTGAGATGATATCTGGTTTGTTTTATAATCTAAGGTACATAAGCGTGGGCGATTTTGATGAAATTGAACTATTTTACTACTTCTTTGAGTCGGAGGGGAACCCTGAAAATGACCCTCTTCTCATTTGGTTCATGGGTGGTCCCGGTTGTTCTGGACTTACTTCGTTTGCTGATAAAAAAGGTATTTTTTTTATTTTTTTTTCTCCTTTCCAAATCCTGTGTTCATTTGCTGCATCCCCTTCAACCTTGTAATATACTTGATTTGGCATTCTCAATTTCTCGTGTTGTTTGTAGCTCCATTGATTTTTGATGTTGGATCCTCATTGACTGGGAGCTTGCCGCCAACTCTTATTCGAAACCCATACTCACTTGCAAAGGTGCTATCTCTCACTTACACAACTTGAAACGAGTTATTTTTTTAACTGCTAATTCACATTTTAGTGCTTAGGATTCATATGTTTTTTGTTTCTTTGTCATACTCTATAGTTGAATTATTATTTTCCTCTTAATCTCTTCCTTGTATTTTACATCGATTATTCTAAAATCACAAAAAAATCGTGAATATAATATCTAATACGGCCCTCACTATGCTATTGTTTTATTCTTGAGTATATTTCTTGCATTTTATTGTTTGATGAGCCCGGACCAGCTAGATCGGGCTCAAACTCGGTCTGGTCCAAAGGCCCAGTATGATATGGTGCATCCAAGACCGCAAGAGTCAAGACCGCGGACAGATAGACCCTCAAGGTCAAGACCGCGTTCCTCTCATCCCATTCCAATCAAGACCGAAGGAATCCTGACCGTCAGCCTGGTGACCGCAGGAGTTATGACCGCCACATCCGTGCCCGCGTCAAATACCATTGATCGCGCCTAAGATGTTAACTGCGGTCTCATACCAGACTCTCGGTTAATATCAAAGCTTATTGAGCAAGTTTACTCACTGGCTCTGACAGTATAGTAACCGGCTCACTCCCATCGCATTGAATGCGACTCAGACACGGGCGCCTACTATTGCATTTAATGCGCCGCGCCGAATACACGGCTCCTGCCTACATCAGTGACATCCCCTCTGGCAGTGAATCTTCCTTTCCTGACAGAGGCAACCAGAAGCGGACACGTGTATCTGGTCAAAGACTAAAGTGGCCCTTTAGGGCTGACCTCATGGCTTACGTCAGCGAGCAGCTCCCCATTGCCTATAAATAGAAGACCCTTGTCCCCTTGGACAAGGTAAGTGTCAAATCTATATTGTAAGCCATATTGCTCAAACCCTAAACACACACACTCAAGACATTCTAAGTCTTATTATCTCAGTAATCTTACTCTCACACCCGAGGGCCTGAGTTGGATTAACATCCAATATTGACCTTAATGGTGCTTCATTTCTGTGTTGTGATCATATGTACCGCACCATAAAATATATCCTGCCAGTTATCCTACAACCGCTCTGACCCTGAAATTCTTGGCGTCATCAGTGGTTCCATTGCCGGGAAAGATCATTATTTTTCTCGTAAACTTTTGTGTCAAAACACCCGTCGTATTCTAAACACTTTCCGTTAGGATACAAGACCTTTTTCCAGCCTTTTTTAACTTTGAAAATGGTTATTCCGTTGAGAAACGCTGGTCAGTTGTCATTTCCTGAAAATGACCAAGCTTCTCCTTCCCAAATCAATCCAGTCAGGCCAAGCACCTCGGCTTTTCATAGGTTGGGGGGCCGTGCTCACAGTGCAGGGAACCTTTCCCTGGTCCAAAGGGATTTGAAAAAACTGGTAGAGGAGGCCAGAAAGGAAAAAACTTTGGCCCTCCAAGCTACTTGTCCGAAAACACCCACCACCCCTAACTCTAGTCATTTCTCCAAACTCTCCTATCACTCCTGAGTTAATCCTCAAAAGACAGCAGGCCCTGGCCGCAAGGTCCAAACTGGTAGCTGAGGCCATGGCCATCAATGATGCTCAGTTGGATCTAGTAGAGCTGGAAGCAAACGGAGGAGTCCCCCTCCCCGCATGGTCACAAAGGTTCTCCCAACGAGCCCCTGCTAACTCGCTTGCTAGTCAAGCTAGGGGAAAAAACAGGCAGAACCAACCCTCAACCACGACCAGGAAGACATGGAGGAGGTAGTGGAAATTTATGACAGCGAGGAAAAGGGGGATGAGGCTCAATCCAATCCTCGGGCGAAGTCCAAAGCCAGACCCGTGGCTTACACCAGGGAGAAGGTCGTGACTCCGCATGCCAAAAAACAAAAAATGGATGACAAGGATCCAGATTTTGTAAAATGCATGCATCAGATGTGGGAGACCCACCAGAAAATGGACCAGGGCGGGGGAGTTCATCTTGGAGACTACATTCGTATAAAAATCTGGGGCATAGAGCCTATTTAATGCTCCTTGCCCGATCATGGAGTTGTAGCCTCCACAATAATATGGATCCACCCCTTTGATCTCGAGGACCTTCTCAATCTTCTCCTTCAGCCCCCTGGTCGGATCGCGCAGCTCATTGGGAACTACGGGATAGGAGGCCGAGCACATGGTCCTCCCTTTATTTGAGGGAGGAGCGGAGCCTGAGCCAGTGGAGGCTTGGGCATGTGTTATCTCCGCCCCCCTGTGAGTTTTCTGTGGTCTATCCTTGCTCGTAGCATCATCAGTAGCAGATCTCTTTTTGAACTAATATGTGTGTCCGGTAGAGATGGTGCGCTCAGCCGAAGGACTGGGGCCGCGAGCAGAAGATGGGGGAGGTCCTCCCCGAGGAGGAGGTGGCAGAGGCAGATCCTTGGTCTGGGAAATCCCCCTACCCGCGGCCAGAGTTGCACCGGTCTGCCTATCAACCACGTGCGGAAAGGCGCCCTTCGGCAGAGATATTCCTGCAGTGCTGCCCGGCCGCCGCTTCCCTCTCTTCGTGGGCTAGCTTCCTAGCCTTCAATTGTTGGGGGTTGGGTTTACTCATACCGGAGATATTCAGCTGGATCTACTCTGAAAGAAAAAAGAGTTGGTTAGACGGCAGTTCAAAAAATTAGAAGCAATCAAAAGCAATTATCAAGGAGAATAGAGACCAATCCACTCCGGAGGCTCGCATTCAGCGCCCATCATGCAAGTTTTGCAATCAGCCTCGAAAGAAAAAAATTCGTGAACCCTCTAGTCAGGATCACGAAGCTGGGGCTCAATAGCTACCCTAGGAGCGTAGGGAAGACCTTCCCTCTAGGGGCTACCCCAGTATAGATCAGGAGGGGCTCATCGCTTACAATTGCGCTCACGTCAAATACGGGTTGCTCCTTCTTCTCGGTCACAAATTGGGCCAGGAATTGGGCTAGAGCAATCTGGAGATCCTCGGAAGCAACTGGGTCTGGATAGGCAGTGGCAGCAATCCTAAGAGGAACCGGGATGGAAGGTTTAGCAAGGACCACCCGAACCTAGACTCAATGACCAAGATGTTCCTCTGGTTCCATTGGTCAACTTTGTTTGTTGGGGGAGAAAAGGTGCGGGGAGAATTGTTCATTTCCTTCAGGCCGAGGTTGACATTGGTTATCTGATTCTGGTAGAAGGTGTACAACCCGTTAAGGGTGGGTTCAAAACCGAATAACCTGCAGATGGCTATGGAGGAAACCAAGGCTCTAATGGTATTTGGGTCAAGTTCATAGGGAGACAACGGGTGAAGTTTAGGAACTTATTGATGGAAGGGTCAAGGGGAAGCCTCAGTCCGTTCTCGAATTGGACCCCATAGAAAATGCAAGCCCTACCATCTCCGGTCTCAGTTTTCCTTTCTTCGTCTCCACTTCCTGGAGAGGGCGGACACGAAACTGATTAGGGTCAACATTATAGGTGATATATACTTCTAACTCCCAGTCAATAGGGGCCACCTCCTTGCCTTTCCTCTTCCGGCCACGGCCAGGATTTGCCTCAGCATCATGGCTCTTACCGCGGGCAGGGGCCTCGTCCTCAGAATCCTCCCCAAAGGCGTCAACGATCCTCGTTGCCTTCTGGGATGTGCCCGTATCCATGCGATCTACCTCCTCGCGGATATCTTCCACCGTCTCTGCGCTGTGAGAGCCAAAGAGACTGGAAGATGACCCCTCTGAGGGCTCCACCCCCGGTTCATCCTCTTCCCCTCCGTCCACCTCCATCTCCCTCTCATCATAGTCATCACTACTCAGGTCCACCACGAGCACATCAGGGGCCTCGTTCTGGACCTCGGGAAATATTGTGTTCAAAGGCTCAACGTCTAGGGGAGCACTGGTATCCTCTGCGGCCAGGCACTGGTACTTATTCATTTGGTCAAGATCCATGAGTTCCACTCTCTCCCAATTAGTTATCACTCTGGGGTTGCGAATCACTCTCCTCACCAGTTCGACGACATTCAACGCCTGATCTCTCTCGCGGGAAAACCTGCACAGAACCCCCATCACAAAACTTCTTAATCTACGGGTATCCCCCAACACCAACACCAACACCAACAGGTCACCGTTCACAATCAACTTTTTCTTGCACTCCCACAACCGGGGTGGGACAAAGGGCCCCCACTGGTATTTCTCAGAAAAATATTGGAAACACTCCAAAGACAGCCTCAACCACCCAAAGGCCACCTTTCTATATATTCCTCCTGACCTTTTACAAATAGCAAACAGGTCTGGGGTATTCCCATCTCCTAGTTCTACTGGACGGACGGGACCAAACTCACGGGTCGTCATCGTTGTCCAGAAGAAAACAGAAATAGAGATGGAAGAAGAGTTTAAAGCACAAAATTACTTACGGATTTGGAAAAGGAGGAAGAAAGCGCTAAGTAGGAGCAGCAAATTTTCTCTCTCTAGCAATTTGAAGGCTTGAAAATGATAAAAGGGTTTTGAGGGTTGAAGAGTTTGTATTTATAGGCCTACCAATACGGGTTAACCTGTATTAATTAGCCCACAAACCATTCCCCTCGAACCCTGAACCGACGCCAAACGTTTGAAATTTCGAAAACTAGGTGGTTGGCATTTATTGCGCCTCTTGGATGGCTGACACGTACCCCCCGTACCTATCACGCGCTGTCTATTCACCTGCCAAGGGGCCCACCAGTTAACAGGGAGGCAGTAGCAATAAAGCTTCTACAAGCTTCCCCACGTGCCTCTCACATGTGCCTGTTTGCACGGGAGGCTGAGCAAAACCCAATGAAAAATGCCAATACTAGTGCCCGCCCAAGAAGCGATCTAGCAGAACCGAGCTTAACTAGTAGCTCCTCGCTCAGACCATAAATAATCATTCACTTGGAGCTAGGGGCCATTGATGCGCCCGAACCAGCTAGACCGGGTCCAAGCTCGGTATGGTCTAAAGGCCCAGTATGACGTGGCGCATCCTAGACCGCCAGAGTCAAGACCGTGGACAGATAGACCCTCAAGGTCAAGACCGCATTCCTCTCATCCCATTCCAGTCAAGACCGAAGGAATCCTGACCGTCAGCCTGGTGACCGCAGGAGTTATGACCTCCACATCCGTGCCCGCGTCAAATACCATTGACCGTGCCTAAGATGTTGACTACGGTCTCATATCAGACTCCCGGTTAATATCAAAGCTTATTGAGCAAGTTTACTCATTAGCTCTGACAGTACAGTAACCGGCTCACTCCCATCGCATTGAATGTGGCTCAGACAGGCGCCTACTATTGCATTTAATGCACCGCGCCGAATACACGGCTCCTGTCTACATCAGCGACATCCCCCCCGGCAGTGAATCTTCCTTCCCTGACAGAGCCAACGAGAAGCGGACACGTGTATCCGATCAAAGACTAAAGTGCCCTTTAGGGCTGACCTCATGGCTTACGTCAGCGAGCAGCTCCCCATTCCCTATAAATAGAAGTCATTTGTCCCCTTGGACAAGGTAAGTGCTAAATCTATATTGTAAGCCATATTGCTCAAACCCTAAACACACACTCTCAAGACATTCCAAGTCTTATTATCTCAGTAATCTTACTCTCACACCCGAGGGCCTGAGTTGGATAAACATCCAACTTTGACCTTAACGGTGCTTCATTTCTGTGTTGTGATCATAGGTACCGCACCATAAAATATATCCTGCCAGATATCCTACAATCGCTTCCGACCACGAAATCCTTGGCGTCATCATTGTTACTGAACTTGTAAAGTGTTAATACTTTAGCACTTTACAAGTTATCGAATTCACGTCTAAACTAGTCATTACCCTGTGAAATTCATTTACCAAATAGCATGTCATAAATGTCATCTAATCTATTATCACAATAACTTGTATTGATCATATAGTTTATACATTTTGTATATAGCCAAGACTAGTACCTCCCTGTCTAAACTAGTCATTACCCTGTGAAATTAATTTACCAAATAGCATGTCATAAATGTCATCTAATCTATTATCACAATCACTTGTATTGATCATATAGTTTATACATTTTGTATATAGCCAAGACTAGTACCTCCCTACACGTGTAGTTGGATTTCTTATATATGTAAATACGAGTATTTCGAACCATGAGCACCATTGGGAGGTAGTGATGGTGTGGGTTGAGTTGCTGGGAGTTGTGAGGGAGGTATAGGGGAATTTATCTTCAACAAATTTGACATGTCGGGAAGTGTAAATCCGTTGGGTAGTAGGGTCAAGGCAAAAGTAGGCACTTTGGGTTGGTGAGTAGCCAATGAAAATACATGGGATGGATCGGGGAGCTAATTTGTGTGGTGTATAAGGGCGGAGCCACGGATAGCAAAGGCAACCAAAACACCGGAGTTTAGTGTAGTTAGGTGGTTTTTGGAACAGGCGAAAGTAAGGAGAGTCGTTTTGTAGGGTGGGTGTAGGAAGTCGGTTTATTAAGTAGGTGGCTGTGATGAAGGCATGGGTCCAGAAGGTTAGGGGAAGATTGGCATGGGTAAGTAAGGACAACCCCGTTTCGACGATGTGACGATGGCGACGCTCGGCATATCCATTGTGTTCAGGTGTATGGGGTGGTGAGGTTAAATGAGTGATGCCATTATTTGAGAGAGAGGGTGTGAGTTTGAGGTATTCACCTCCATTATCAGAGAATAGTTGGATAATTGGTCTGTTGAAGAACTTTTCAACAAGTGCCTTGAACCTAGTGAAGGTGGCAAAGGTGTCGGATTTGTGTTTGAGTGGATACAACCAAACGTATTTGGTAAAGTGATCGACAAAAATAACATAATATTTGAAATTATCATGAGAGAGGACGGGTGATGTCCAAACATCAGAAAATATGAGTTCAAGAGGAGCAGCGGAAGTAAGAGTAGAGACATCAAACGGCAATTTATGACTTTTATTAATGTCGCACGAATTACAATTAGAAGAGCTACTAGACTGAATAGATAAAGAAAAATGTTTATTTAAAAAAGAAATAACAGGTGGAGCAGGATGGCCTAAACGATGATGCCAAGAGTGGAATGGAGCGGCAGTGCCAAGAAGAGCTTGAGGTGATGTGGGATGCCAAAGATAGACGCCGTGATTATTTGTGCAGTGGAGGAGTGTTTGATGCGTCGAGAGATCCTTAACAAAAAAGGAAGAATGTGAGAATTCAATGAATGCATTGTTATCTTTGCAAAATTGTGAAACGGATAAAATATTGCGAGAGATGAGAGGGACAAAGAGCACATTATTAAATTTGAGAGTGCGGTTAGAAGAAGGAAGAGTGAAGGAACCTATATCCGAGATGGGAAGAGAAGAGTCGTTGCCAATGATCACATCGTCACAACCATTATACGGATGATGAAGAGAGAGGTTGGTGAGGTCGTTGGTTAGATGATGAGTGGCACCACTATCCAAAAGCCATGAAGTGGGGGGTGTGTGATTTGCGGTGGTGATGGTGTGGGCTTGCGGCTGAGAGGAGGGGCCAGAGTGAGGATGACGAGGGGGGTTGGATGGGGGAGGGAAAACAACAGAGGGATAGTCTCGTTTGAAACGGTTGCACTGGGAGATTACATGGCCGACAAACCTACAATATTGGCATTTTCCTTTAAAGGGAGCGGAGGGGGGGTTGTGAGGATGCTGGGTGTTTTGGGTGTGGCTGTTAGGATGTGGTGGAAAGGGGGAGTTGGGGGCGGAAAAATTGGGTAGAGGCGGGAAGTTGGTGGTTCGGTTGTTGGGACGGGAGGAGTTGTTGTTGGGGCGGTAGTTAATAGCATGGGCTGAGGCAGGAAAAGAAGTGGGCTGAGAGGGTTGTTGTTTGAGGGTTAGTTCATGATGGATTAGCTTCTCATGAAGGGATTCAAAGGATATAGGGTTATCACGGGCACGGACAGAGTCGATTACAGGTTTGTAGGTTTCATAATCAAGGCCTTTGAGGGTTTTGGCAATGATATCTTCAAGGTCCATGGGTTTGCCAAGAATGGCTAGCTTGTCGGTACATGATTTTATGGAGTGCATGTAGTCAGCAATTGATTGGGTGGTTTTGGTGAGGGAATCAAGGTTATCTTTTACTTGAAGGATATGGCCGCGGGAGGGATTAGCGTAGGTGGTGCGAAGGAGGGTCCAAACTTCGTTGGAAGTTTTGGCTTGGAGAACGAGGGGTGATACGGTGGGGTCTAGGGTTCCAAGGAGGGCACCTAGAAGGAGACGATCTTGACGGCTCCAAGTGATAAAGGCTGGATTATCGGTTTCTATGTCGTTGGTGGTGATTTTGGCGGGTGGAGCGGGGTGGGTACCATCTACATACTTCAGTAAATCAAGGCCAAAAAGGATTGATTCAAGTTGGGCAGCCCAAGGGAGATATGTGAGAGGGGTGAGGGTGATACAGCTTGAGAGATTTACAAGGATGAACGGGGAGTTTGGGTTTGCGGCGTTGGGAATGGTGGCTGCTTGCATGGCCATGGTGGGAGTGGCGGCACTGATGTTCTCGGCAGAAGGGGTTGCAGCCGAGGAAGAGTCACTGCTCTGATACCATATACAAAGGTTATATTAATTTGAGTAAAAGTATTAATTTGTATTGATACAATGAGAGTATTTAAATACAATTCTAGGCTAAGAAAAGGAAAGGAAATAACAGAAAAATACAGAAGATTTACAAAGAAATAAGTCTGTACATATCTTTACAAATCCTCAAAATAAGTGGAAAATCATGGAGGATCTCATGGAGGATCTTTCATATCCTTATCAAATACAATACCACATTCGCCATATAGCTAGCTCAACTTTTTCAATACCAGTTTCCTCACCTATCTCCTAAGCTCAATCTTTTTCAAAAACCCTTTCTTCATGGTCTCGAGTTTCTTATTCATGTTCCCATGTCCTCTAACACTATTTCCTTTTCCAATTAAACCAACTAGTAACCCTCTTCCTTCAACAGCAACTTACTATGCTAATTAACTTTGGTCGAGGTCTTCTTTATCATTTTTTTTTTTAAATTTGTTTTGCTCGTGGTCTTGGACAAAATAATAAAAGTTGCCCTTATCACCACCCAAATTGCTCAAGCACTTGCACTCCGTGCTCCTATGGAGGTACAAATAACACTCCCACACATTCGTATCTACAGATAACTTGATATGGCGTTTATCTTCTAATAAATATTTGATCCTATTCAGAAGTCAATGTTAGCCAAATTCTAGAAGAGCAGTGTTGAGCAATTTTTTATTTATTATTTTCCAATACTCCGATTATTATCTAATTATATTGAATTTCCAGGTTGCGAACGTAATATTTATTGATTCCCCTGGCCATGCTGGATTCTCCTATGCAACCACGAACGAAGGTTACTATAGCAATGATACAAAAGCAACAAAAGATGCTAGCACATTTCTCATAAAGGTAATGCGAAGATTCTATGCCTCACTTTACTCTTCTGGCACAAGAAACTACTTTACTCTCCATTATTGCTCAAAAGGTTCTACTTTCCTATGTCTAACTACAGTTATGTTACTCCCTCCTTACCTAAATAAATGTCTTTTATTTTTTGTAAGATTTAAGGAAGTTAGGGAAGTCTACTTTTACGTACTTTTAATAGGACATTTACATAAGCACACCTAACATCCACGATATTACATTGCAAGTGCACATGTGCATTAAATATTTGGTATAAGTAACTTCATCAGTGAATGTCAACAGTGGTTCTTGGATCATCCTGAATTCAACAAAAATCCACTTTATATTGGTGGTGACTCTTACGGCGGAAAGTTTGTGCCTATGGTGGTCACACATGTTTCAGAAGGTAATTTATTAATTAAATCTAGCTTATTTTATACATGACCTCGTTTTATTATCTGTGATTGTAGACTACAATTCAAAAAGTCAAATTTAGTAAGATTTATGAGTTTTGTTTGCGTCCTAAAGATAGGTCTATCGTAACTACTGTTGGCAATTAATCAAACTTTTGAATTTTAGACAACATATTACTCGTGTAAAAGATATGTTTCAAATGCTGAATACAATCTACTCATTTGATTAAATTGCTATGTTAAACTTTAATCAATTACTTAATTAATTTGTTTTAATTCTTGTATAACGTACTGATCTTTCACATGCTACATTTCATAGCTATTGATGCTGGTCACATGCCAAATACAAATCTCCAGGTAAGTTATCATACATAAAGATAGAGCAAGAAGTTCTTGCAATGTCATTGTGAAATTTTATTGCAAAATTTTGCATTTTGAGCATGCTATTTCTCTTAAACTGCTAATATGCTCGACAATTGTATTATCACATGATGTAGTAGTTGGCTGGTACTAGTTATCAATTTGAATTGGTTAATACGAAAATATGATTCCAAAAAAATGAAAATTAATTTGTTCTATTAATGCAAATAGATTTTATGTTATTAGCAAAGAGGTGGTGTTATGGTAAATGAAATATTCTTAACAATATTAAGAAACTTTAGAAATTGATTGTCTTCCTTCTCCCTCGAAATTCTGTGGATGATAAATCCTTGTAGTCTCTTTGTTTGACTGGCGACTGATAGGTTAAAGTCGCACGCCTACAAATTAACCAAAGACTTGGTCACAATAATGTAGCTAGAGCAAGTCCAGGATCGAACTCGAAGAACGGTTATATGTTTGCACAATTGTCACTTGACAAAATTGGGGGGTCTAAGCTTGATTTTTATTAATTCCTAAGATGGGAATAAAACTAGATTGTAAACAATTAAAGGAAAGCACTTTGGTTTAATTATTTTTCCCGTCTATCATTCAAATATCATCGGTCAACTCTTTTCAATTTTACCCTATTCACTCTATCACGAGATATATTTTAATCTCTATCTCTTCCTTTGATATTAGTTAATAGCAGTAACACACTCACTAATAACCCTAATCAATATTTAGACCTAACTGACACAGTCTAGATTCACAATACCAATTGATTACCGATTTAAGATATTAAGATCGAGAACATGTTCTAATGCTATTTCAATTAGATACTTGTTTATTTTCTCCTACTTCATAATCCACCATGACACATGCATGGACTATAAAGTTGCTACTTGTGAAACCCTAAATTGACACAATCTTAGGGAATCTAGCAATAAATTAAGAACCAAGATTTAACAATCGGCCTAATTGCAAAACCCTATAAATCAATTTAATCAATTAAGAACAGAAGAAAATATAAATATGATAAAAGGGATGAAAAGAAATTAACCTCAATTGAATTTCAGAACGGTTCCAATAATTAAATTCAAAGCAGAAGGAATTAACTTTGATTGGACTTTGAGCAATAATTTTATGTTCACTTGTTTATCCTAATAAAAATCTAAAAATTGTTATTAGTAATACTTTTATTGTTGTATCCTTAACAAGTTTTAAAATTTCATTTAGATAAATAAATTAACATTAAACTAATGGTTAAAGTTCAATCAAAGCTATCTAAAAAAAAGTGGTACTATCTTTATGGGGCGGAGGGAGTATATTACTGTGGATAACACATTCCCTTATCTTCCTCATCCTTAATTGTATTCAGGCTTGATAGTCCTTGTTGGACCCCTTATAAAGATTATTGCAAAAGATAATTTTCCATTGATTATTACAATGAGTATTTATACACAAAAGAATTGTAACTGCATATCTAAAGATTTACATAAATCATTTATAATTGGAAATATATTCACAAGGCTAGAATCTAGGCATAAGATAATAAGGAGTTACAAATCTGCAGATCATGGACTGCACGGTCGTGCATTGAGTTTAGCACGGATGTGCATCAGTTTGATGATGTTGCTGATGTTTCTGTCTGAAGTGCACGGGCGTGCTGTTTTGTGCTGTTTTGTAAGGCCCGGTCGTGCACCATCTGCACGGGCGTGCTATTTCTAAGACACGGCCGTGCACCAGCTGTTTGTTCAGAAGTTGATTCCTTGACACGTCCCCGCAAGATGGACGGTCCTATGGTGAGGCCAATCATGGAGATAAGAGAGAGGAATCGAGCATGGGAAAGAGGCTTTGTGAGTGCATCAGCTAGTTGGTCATCGCCGGAGATGTGTTGAACATGAAGTTTCCCAAGATGAACTTGTTCTCGGACGAAGTGGAATGCTAGGGCCAAGTGCTTCATTCTGAAGTGGAAGATAGGATTGGCAGAGTAGTGTGTAGCTCCGAGATTGTCACAGTAGATCACCGGAGTAGTGGGAAGAGAGATGCCAAGTTCGGACAGAAGGTTAGTAACCCATAGCATTTCGGCAGTAGTGGCAGCAACAGCGCGAAATTCAGCTTCCGTGGAAGAACGGGCAAGAGCTCTTTGTTTCTTGGACGACCAAGCTATAGGATTGCGACCAAGGTATATGACAAACCCGATGGTAGATATATAATCGTCCTTGTCACCCGCCCAGTCGGCATCACAGAATGCATGAAGAGTAGAGGGAGTTTGTTTAAACAACTGAATACCCATGTGTAGTAAGCCATGAAGATAGCGAAGTAGTCTCTTGAGGGCTATCCAGTGGTTTTCTTGAGGATGGTGAAGGAATTGTGCAAGTTTATTCACCGGGAAAGCTATGTCCGGGCGAGTGAGAGAGAGGTATTGAAGGCTACCAATGATAGCTCGAAATTCTGAGGGGTTGCAAATAGGTGTGCGAGGGGTAGCCGAGAGAGTGGGATAGGTTGCCATAGGGGTGGGGGGTGGTTTGGAATGAACCATATTGTGTTTGTCTAGGAGGTCAGTGATGTATTTAGATTGAGAGAGAAGAATCCCATTTGCATTGGGTGTGACCTCGATGCATAGGAAGTAAGAGAGAGGGCCTAAGTCCTTTAGAGAGAACCTAGACGCAAGACTAGTGATGAAATTCATAAGGAAAGAATCAGATGGGCCAGTGACAATAATGTCGTCTACATAAACAAGGAGGAGAATGCGATTTGAAACTTTGGAATATGAGAATAGAGAGGGGTCGGCTAGAGAAGAGGTAAACCTGAAGGATGTAAGAAATTTTTTGAGTTCTGTGTACCAAGCACGTGGTGCTTGTTTGAGACCATAAATTGCTTTGGAAAGACGGCAGACATGAGATGGATGAGATGTGTTTTGAAAACCTGGGGGTTGAGACATGAAGACAGTTTCAGAGAGTTTACCTTGGAGAAAGGCATTATTGATATCTAGTTGTCGAAGAGACTAACCTTGATCAATAGCGAGGGAGAGAATGAGACGAATGGTAACTGGTTTGACAACTAGACCGAAAGTGTCAGAGTAATCAAGACCTGGGCGTTGGTGAAAACTCTTTGCAACCAGGCGAGCTTTGTACTTGCTGATGGAGTTGTTGGTGTTGTACTTAATTCGAAAGACCCATTTGCAACCAACGATGTTAGGTGCTTCATGAGATGGAACTAATGACCAAGTGTTGTTTCTTAAGAGAGCATTAAATTCATCAACCATGGCGGCATGCCAGTGAGGGGAAGATAGGGCCTGTTTGGTGGATGTGGGAAGGGAATTGGGTGAGGGTAGAGTGACTAGGTGGGCATATTTGGGGTTTGGTTTTCGGATGTTGTTTGAGAGACGGGTTGTGATGGTTCGATTAGGTGAGTAATAGGGGCTGGGTTGAGAGGAGGGGCTGGAGTATGTGTGTCAAAGGTTGCAGCAGGAGGAGGAGTTGGGGTGGGAGTGGTGATAGGAGGGGGTGGTGTCTGTTGGTGGAGCAGGCGAGGTGGGTGTGGTGGGAGTGTTGACTGGAGGGGGAATGGGAAGAGAGAAGGAGCAAGGTTGTATGATAGGAATGGAGAAGGTGCACCATTCAGTAGGGGAAATATGGGAAGGTGTAGAGGGTGTAGTTATGAGGAAAGGATAGGGAAATTCTGTTTCAACGAATTTAACATGGTGAAAGGTGTATAGGCGGTTTGTGGTTGGGTCAAGACAGTGGTAACCACTTTGAGATGGCGAGTATCCAACAAAGATGCAAGGGGTGGATTTTGGGGTAAGTTTATGAGGGGCGTAGGGTCAAAGCCAAGGGTAGCAAAGACAACCAAAACTGGGAAGTTTAGTCTAGTTTGGTGCGGTTTGGAATAATCGGAAATAGAGAGAGTCATTATCAAGAGAGGAAGTAGGCATGAGATTTATGAGATATGTAGCAGTGGTTAGAGCATGAGGCCAGAAGTTGAGGGGGAGTTTTGCATGAGAGAGGAGGGTAAGGCCGGTTTCAACAAGGTAACGGTGACGTCGTTCGGCAAAGCCGTTGTGTTCAGGGGTATGAGGAGGTGATGTAAGGTGAGAGATGTCGGATTGAATTAAATATGAAGTAAGTTTGAGATATTCACCCCCATTATCGGAGAAGAATTGAATGATAGGTCATGAGAAGTATTTTTCAACGAGAGATTTGAAACGGGCAAAGGTGGTGAAAGTGTCGGATTTGTGTTTCAATGGGTATAGCCAAGTGTATTTTGTGAAATGATCAACAAAGATGACATAATATTTGTAATTGTCATAGGAGTGGATGGGGGAGGTCCAGACATCAGAGAAGACTAGTTAGTGGAGCATGAGAAGTAAGAGTAGAAACAGAAAACGAAAGCTTGTGACTTCTATTGATATTGCAATGGTTACAAAATGAGAGAGAACCACTAAGAATAGACAAATAAAATTGCTTATTTAAAAGGGAAACAATGGGGGGGAGGTATGGCCTAGTCTATGATGACAAGACTGAAGATAAGTAGTGGTGCCAAGATGAGCTTCAGGCGGAGTAGGTTGCCAAATATAGACTCCACGATCAATGGTCCCGTGAAGAAGAATGCGATTTGTCGAGATTTCCTTAACAAGAAATGAGGAGTGTGAGAATTCAACAAAGGCATTATTATCTTTGCAAAATTGAGATACGAAAAGAATATTGCGAGAAATTAAAGGAACATGTAATACGTTTTTGAACACTAGGGATGAATTTAGAGTAGGGAAAGAGAAAGAAACTATGTTAGAGATAGGAAGAGCGGATCCATTCCCAATAATAACATCATCGCTGCCATCATAAGGGTGGTGAAGAGATAGATTGGAGAGGTCATTGGTGAGGTGATTTGTGGCCCCGCTGTCAATAAGCCAAGGAGTCGGTGGTGGTGGGGAATAGGTGATGGCAGTGTGAACTCGAGGTGTGGATTGTGAGGGATTAAAACGGGGTGTGCGATTAAAGGAGGGAACGGGTGGGAAGACAATGCTAGGGTAGTCACGTTTGAATTGACTACACTGGGAGATTACATGACCAACATAGCGACAATATTGGCATTTGCCTTTGAATGGGGCTGGATTGGGATTTCGGGATTGAGGAGTGGTGGGGAGAATGGGGTGATTTGTGTGTGGTCGAGATGGGTTGGGATGAGAGTGGGTATGAGCAACATGAGCCGAGACAGGGAAGTTTGGTGGGGTTATTTGCTGTTTGAGGGTGAGCTCGTGGTGGATGAGTTTTTTGTAAAGGGGAATGAAATGGGGTTATCTCTAGCACGGACTGAATCAACAATGGATTTATAGGAGTCGTAGTCAAGCCCTTTAAGGACTTTGGCAATGACATCTTCAGGGTCCAGGGTTTTCCTAGGATTGCTAGTTTGTCGGTGCAAGTTTTGATGGTTTGCATATATTCGGTAATGGAAAGGGTGGATTTGGTGATGGATTCAAGATTTTCTTTTACCTGAAGAATGTGGCCACGAGATGGGCTTGCATAGGTTGTCTTTAGGATGTTCCAAGCTTGGCTAGAGGTGGTGGCTTGGTAGACAAGAGGTGCAACAGTGGTGTCAAGGGTGCCTAGTAAAGCACCGAGAATAAGGTGATCTTGCCTATTCCAAGTAGTGGCAGCGGGATTGGGAGAGTCTTTTCCATCGACATTGATGGTGGCTGTGGGTGGTGAATGGGTTCCATCTACAAACCTAAGAAGGTCTAAACCAAAAAGAAGGGAAGTGATTTGGGAAGACCGTGAGAGTTAGTGGGGTGAGGGTTTTGCAATTGGAGAGGTTGACTAAAGTGATGGGATGATCAGGTTCTGAGGAGTTGGGAATGGTGGAGGCTGAAACTTGGTTTGCCATGGAGATGGTTGAGAAAAATGATCACTTTTGCTATGATACCATATAAAGATTATTGCAAAAGATGATTTTCCATTGATTATTACAATGAGTATTTATACACAAAAGAATTGTAACTGCCTATCTAAAGATTTACGTAAATCATTTAAAATTGGAAATATATTCACAAGGCTAGAATCAAGGCATAAGATAATAAGGAGTTACAAATCTACAGATCATGGACTGCACGGTCGTGCATTGAGTTTAGCACGGCCGTGCATCAGTTTGCTGATGTTGCTGATGTTTCTGTTTGAAGTGCACGGGCGTGCTGTTTTGTAAGGCTCGGCCGTGCACCATCTGCACGGGCGTGCTGTTTGTAAGACACGGCCGTGCACCAGCTGTTTGTTCAGAAGTTGATTCCTTGACACCCCTGTCTATCAGCTTAAACTTTTGTATCGGTGCTAAATTTGACATGGTATAAGAGCTCTGTTTAGACAAGGTCATGGTTTTGAATAGTCCCGCTTAAACTTTTGTATCAGTGCTAAGAGCACTGTTTAGACAAGGTCATAGTTTTAAATAGTTACCCCAATTATATTGGCGCAATTGCATGTGTTAACTCTCATTCTCCCAGTATGGTCGGGTCACACGGAGGGGGTATTAAGGCTTCCAGTGTGGTCGGGTCACAACGCGAGAGAGAGTATTAAGACTTGATATTCATTGTTTCCCCCTATCCATCCGCCTAAACTCTTGGATCAGTGGTAAACTTGACAAATTAAATAGTGGCATCACTAGCCAACTAGGAGCCAATACTATGTAATTGCTGTAAGAACATGGATTAATGTAACATATAAATACTTAATAATATAATGATCAATATTATAATATATGGTATAAAGTATAGAACTCTAAATAATATGTAGAATTCCATAATATAAGTATACCATTAAATGATGGGCATAATGGTAATATCTTATATATCAATAGGTGTAGTCCCTAAATGAAGTGCCCCTTGGATTCCTATATAAAGGCCTATCCATCAAGCCTATGAATCATTAGTTATTTTTACATTCTCATTCAGTCAAAATTCTTCCTAAGTATTTGAAGAACAAAGAGATTAAAAAGGCACTCATCATTTAGAAGATCTACTCTTCCTAAATCAAAGACTATCTTCATATCTTCAACAAGAACAAGAACAATAATGGAATCTCAAGGTATACGCTTCCGTCTTCGTTTTCTTCTTCTTCTTCTTCTCTTCTTAATCTAGTTATGAGTCGGTTCATGGTCATTGGATCGTTTAATGTTCCAACAATTGGTATCAGAGCCTGGTCATATACAAGATTGAGTTTGAGTTTCTTGTAAAGCCTTATGCTTTTATTTCTTGAAAAGATTCCATGTTCATCATGTATTCTTGAATCATTATCATACTCTAATTCAGATTCTAGAGTATGGTGTTAAATCTTAATTATCAATAAGACTTTCATTCTTAATGTAAGATTATCCTATTTTGGACATAGCCACCATCTTTTGATGCGATGTGAGTTTGTTCAAATGTATAGCCACACATTTTAAAATGTGATGTGAGTATAAGGATCTACTTGCTTTGGTTGAATAATCATTCACCATTAAGTTAAGAATTGATAGTCTAAAGGGTATTGGTTCAAATCTGTTCATAAAAGGGTGTTAAAATGATGTCTTTTCACCAATCTGAACAGTGGGCACGAGTCGTGCTATTGGGCACGAGTCGTGCTCTTTGATTCCTATCATTTAAATGGTGACTTTTCCTGATTCTGGGCATTGGGCACGAGTCGTGCCTTTTAGCACGAGTCGTGCCCTTTTGGTCATTCGTGCCCACGACTCGTTTCAAAGCTCCTAAGTCGTTCTGATTAAAACCAAGCACTTCATTTCCACTCGTGCCCCATTCGTGCTCGTGGGCACGAGTCGTGCTCTGGCTAGGGAAGAGAGATTTTTTTGAGTTTTGACCAGAATTTTGTGAAAATTTGTTAGTAAGTTATAGTATCTGGACACCAGTCGCGCTTCGGTGGTTCTTAGAGTTATTAAACTTTGAGAATGGACGGGTAGAACAAAAGGATACTATATTTTAATAACACATTTCACTTGTTGGTTTACCCTTTAAATTTTCAGAAATTACTTTAAAATCTTAAGTGCCCTAAAGTATGATTAATTATATGCTTAAACAAATTTATTCATTGTTTAAATAATATTGTTGCCAAAGCAATTTACGTTATTTAAATACAAATTTGTTAAAGTGATGAATGTAAATATTGATATGTGATAACATGCTTGTTTCCCAAAGGAGACCTTGTTATTGACTAAGTGTTTACATTCATGGGGTAATAATTGAACTAAACTTTTGGTCATTTTAAATGTTGTGAACCATCCCAAAGGAAGGCGGGTGTTTAAAATGAATTGTTTATATTCTTTATTACCGGGAAACAAGTACCTTAAACTTTAGGACATTTTTTGTACTTGATCCGGCCCAAAGGAAGGCAAGTATTTAAAGTGTGTTGTTTGAGTTATTTGTTTACCCTAAGATAAATCAAATTGTGAGTCAATTCGCAATCCAAAGATTAGTCTTGATGTCATATTGATTATCTTTTTGATGGATTTCATTTTGATATAATTAATCATTGTGTAGTTTCTTATATATGTTTTGTTTCATTCTTTTGTTCTCTTCATTCAGATTTGATCAGTGCTTCATCTGTTACTACTGCCTTAAACTCAATACCTTTGCTAACTGGGACAAACTTTAAAACTTGGAAAAACAAGATTATTATGGTCTTAGGCTGTTTGGACCTTGACCTCGCATTAAGAGAACAAGCTCCTGCCCCTCTAACTGATAAAAGCACTGCGGAAGACCGCTTGAGTTCAGAGAGGTGGAAGCGTTCTAATCGCGTCAGCCTAAGCATAATTAAGAATGCAGTCCCGGAGACATTTCTGAACAGTGTCTCCGAGGATGATGGTGCAAAAGGTTTCCTAGATGCCCTAGAACAACGCTTTGCAAAAAGCGATAAATCGGAAACAAGTGCTACCTTAAGGAAGCTTGTTTCCATGAGGTACAAGGGCACCGGAAACCTAAGGGAATACATAATGGAAATGTTTCATCTATCAACGAAATTAAAAGCACTCAAGTTGGACTTGTCGGAAGACTTGCTTGTGCATTTGGCTTTAATTTCTCTTCCTTCACAATTTGGTCATTTTGAAACGACCTACAATTGTCAAAAGGACAAGTGGAATATTAATGAATTAATTTCACATGTCACGGAGGAAGAAGATAGGTTGAAACACACCAAACCCGAAAGTGCACATTATGCATCTACCTCTTCTCGTGGGATTAAGAGAAAAGGTAAGGAGATTGCGGTTGCATCAAAGAAGCCTAAGGGATCATCAAATGATCAAAAGGTGAAAAAGTGCTTCTTTTGCAAGGACCCCACTCACATGAAGCCCGACTGCCCTAAGTATCGCCAATGGCGAATTAAGAAAGGTATGTCATTTAGCTTTGTTTGTACTGAAGCTAATTTAGTTTCAATTCCTTCGTATACATGGTGGTTAGACTCCGGTGCAACTACTCACATAAGTTCATGTATGCGGTGGTTGCACGAACTACCGAACGCCCAATGAAGGTGAAAGATTCATCTACATGGGAGCTGGAAAGCCGGTAGAGGTGGAGGGCATAGGGACTTTTAGATTATCTCTTAGTACCGGATATTATTTAGTTTTGAACAATGTATTTATTATTCCATCTTTTAGACGGAATTTGATTTCCGTCACTACTTTAGATCGGGAAGGTTATTCCTGTATCTTCGGTAAAAATAAATGCAATTTATATTTTGATTCAAAGCTTTTTGGTACTAGTTCTTTATCTTACATTGATAATCTATATTTACTTGACACAGTCAATTCATTAAATGAGTCCCACAATAATGAAACTAACTCTCGAGGCACAAAACGAAAGTTTTCAAGTAAAAACTCTTATACCTTGTGGCATAGGCGTTTGGGTCATATCTCCAAAAGGAGAATTGACAAGCTTGTGTCCGAGGGAATATTACATAAGCTTGATACTCCGGAAAATAACTTTTGTATTGAATGCCTTAAAGGAAAATTCACGAATAGTACAAACAAAAATGAATCCTTGAGAGCTACAAAAGTCTTAGAACTAATTCATACGGACATATGTGGACCGTTCCCTACCCCTTCATGGAACGGACAAACATATTTTATTACGTTCATAGATGACTTCTCTCGTTATGAATACATTTATTTACTTCATGAAAAGTCTCAATCATTGGACGTTTTCAAGTCTTTTAAAGCCGAAGTTGAAAATCAACTTGAAAAGACTATTAAGAACGTTAGATCCGATCGTGGTGGTGAATACTACGGTAGGAATGACGGTTCGGGAGAACAACGTCCGGGTCCTTTTGCTCGCTATTTGGAAGTGTGTGGGATTGTCCCTCACTACACCATGCCGGGGACACCTAGCATGAATGGTGTAGCCGAGACACGTAATAGAACCCTTAAGGATATGGTAAGAAGTATGGTTTCTTGTACTTCTTTACCTCACTCATTATGGGGTGATGCTTTGAAAACCGCAACCTACCTACTTAATAGAGCTCCTTCAAAAGCTACTAACAAAACCCCTTATGAATTATGGATCGGAAAGAAACCGTCCCTAAATCATCTTCATGTTTGGGGTTGTCCAGCCGAAGCTAGGCCTTATAAACCTAACGAAGGAAAGTTGGACGCTAAGACAGTTAGTAGTTATTTTTTAGGGTATTCTCAAAGATCTAGGGGATATAAATTCTATGACCCTAAAACTAGAACCTTTTTCGAGACGGGAAATGCTAGGTTCTTTGAGGATGTTGAATTTAGAGGGGAAAATTTGAATAGTAATTTTGAATTTGAAGAAATGGAAGAGGAATTCATTTCTATACCTCTTCCTATAGTTCCTATCGAAAATCAAGCGATTGTGCACGAAATTTGACAAGAACATATAATTCAAAATGACGTTAATTCTCCTATTAATGAACAACATGAAAATGTTGATGAGGAAATTCAACACCCTCAAAATCAAGAAGAACCGGTGCCCTTAAGAAGATCTAATAGATCAAGAAGAAGTGCTATACCGGATTATTATGATGTGTATCTTGCCGAGAATGAGGAACCGTTAGGTTTAGTGGGAGATGAGTCAATCACCTTCCATGAAGCCATTAGTGGTCCAAATTCTCATAAGTGGATTGATGCCATAAATGAAGAGTTAAAATCCATGAATGATAATGACGTTTGGGATCTTGTCCCATTACCTAAGAATGTGAAACCCATCGGATGTAAATGGATCTTTAAGACCAAAAGGGATTCAAAAGGTAATGTGGAAAGACATAAGGCGCGTCTTGTCGCTAAAGGATTTACTCAAAAAGAAGGCATTGATTACAAAGAAACATTTTCACCGGTATCCTCTAAAAATGCCTTTAGAATCATTATGGCTTTAGTGGCACATTTTGACCTCGAGCTTCATCAAATGGATGTAAAGACAGCTTTTCTCAATGGTGACATTGAGGAAACTATATATATGAAGAAACCAGAAATGGTGACTGATTCTGATCAAACTAGTCAACTAGTTTGTAAACTCAAGAAATCCATTTATGGGCTTAAGCAAGCATCTCGTCAATGGTACTTAAAATTTAACCAAGTTATTCTTTCATTCGGTTTTGAAATGAATCTTGGTGAAGATTGTGTGTACCATAAGTTCGATGGGAGTAGATTTATATTTTTGGTCTTATATGTGGATGACATTTTACTTGCCAGTAATGATAAGGACCTTCTTAAGGAAACCAAGAAATTTCTCTCAAACAAATTTGAGATGAAAGATCTTGGAGAAGCTTCTTTTGTATTAGGAATCCAAATACATCGTGATCGCTCACGAGGTATGTTAGGGTTATCACAAAAGAGCTATATAGAGAAGGTATTACAAAGGTTTAGCATGGAAAATTGTAAACCACATGACACCCCGGTCTCTAAGGGAGATAAGTTCAGTTTAAATCAATGTCCTAAAAATAATCTTGAAACCAAGTATATGGAAAATATCCCTTACGCATCGGCGGTAGGAAGCCTAATGTATGCTCAAGTCCGTACTCGCCAGATCTTGCCTTTATTGTTGGGCATGCTTGGGCGATATCAAAGCAATCCGGGAAGAGAACATTGGGTCGCAGCCAAAAGAGTGATGAGATACTTACAAAACACGAAGAACTACATGCTTACATATACAAAGTCGGATCATCTTGAGATCATTGGTTTTTCCGATTCTGACTTTACTGGATGCCAAGATAGTCGCAAATCGACATCGGGTTATGTCTTCACTTTGGCCGATGGAGCGATATCTTGGAGAAGTGCCAAGCAAACATTAGTTACTACTTCCACCATGGAAGCCGAATTTGTTGCTTGCTATGAGGCATCCAATCAAGCTATATGGCTGCGTAAATTCATTGAAGGACTGCGAATTGTCAAAGGTGTTGAAAGACCGCTTAAGTTATATTGTGACAATCGGGCCGCGGTATTGTACTCCAACAACAACAAGAGTTCATCTAAATCTAAGCATATAGATATTAAGTTTCTTGTTGTGAGAGAAAGAGTACAAAATGAACAAATAGAAATAGAACTTATTGGTACAAACTCCATGTTAGCGGATCCATTTACTAAGGCGTTATCTCCTTTAGTATTTCACGAGCATGTTGCTCATATGGGTGTAATGACTTTTGATAATGCCTAAATCAGTGGGAGTTTTAAATGTTTCTATTTCCTTATGTTGTTTTCATTTAAATTGATCTCATTTGGTTAAAGTAGGACTAGTTGGAGAATATATATATGCATTTTTCATATATATTCATTAATATTCCATGCTACATATCTATACTTAATCTATGTCATTTAGTTGGATATATATATGTGATTAATGTGGGTTTAGTTGCGAATCAATTACAACGAATGCCCCTTTAGTCCTTATACTTATAGGACTAATGGACGGGATTGTTTTCGAATGACAACAAAGTGCACATAAGGGTTGTCATTTGTGTTATAAATATGATTGAAGAAATTTATTAAGTGAAGGTATATGTTATAATAATCCAAGTGGGAGATTGTAAGAACATGGATTAATGTAACATATAAATACTTAATAATATAATGATCAATATTATAATATATGGTATAAAGTATAGAACTCTAAATAATATGTAGAATTCCATAATATAAGTATACCATTAAATGATGGGCATAATGGTAATATCTTATATATCAATAGGTGTAGTCCCTAAATGAAGTGCCCCTTGGATTCCTATATAAAGGCCTATCCATCAAGCCTATGAATCATTAGTTATTTTTACATTCTCATTCAGTCAAAATTCTTCCTAAGTATTTGAAGAACAAAGAGATTAAAAAGGCACTCATCATTTAGAAGATCTACTCTTCCTAAATCAAAGACTATCTTCATATCTTCAACAAGAACAAGAACAATAATGGAATCTCAAGGTATACGCTTCCGTCTTCGTTTTCTTCTTCTTCTTCTTCTCTTCTTAATCTAGTTATGAGTCGGTTCATGGTCATTGGATCGTTTAATGTTCCAACAATTGCATATCAGAAAATTATTAATCTGCCGTCATTGGTTGCAATTTAGTGTTGTATATTGCAATCTGATTTATTTGATACTTGTTTGAAATGAATTATGTTGATGGATGTGTGGATTTGTACAACTATTACATGTAAAAAGAGTCTTTATTCTCTTCAATTTGACTTTTATAATGAATATTTTGTACATACTTCAGGGGTACATCCTTGGCAACCCATTGATAGATAACACCACTTGTTATGCATCAAGGGTTCCATATGCTCATCTTGTGGCTTTAATATCAGATGAATATTTTGAGGTAATTTGTTAATGTAGTTAAACCTTACTTCATAAATATTATAATGTATTGTTTATGAATATATTTTAAAATAGGTTTTGTATATATAGTCCGCTGAAATCAGCTGCCAGGGTGACTATAGTAGAAGAGATCCAAGCAACGCAAAGTGCCTCCTTGATCTTCAAACTATAGACAAGGTAAAAAAGCTGGAGTATCTTCTCATTAGAATGTTGTAAGAGCTATTTAGCAATTTCGAGAGAAATGTGACATTAAATCTACGTGTTTAAATGTTCACTTGCACAGTGCATTGAAGTTATAAATGAATATCATATTCTCGTACCAAAGTGTTGGGGAGGTGATGGATTGCAGAAACAAGATGAGTTCAAATGGAGGAAACAATCCAGTGAAGACCACATCCTTTTGCCTTCTCAAGGGGACGAACAAACTGAGCCATGTAATTTGCAGGTATACATTTCTTCACTAATACTCCTTCCGCCCCCTTAACTAATACTCCTTCCGCCCCCGTAAGATATTTTTCTACTTTGACTTTAGTGGTCAACTCAATAGATATGTGACCATAGTTTTTTGAAAATTTGATTATTCTTATAAATTCTAAAAATTGTTATTGATTGATTGTATTCTTTGTACTGCATCAATAACAACTTTTAGAATTTCTTGAGGATAATCAAAATTTCAAAAATAAAAATAAAAAATTGGTCAAAGTTCAATTGAGTAGACTACAAAAGTCAAAGTGATACTATCTTTTCCGGACGGAGAGAGTGTTTGATTCTTCCCACAGATTCATTATATGGTAAAAAAAGTTTCTTCCTCACTGGTCATCTTGGGAGTCAGAATGTTTAGGAAACCCACCTTTGCTCAAGATCTGGATCTTCTCCAGGAAACCCACCTTTGCTCAAAATCTGGAAATGAACGAGGGGTCTTCACTTTTGCTGAAAGGGTTTGAAGTATTTGAGGCTGCTTTAGAATGCTAGGCTCTTTTTCAAGAGAAGTTTGTTAAAGCATATTGCGTTCTTCCGTCTAAGGTTCTTTTTTATATTTTTTGAGTTTAAAAATCAACTCGATAGTCAAATTAAAATTTTATAGTTCGTCTATCAGAGTATTTAAAGTCTCTGATATGATAGATAGCCATCAGACTTAAGACTTATTCATCACTAATATTTGAGGTTTGGAGTCTTGGTTCGAAAATTGAGTCTTATAGTTGAACTATCAGATTCAATTTAGTCTGATAGTTGAGAAATCATATTCATCCATAGTCTGCTTAGTCTTAAAGTTCAACTATAAGACGTAAACTGTTCAACTATAAGAGCGGACCGGTATTTGGCTAAAGGTTCAACTATGTGGCATTTTGAAAATGTAATGACCTCTTACGGCATTATGCTCAGGCTGGAGTGCTCTAGGATCAGTGGCCCTTTAAATTTTGAGAGTAATTTAAAAAACTGACTTGGAAGCAAATTAGGTAGAGAATATACATATGTGGGCTAACAATACTACTACGTATATAGTGAAGATTAACGTATATAGTGAAGATTAGGCAATCTTTATCCCTTGTGAAACTGTATAGAGCCTTGAATGTATACTTTTTAGTGCAGGTGCTAAGAAACATGCTATGTGCGAAATGGGCAAACTTTCCGGCTGTACAAGAAGCCCTCCATGTCCGAAATGTTAGTTTACGTATGAAACAATGTCTAGACTTATAAAACTTGACTATATATACGTATATTACTAAATCAAGAAATTCGTTAATATTTATCAGGGAACACTATCATCAGCGTGGATCAGGTGCAATAATGCTTTTTCAGGTTTCGTAAGCGATGTGGCAAATGTAATAGCGTATCATCGGGTTCTTAGCAAGAAGGGATACCGAGCTTTATTATATAGGTACTCACACACACATGTATATATGTACTCCCTCCGTCCCATTGAAGAGTCATTAAAATATATTTTTGTTTTGGCTTAATCGTATTAGTGAATTGCAGTGGTGATCATGACATGACTATACCGTACATTGATACACTAGCTTGGATACGTAAGCTTAATCTGAGTACCAATGAACGCTGGAGACCTTGGTTTGTGGATGATCAAGTGGCAGGGTCGGTTCTTCTCTAAATTCATATTTCTATTTAAACCTGCAATTATATTTTTCTTAAAGAATACTTTATGTTTCTATTTGTTATTCTTCTACAGATATACTGAGAAGTATCGTGGAGACAATGGATTCTCTCTTACCTTCGCAACCGTGAAGGCGAGAAATTTATGCCCTTACTTTATTATATGATATGAAAATGCGCATTGATTAATACCTTCTTTTTTTTTCCTGGGGGTATGTTTAGGGAGGCGGACATACACCAACGGAAGACAAGCCTAAGGAGGTGGTTGCCATGGTTGAAAGATGGTTCTCTCGCATTTCTTTGTGATTCATTTTTTTGTTTGAAGGAAGCGTTTCATGTTGCGTTTGCCTCGGATTTCAAGATCAATACTCCCTCCGTCCTTAAGCAATATGCACACTAAATAAATGAATAACTCAATATTTTGTTCAATAAAGGCTTTTATTTCATGTTCTATTGAAAGGTTACAAGTTGATCAATCATGGTTCATTTGGCATTGTAAATGTTACTCCCTCCGTCCCTAAATAAATATTCATTTTCCAAAAAATTTGTCCCAAATTGAATTTCGATATTTACCAAACTCTCCTTCGTGAAACAACAAAGTTCTAATTTATACTTGTACACTTATGATATAATATACTGAGATTACTCAGGGTTTTTTATGTACTTATATTATTAAAAATAAATCTCATCTTTTCTCAAATGTTCTTAAAAGTAAAAATTGGATATTTATATAAAGACTGAGGAAATATTACCCCATCCCAAAATGAATTGAGCAACAAAATGTGAACTGCTTCATAATGATGGGTTAACTACTTTCATAATCATGGCATTGATTATTATATAGGATTTTTTCTTCAAATAATTCCTTTTTAAATTAATATTTCCCAAAATAACAATCCTACCAAACTATTTATCAAATGTTTATTTTTTTGAAACTCGATAATTCATATGGCGAGTTTATTTTCTATTTGCCTAAACTCGCTACAACATGTAGCCAGTGTATTTTATTTCTAGAAATTGCACAATTACCGACGGAAATTTCCGTTGGTAAAGCTGAAAATCCGTTGCTAATGGCTTTTTACCGACGGACAATGTCCGTCGGATCTCGTCGGTATTTTCTGGTTGGGAATGCCGATGGACGGTCCGTCCGTCGGAAAATGCATTTTACTGTTGGAAATGGTCCGTCGGTAAAGGAAGTCGCTGGCCCGATCACCGGCGTCACCACTGGAGATATTATCGACGGAATAATCCATCGGTAAATAATGCAGAATTTCAGATGGACTTATCCATCGGTAAAACTATTATCAGTTTTTAAAAGTATTTACCGACGGTAAATTGCACAGAATTTTTAAAAAAAATTACCACATTTAAAACACAAAATCTAGGGAGAAACGTGTTTCTCCATCATTTATGGAGAAACGGGTTTTTCTCACACACAAAAACACAGACACGGCCACAGGCTTACTCTCTCTAAAACTCACCCTCTCTCTAGACGCAAATCGTCTTACCAATCGTCGGCGACCCAAAATCCATCCTTTTCTACCTCTACCTTCAACAGCTCCATCTTTTTCTTCATATCAGGCGATTCAATGACATTTTGTATTTTATTTTGATTTTCTTCATAAAGTTCACCTAGTTTCACCTTAATCTCCGATGTTGTAGATAGATCCACAGACTCGTCAATTTCAGCCTCCAATTCGTCAATTTTCTGCTTCGCCCGATCGATGAACCTCTGCGATGATTTCATCTATTTCCTTCAATGGGTCTCTTGCGTTTGTAATTTGTTCTCTTAATTTTTCAACCTCTGTTGCCAACTACATCTGTTATTACAACGATTATTAGGGGGTTTTGTTGATTGGATGCTCATGTTTATTTTATTCCATTTGGTGGGTACTGCTTACAAATTCTTAGCTTTCTCATAGTTGCCAAAGTTGTTCCCGTCATTTTGTCATTTTGAAAGTTTCTTCGGATATCCGTAACCTTGAAAGGATATCCGTAACCTTGAAAGGATATCCAGAAATTTATTAAATGTTTCTCGATATTATTTTGTAAGTTTCGGATATCATTTTGTAAGTTTCTCGGATATTCGTAACCTTTTGAGCGATATCCGTAATCCTGAAAGGATATCCAGAAATTTATTAAATGTTTCTGGATATCATTTTGTAAGTTTCTGGATATCATTTTGTAATTTCTGGATATCATTTTGTAATTTCTGGATATCATTTTGTAAGTTTCTGGATATCATTTTGTAAGTTTCTGGATATCATTTTGTAAGTTTCTGGATATCATTTTGTAATTTCTGGATATCATTTTGTAAGTTTCTGGATATCATTTTGTAAGTTTCTGGATATCATTTTGTAAGTTTCTGGATATCATTTTGTAATTTCTGGATATCATTTTGTAAGTTTCTAGATATCCAGAACCTTTGAAACTGATATCCAGAATATTTGGAAAAACACGTTTCTCCATAACTTATGGAGAAACGCGTTTCTCAGCAGACCTACTCCATTTAAAATACCACTTGCAACCTCTTCAATGACAAAATACCAACATTCAAATACAATTCAATTAAACATTCACTAAAAATATAAAAAATCAAATTCAACATTCATCAAATTCTCAAAACCAACATAAAAACTACTTAAATTTGATTACAAATCAAATAAAAACAGGTTTAATGACCACGACTAAATGAAACATGCATACATCTTGATTAATATCTTCTTCTTTTTTTCCTGGGGGTATGTTTAGGGAGGCGGACATACAGCAACGGAAGACAAGCCTAAGGAGGTGATTGCCATGGTTGAAAGATGGTTCTCTCGTATTTCTTTGTGATTCATTTTTTTGTTTGAAGGAAGCATTTCATGTTGCGTTTGCCTCGGATTTCAAGATCAATACTCCCTCCGTCCTTAAGCAATATGCACACTAAATAAATGAATAACTCAATATTTTGTTAAATAAAGGCTTTTATTTCATGTTCTATTGAAAGGTTACAAGTTAATTTATTTCTTCTTCACTTTGGTTTGTTATTTTTCAGATGTATAAGAAATATATATATGAATTCTTCAACTGATATTTTTCAGATGTAAAATATCAGTTGAAGCATTCATATATATATTTCATGTATGTAATATATATATGACCTGAAAATTAGTAGGCATCCACATTGAGTCCAACTGGATTTCTCATCAACCAAAATATGAATGGGATATTGATATCTAAGTTGATCAATCATGGTTCATTTGGCATTGTGAATCTTAAGGGGAGTTTTTTTTTTTTTTTCACTATACAGTTCTCTTTAAAAAAAAAAAAAAATAAGCAACTAAATGTTACTCCCTCCGTCCCTAAATAAATATTCATTTTCCAAAAAAAATTGTCCCAAAATGAATTTCGATATTTACCAAACTCTCCTTCGTGAAACAACAAAGTTTTAATTTATACTTGTACACTTATGATATAATATACTGAGATTACTCAGGGTTTTTTATGTACTTATATTATTAAAAATAAATCTCATCTTTTCTCAAATGTTCTTAAAAGTAAAAGTTGGATATTTATATCAAGACTGAGGGAATATTACCCCATCCCAAAATGAATTGAGCAACAAAATGTGAATTGCTTCATAATGATGGGTTAACTACTTTCATAATCATGGCATTGATTATTATATAGGATTTTTTTTCTTTAAATAATTCCTTTTTAAATTAATATTTCCCAAAATAACAATCCTACCAAACTATTTATCAAATGTTTATTTTTTTGAAACTCGATAATTCATATGGCGAGTTTATTTTCTATTCGCCTAAACTCGCTACAACATGTAGCGAGTGTATTTTATTTTTTGTATTTCCAGTAATTATTACGGAAATTATATTAAATTTGACGTAATTAATTAACTCGCTACTACATATAGTGATTTTAAGCGAGGTCGATACTCCGTTTCGCGAGATTAAGCGAATTTTGAATCCCCCACGTCAGTTCGACAGGACGGAACTTGAAGATTTTTATTTTTTTTTTTGGTATGATGAAGAGAGCTAGAAAGAGGAGAGCAATCCACTTCCAAAAAAACCCCTTCATCCGGTTGATACTTCAAATTTGAAATGTAAGTGTTTGATCTCTTTTCTATTTTTTCATTTTTTTCAAGTTTTGGATGAGTTGTGCTTGTAAATTTGATAGATTATGTCTATTTTAATTGATTTAGGTTTATTTTAACGAAATTTGGGATTTTTTTGTTTTTGTTTTTTGTTTTAAGTTCTTCCATTGATTCCATTGCAATATATAATTTGGTAAAATATCTATTTTGCTATCATGTGTCATATAAGGGTTATTTTTTTATCAAAATTTGGGAATTTTTTTTTGGTTTTTTGTATTTCCATTGATGAACAAAATTTGAACAAATGTTAGTCATTCTTTGTTTCGATTATGATTTTAGTTTTGTTGAATTTTTTTTATTGAAATTAGGTTGTGAAACATTGTTGTTGTTCAAATAAGAGTGTAAATCATTATTTATATTTAATGAATATAATACTTGTGTTGTTTTGATTAACAGATTAATATTTTTCTTCATCCTGGGCCTTTTGGATGACACCGTCTTGACTTCACATCACACCCACCGACACTATTAGAAACTGTGTCCTTAGCGACGGAATTACCAGCGGAGGAATTATTCCGTCACTATATAGTGGCGGAAATTATGCTATAGCGACGGAATAAATTTGGCGCCGATATTACCGACGGAATTTAATTCCGCCGCTGGATTCCGTCGCTAAAAACGAATATTCGTCGAATATTCATTTCATTACCGCCGCTAATTTGGCACCTAGATTACCGACGGAATTTTCCGTCGCTATTGCTTTTCTCAGCGGCAGAATTAATCCGTCGGTGGTAATTAAATATTTTTTCAATTTACCAGCGACGGAATAATTTCATCGGTGATAAATTAATTTTATTTTTTATTTATTTTAATTTAACACCGAAGGAATTATTCCGTCGGTGATTATAGCATTTAATTTTTAATTCTTTTTAATTTAACAGTGACGAAATAATTTTGTCGGTGATTATATCATTTAATTTTTAATTCTTTTTAATTAATCACCGATGGAATTATTCCGTCGGTGATTATATCATTTAATTTTTAATTCTTTTTAATTATTCAGAGATGGAATAATTCCGTCGGTGATAATTTAATTTTGTTTTTAATATTTTTTTATTTATCAGCGACGGAATAATTCCATTGGTGATAATTTAATTTAATTTATAATTTTTTTAGAACTAATTAACAAAGTAACTAACTGAAAACGTTAAAAAACTAACTGGAAACATTAAAAAATTGACTGGAATTTCAAAAACTAACTGAAATTCTGAAAAACTAACTGAAAACGTTAAAAAACTGACTGAAATTCTAAAAAACTAACTGAAAATGTTAAAAAACTGACTGAAATTTCAAACAGTTATAACCGGTTAAATAACTGACGGTTATAACCGCCGATTAGTCGGTTTGAAAAATCTGTAACCTTAACCGAATCGGTTAACCGCCGGTTTCGGTTAATTCGGTTACGGTTAAACCGGTTAACGGGTTTTACCGGTTAGTTGACCCGTTAAAAATCATCGGTTAGCCGGTTCCGGTTAGATTTTGGACACGTCTAGGGTATAAGTATATGAGATTTGAGATTTAGGGTTTAGGGTTTAGGGGTTAGGGTTAAAGTTTAGGGTTTAGGGGTATAAAGTATATGATTTATTAGGGTTAGGGGTTGGGGTATAAGTATATGATATTTGAGATTTAGGGTTTAGGGGTTAGGGTTAGAGTTTAGAGTTAAGGGGTATAAGTATATGATTTAGGGTTTAGGGGTTGGGGTATAAGTATATGAGATTTGAGATTTAGGGTTTAGGGTTAGAGTTTAGGGTTTAGGGGTATAAGTATATGATTTAGGGGTTGTAGGGGTTGGGGTAGTAGCGGTAGTAGCAGTGGTGGTAGTGGTAGTAATGGTGGTAGTAGTAGTGGTGGTAGTGTGGTAGTAGTGGTGGTAGTGGTAGTAGTGGTAGTAATAGTGGTGGTAGTAGTAATAGTAGTGGTAGTAGCACTACTAGAAACAGTGTGTTTACCGACGGACATTTACCGACGGACCTTGTCCGTCGGTAATACCGACGGAAAAAAACCAGTTACCGACGGAAATTAATTTCATTTTACCGGGAATTATTTTTTTTTTTAATTTCTTGTAGTCCGTCGGTAATTTAAAAAGTCCGTCGGTAATTCATTGGTATTGCCGACGGACACTGACCGTCGATATTACCGACGGACATATCCGTCGGTAAACACGCCCTATATATAATGTAACAGATCCCATTTCTTCATTTTACGTCGCCCTCTCCTGTCTCTCTCCAGTTCGCGAACGGAAACCTATCGCCTCCGCCGTTGCCGTCGCCGTCTACGGTAAGTTTCTTCTCAATCGCTTAATTCCTCTCTCACTCGATTTCTCCCTCTCACTCTCTCTCTCTCTCTCATCAGTAATTCGCGAATAAACGCCGTCTCCGCCGTGGAAGCCGTTCGTCGTTGCCGTCTCCGTCGCCGGCCGGTAAGCTCTCTTTCTCTCTCTCAATCCCTTTCTCTCTCTCACTCGATTTCTCTCTCTCACTCGCTTTCTCTCTCTCTCTCTCTCTCTCTCTCTCGCAGTCGCCCTAGCTCTGCGTTGCCGCCAGCCCGCCTTCGCCGTCGTTGTCTCCTACGCGGTAAGCTCTCTTTCTCTCTCTCAAGTATTGATTACGAAAGTATGCCTTTTTGGTTGATTTTTCATTTGATTTTCTGTTTTCATAGCTCATGTGTTGTGATTTTGGATTTAGGTCTCTTTGAGTTTTGTTCATGGCTGAGTTCTTGTGATTTTGGTATTGGTATATTTTGTGAATTTTAGGCTGCCTTGCGTTTTGTTCGATTAGGGTTTCTGATGCTCTTTTTTTAAAAAAAAATAAAAAAATTCAAATAATATTCTCTTATATAATGTAGAGTTGATTAGCAAATCACATTCTTTTTATAGAAACATATGGCATATTGTTATTATGTTATGCAGGTCGGACGCATCCAGGGCATCTACACAAGCTGGGATGCATGTAAAGCACAAGTAAATGGTTTCTCCAATTCTGTACAAGGGATTTCATTCTCTTGATGCAGCCCGTGCGGCTATTAAAAAAAGGCCTCTATTTGCACCTCCGAGTTTCACAAGCTTTTGCACTTTCTGAAGATGTCAATTTCGAAGAAGGATCGTCTTCTTCCGATAGGGATGAAGTAAAAGTTACAATTGAAAGAAGAGATTGGAAACTTACATTAGAGGGAAATGTGGAAGATGTTTCTTCTTTGATGAAAAATACGAATGTTAAGTTCTAGTTTTTCTAATGTAAGCTGCTATATTTAAATACTGTAAGCATCTTGAATCGTATCTTTTTGTTGGTCATGACATTTGAAGTACTATCATAATGTGTGACCTCTCGTGCTTGGATTTTGTTATGTTTGCAAGGTTTTCTTTGATCTCTTATAGAATGGGTTCTTGTTGTGCGGTGTGTGTTTTGGTGTGTGTAGAAGGTGTTCTGATGTGTATGTGTGTGTGAGTATGTTATGCATGTGTGTGTGTTCTTGTTGTGCCGTGTGTGTTGTGTGTGTGGGTGTTACGCGGGTGTGTTTGGTGTGTCTTTGTGAGTGTGTGTGTTACGCGTGTGAGTGTGAGTGTGTGCAGCCGTGTGTAGATTGTTGGTTTATGTAAGAGTTTGGTAGGCTTGGATTGAATAATTAACTGTCTATGTGGGTTTAATTATGTAGTCTTTTTCTATGTGCTAGTTGTTTCATTTGCATTTTTAGGTGTCAAAAGGTTTGAATATGGTCTAGATTGTTGGTTTATGTAAGAGTTTGGTAGGCTTGGATATTCATATTGGGACGGTGAGGGGTGAATGTCTAAAAAATGAAATAAAAAATAAATAAAATAAATATAAAAATAAAAAATAAATAAATAAAAAAGAAAATAAATAATTATAAAATCATAATAATAATAAATAATAATAATTATAATAATAATAATAATAATAAATATAATAATAATAATAATAAATATAATAATAATAATAATAAATATAATAATAATAATAAAAAATAAAAATAAAAAATAAAAAAACAAAATAAATAAAAAAATAAAATAAATAATATAATAATAATAATAATAATAATAATAAATAATAATAATAAATAATAATAATAATAATAATAAATATAATAATAAAAAATAAAAAATAAAATAAAAAATAAAAATAAAAAATAAAAAAACAAAATAAATAAAAATAAAATAAATTTTAATAAAATAATAATAATAATAATAAATAATAATAATAATAAATATACATATATGTATATATATAAATAAGATGAGAGCCTTTCTCACACACATCTATCAAAATCCGTCCATCTTTGATCAAGAAAGATGGAGCAAATAAGTTCTTGTCAGTTTGAGCAAAGAATTTTCTGTTTAATAAGAGTTTTCCGGTTTATTTGTCCTCTTCTCTCTAAGAATGCGAAACATCACAGCCATGTTCTTGTACGTATGCTTTTCTCTTCTCGGTGGTATACGGTCACAAGTAAAAACAAGGTACGATATTAACACCAGTGAAGAGAAAACAGAACTTTCCTCCAATTTTTTCAATCTCTACCTTCCATTTACCCAAGATCCTGATTGAGAAATCTTCCTCATGAGGTTGAAAGCTGGCGGTGTTGCTCTCAATCTCATGGTTGCTTCGCAAAACATGCAAAGCAACCGTGAGATTGAGGGCAACACCGCCAGCTTTCAAGCCTGGGCGAGAAGATTTCGCAATCAGAATCTTGGGTAAATGGAAGGTGGAGATTGAAAAAATTGGAGGGAAGCTCTGTTTTCTCTTCACTGGTGTTAATACTGTTACCTTGTTTTTACTTGTGACCGTATACCACCAGTGAAGAGTAAAACAGGCACTGACAAGAACATGACTGTGATGTTTGAGATCCATAGAGAGGATGACAGTGAAACTGAAAAAACCTATATTAAACAGAAAATCCTTTGCTCAAACTGACAAGAACTTATTTGCTCTGTCTTTCTTGGTCTAAGCTGAGATAGGGTTTTGATTGTTGTGGATGATAACGACTCTCATCTTGTTTATTGATCAAAATTATGCATGTTATGGTAATGAATAAAAATAAAAATTATGCACGATTATATGATTTGTAAATATCATTATTGTCTATTAAAATTGCTTGATTTTCGATTATAAAGCAAGTAGACAAAGTGATATTTGCAATTCATACGTGTATTTCAAATTTGGGATAGAAGCCGACCCCAATTCTAAACCTAATGGACATGAATTGTCCTTTCACCCTAGAGAATGATATACTTAACAACAAAGAATTAAATATTAATATTTAAAATTATTCACATCCTAAATGAAGTGTCTTTTTATTTGTATATATATTGATATATTGTTTTTATTTGTATATATAATATACTAGTTTAGATATGTCGGGTCGAGGTGGCAATCGTTCAAAGAGAGGCAAGGTTGCGGGTTTTGTCCATCGTCTTGTTTCTCCAAGGGCTGGAGGGAGGGGCTCTACGTGCGGTTCGGGACGTAGTGAAGAGGATTTGAGCAGTCAAGGTAATGTAAGCTCTAGTGATCCAGTGAGTGAACCATCCGGACGGGTTAACTTGGACGCAATTATTAATGAGGATGGAAAAATGGAAATATCTATCTCTCCCAGTGGCCAGTAAGTATTATTTAATTGTAATGTTTACATTTTATTATTGTCTTTTTATTTGTATATATATAGATATATTGTTTTTCAATTAATATCTTATAGGTTTATACATGGTGGTTGTCGAGATCCCGCTAGATGGTTTGGGGATTTATTCGGCGGGTATAATTTTGAGGGATTTTATCCCACCCCCAAGTCGATATCAAAAGAGGTGTACGCTATACGGTATAGCCGGTTTCGGGTAAAATTACTTAATTCTCTTTCCTTTGTAAAGTTTGTAGACTATTCCCTTGTTTATTTAACTACTTTTACTATTTTTGTAGCACGTATATTCATGCCACAGGTTTACCGACTTGCAAATCGAGACGGCTTTTAAGAAATTGGTTGCTAAGCGATGCATTTGGGAAAGTGTACGACATGAGAGCAAAGTGGCTAATTGATGGTTTGCCTCCGGCTAATTTCTCGCTCTTGCGTGGGAGCGTGGGAAGCCTATTGGAGCGGTGAGAAATTTCAAAAAAGTTCAGAAATTGCAAAGAAGAATAGGAACACACAAGAGGGGCGGGGGAGTGTGCACACTTTGGAGGATCAATTAACTTCGAGGCGAGACTTGGTCGAGAATGGTAAACTTACTTCATTTATTATCCGTTTGTAAATTAAGCAATACTTTATTTGATTCATATATTGTTATTACTTTATTTGATTCATATATTGTTATTATTTGATAAGCAATATCTTAAAGTTTTAATTTTTTTATATGTTAAGATTAAGAAACACGGAAATGATGAGGCGATCTTTGCTTCTTTGTATTTACGGCTACACATACTACGGAGGCTGGCGATGACTCAGGGCCACAATGGGTCAATCCTTATTACCAGACCCTTTTTGTAAGTGTTAATAGTATTTTCTATTAGTAAATTATATATTTTCTATTAGTAAATAATAAATTATTTAGTTAAAGAAATATTATTTTCTACCATAGTGTATAATGTATTTTTTTTTTCAGGAAGAGTATGATAGGCGGGCTCGTGAGGAGGCTATTGAAGAAGGAAGTTTGGCTCCTGAGAGCACCGAGCGGCCCGCCTTTCGTGAAAAGCTTTGGGCGGCCATTGTCCTCGACGGCAAGCAACCGAAGGGAGATCGCTTGCCTGGATTCGGAGGACATGGTGCGGGGTATTTTAACATGCCATTCCGCAGCCCTACTACTTCATACTTTTCATCTTCTTCCTCCGGCGGCAGTCATCATGTGGATCAAGAAGCGTTTGATGAACGGGTGAACAGAGAGGTTGAGAAGCGAGTGGAGCAGATCCAGAGCCAGGTGGAGGCCCGGGTGGAGGCCCGAGTGCAGACCCAGATGCAGACCCAGGTGGAGGCCCAGGTGGCTAGTATATTGGCTCAACAGCTTGACCAGCGCGTGCAACAATACTTGGCTACCATGAATTTGCAGCCACAGCCACAGCCACAGCCACAGCCACGTAATAGCGGTAACGCTTCTGATGAGTCAGTCGATCAATACCTTAGGGGAAGTGGCGGTGGTAGTGGCGATGGTAGCGGTAGCGGCAGCGCTCGTGGTCGGGGTCGTGGTTGATTGACATTCATTTTATTTGGCTGGCATGTAATGTAAACAAATATATTTTGTTTCCCTTTCCATTTCCCTTCCCTTTTCCCCAAGCGAAACAATTTCCCTTTCCCCTTTCCCTTTTCCCTTTTCCCCTTTCCCTTTCCTCTTTTCCCCCTTCCCCTTTCCCCTTTTCCCCTTTCGCTTTAGGTTGCTTGATACAGTTTGAGTTTATTTGATGTTTGTATGTTTGATGTTTGTATGTTGTTTGCGTTTATTTTATTTTGGGATTTGTTTAAACAGGTTTGACAGGTTTACAGGTGGATTAATAATAAAATAGAATTTTTTTTTTAAAATCTGGCCAGATTACCGACGGATATTTCCGTCGGTAGTATAATTAAAAAAAATAAATAATTCTAATTTCCGACGGAAATATCCGTCGGAAAATAACAAAAAAATTAAATAATAAATCCCATTACCGACGGATATATCCGTCGGATTCGATTTAGATTTCCGACGGACATATCCGACGGTAAATTTTATTTTTACCGACGGTTATAACCGTCGGTAATGGGTTTTATTTATTTATTTTTTTGATATTTACCGACGGATATTTCCATCGGTAAACTCCGGCAATCTCTCCGGTTAACCGGCCGGCATCACTCATTTCCGACGGACGATTTCCGGCGGAATTTTATATTTTCCGGCGGAAAATCCGCCGAAAATACCGGCGAATTTGGTCCGTCGGTATTACCAACCAATTATTTCCGACGGAAACCGACGGACTCATTCCGTCGGTAATAACCATTTACCGACGGATAAGTGGATTTACCGACGGAAATTTCCGTCGATAAAAGGCCTGTTTCTAGTAGTGTAGTGGTGGTAGTAGCGGTAGCAATAGTGGTAGTAGTGGTGGTGGTAGTGATAGTGGTGGTGGTAGTAGTGGTAGTAGTGGTAGTGATAGTAGTGATAGTAGTGATGGTAGTAGTAGTGGTGGTTGTGGTGGTAGTGGTGGTGGTAGTGGTAGTGGTGGTAGTAGTTGTAGCAGTGGTGGTAGTAGTAATAGTAGTGGTAGTATATATAGTAATAAATGTGGTATAGTAATGGTGGTAGTGGTAGTGGTGGTGGCGGTGGTAGTACGTAGTGGTTGTACATGGTGGTAGTAGTGGTAGTAGTGGTGGTAGTAGTGGCGGAATAATTTTGTCGGTGTTAATTTGATTTTTTTTTAATTTGTTTAGCTCTATTTTTATTTTATTTTAATTTATGATTTATTTATTTTTCAAAAACAATATTTATTGACTTATATTTATTTATTTTAGAGTAATTTGTTATATTTTATTTAAAATAATTTTCATATTTTATATAAATAAAAATTATGATATTTATTAAATTAAAATTAATTAACATCTACTGGCGGAATAATTCCGTCGCTGATAGTTAATTCTACTGACGGAATTTAATTCCGCCGTTGAAATTAATATTTACCGGCGAAATATTTTCGTCGCTGAGGTTAAATATAAATTAAAATCTCAGCTCCCCAAAATCGTTTATGACCTAGAAATTAATCTCTCTCTCTCCTTATACGATCTCTCATCTCTCTCTCTCTCTCTTCCCTCACAGCTGCCGCCGTCGCCTCACCGCCGTCGATTAACTCCGATCTCTCATCTCTCTCCCTCCTTAACTCCGTCGTGTTCTTCTTTACTCTCTCACTGCCGTCGCCTCACCGCCGTCACTCAACTCCACCGCCACCGCACCGCCGTGTTACTTCAAGGTATGTAAACCCTCGATTACCACTGTATTTGTTGTGTCCTAACCGTCATCAACTTTGCCTAGCCTCCCCCTTTTCAGATCTAGTTCGTGTGTGTGTGTAGTGATGTATGCGTATTCGTGTGTAGTGGTGGAAGGTATGGTGGTTTGATTTGATTGTTCTAAATCTGAGTTTAGTCTTTGGAGTTTTTGGTTCTAAATCTGAGTTTAGACCTTTCCATCAGTACCTAACTTCTATGCTACTTCATCTGCTAATATTATATACTCCTTTTGTCCCATAATATTTTGGCATAGGAAATGAATTCTTAAATATACATAGCTGAGATTTTGATATAAACTTATACCTTATATAGGTTCCTGTTCAGTTGCCTCTAATTTCTGCATTGAGCAAGCTCAGAATATCTGTTCCATCTGATCTGCAACCAGTGGAAGCAAGGCAAAGTATACTGCTAGCAGTACAGGAACTTGGAAAGAGCTATCCTCAGGGCATTCCAAAGCTCAACTCAGTGAAGGTATATTCAATTTTCCTATTTGTTCAGTCGAACCATTTACATTTTCGGTTATAGATTCCTGCGTGAGCCTTTTATACCTGAATTACAACTCAATGTAGACCCATGATAAATCGTATGAGGAATGTACAAAACTTGGAATGTTTATCAACTATCTTGTGTTTGGTAGGGGTGAATTTGGTTTGGTAGTGTGAATTTGGTGGAGTATTTCTTATGAAGGATGGTAGTTATGGAGAAATATTTGTTGTGAAATTGTTGTTGGTGTTGGTGGTAGTAATAATAGTCATAAACGAAAGAGCTGAATAAAAATAAAAAGGGATGGTGTTCATGGAAGCGTGTTTGTTGGATGGTAGTCTTAAAAAATGGGATTAGCAAAATGCTCAAACCTCAAATTATATAGGCTTTTGAATTATATGGCACATTATATATGATTAGCACTACATTCACACGTAAGTTTATAAACTTATTGTCTAACCTCCCCTGTTTTGGTCCATGCTAGCTGTGCTCTTTAGTATCACATTATGTAGACTTGTTGTTGAGGTATCTTTGTCAGTTCTACTTCTACTTCTACCCCTTGCATTTGTCTTTTTTCCTTGAAAAAGACATGATGAATCTACGACCCCTAGTATGTAAATTGCATTGTCCTAAACATTTCTCTATGTTTGATCAAGCAGTCAACTGTTTACTCTTAATTTGTATTAGATGGCTTGTGTAAAGTCAAAGGGGGAGGGGGTAAATGTCTAAAATTAGGAAGACTTGGATAGAAGTATTGTTAAGGAATTAGACTCCTAATCATTGTCTAAAATTAGGAAGAAAACTCTTAGTGCACTGCTTATAGGGTATTGTGGTTGGTGGTTAACATCTTAAAATATAAACAAGATGAGAGTCTTTCTCATCCACAGCTATCAAAATCCGTCCATCTTTGACCAAGAAAGACAGAGCAAACAAGTTCTCGACTGTTTGAGCAAAGGATTTTCTGTTTAATAAGAATTTTTCCAGTTTCACTGTCCTCTTCTCTCTAAGGATCTCAAACATTACAGCCATGTTTGTGACAGTGTCTGTTTTCTCTTCACTGGTGTTATACTATCACAAGTAAAAACAAGGTAACAGTATAACACCAGTGAAGAGAAAACATACATTGTCACAAACATGACTGTGATGTTTGAGATCCTTAGAGTGAAGAGGACAGTGAAACTGGAAAAAGTTCTTATTAAAGAGAAAATCATTTGCTCAAACAGTCGAGAACTTGTTTGCTCTGTCTTTCTTGGTCAAAGATGGGATAGGGTTTTGATAGTTGTGGATGAGAAAGACTCTTATCTTGTTTATAAATATTAATTCATCATTGTAAAATTATATATTTTACAACAAATAATTAAATATTAATATTTAAAATTATTCATAATATTAATAATTTTAAAAATATGATAGATGTGTGTGTTAATTCATTATTGTAAAATTATGCATTTTACAGTAATGAATAAAAATTAATGTTACGACGTGACCTTGAGAAGGTTGAAACACAAAAGCTTAGAAACCCATTTAAGAATCTTTAACTTATAATGTTGAGGTCAACATGTAGTCATCGATTCTTAAATTGTCCGTCTGGACAGTCTTGAAATGCACGATTATATGATTTTGTAAATATCATCTTTGTCTATTAAAATTGCTTGAATAGTCGATAGTTGAGATATTTCGGTTGCATTCCTATTGTTCTTTGAGTGTATACTAGACATGGTTGATTACACACTGTCGATTCTAATCGATAGTGTTTGATTGACCTAGTCTACGTCGTGCATTTGGAGACCATGGGGTTATGCTGCCGAAATTTCTTGATTTTCGATTATAAAGCAAGTAGATAAAGTGATATTTGCAATTCATATAATCGTGCATTTCGGGATGGGATAGAAGCCAACCCCAATTCTAAACCTAAATGAAGTGTCTTGTTGCTTTTATGTTTGTAATTCAAATTTAGGAAATGGTAATACGTTAATTACATCTAAACTGTTAATATATTATGAAATCAAATAATTATTAACATCCTAATTTTGTTTCATCTGTTAAATAATGATGAAGAGCTACTCCAATTTCATAAGGCTTATTAACATCCCAATTTTGTTTCATTCGTCGATTAGATTGAGTGTACGTATAATATATACTCCCTCCATCCCAGAAAATGCTTTACCTTTTACCCAAAATGGCATCCCGTTTGAAGCTTCACCTTTCTTAAAATGGAAAAATTTTATTAATATTCTATTATACCCACTAACTATTTCCTTCACTCATTCTCTCTCCTAATTCACTATTACACTCACAACACTTTTTAAATTTACTATTTCCTCCACTAATTCTCTCTCCTATTTTCAAATTATACTCACAATATTTTTTCTTCCCACCTATTTCCTTAATTTGCGTGTCGGGCCAAAAATGATGAACCATTTCCTGGGACGGAGGGAGTAGATTGCAATGCAGGAGTGATGTCTGTCAACGATGATCGTAGTTGGATGTACAATCGTAAGTTGCCGAATCAAAACGGTATTAATCCTGAGTTCATAAGAGGGTTGAAGGGGTTTATTGAATTTGCTACATCAAATCCCAGTCACGTGAATGGTGATAAGATTAGGTGTCCATGCGCCAAGTGTTGTAATACCAAGTTTCTATGCGTGATCGATACTCAGAAACATCTTTTGCGTAACGGGTTTGATGTTGGGTACAAACGGTGGACTCGTCATGGTGAGCAAATGATATTGTGCCCAAATGTTGCGAATAATCCCCCCAGGAATATTCATGTACCTCCTGAACCCGAACCTATTATTCCGGACAATGAAGAACCACCTTTGAATATGGAAGATATGGTTAGGGATACAGCCGGTCATGAATTCGATTGGTCAGAGAACCAACAGCAGGAACCAACTCCTGCAGCAAAGAAATTTATTGATGCTATGGACTCTGCAAAAGAGAAGGTCTATCCAGGTTGCGAGATCAGTGTGTTGGAGGCTGTAGCTGAGCTCCTTAACATAAACGCTGATTGCAATATTAGCCAGTCTGCTTATAATCGTATCATGAAAGCAATTAAGCGGTTGTTGCTGAAAGAGAATAAGATGGTTACAAACTTTTATGAGACAAAGAAGTTGGTTGGGCAGTTGGGCTATGTTATGAAAAGATTGATGCGTGTAAGAATGACTGCATGCTATTCTACAAGGAAGATTCACAGAAGACAGAGTGTTCAATTTGCGGAGAAAGTAGATATAAGCCAAATCGGAGGGGTAGTTCAAAATACAAGAAAAACAAACCACATAAGCAGTTGCGTTACATGCCGTTGATTCCAAGATTGCAACGCCTCTACGCGTCTAAATCTACTGCAGAAGCAATGCGTTGGCATAAGGAAAGTTTGCGTGAAGAGGGTGTGTTGGTTGATTCATCCCAGTGATGGGGAGGCATGGAAACACTTTGATAAGACTTATCCTGACTTTGCATCTGAAGTAAGAAATATACAGTTATGCATCTGCTCTGATGGTTTCAATTCGTTTGGTCCTGGGGCAAAATCTTACTCTTGTTGACCGGTTATAGCCACTGTCTACAATCTTCCCTCTGGTTGTGTATGAGTGATCCCTACATGTTCTTGTCGTTATTCATCCACGGACCAAACAGCCCTGGGAGGAACGTTGACGTCCATCTCCGACCTTTGATGGACGAATTGAAACAGCTTTGAGAGGATGGGGTCGAAACGTGGGATGCTTTCAAGCGAGAGAATTTCAGCATGAAGGCTGCGTTGATGTGGACAGTTAATGACTTCCCTACATATGGGATGTTATCGGGTTGGAGCACCCACGAGAAGTTGGCCTGTCCGTATTGTATGAGTGACACAAAGTCTTTCACGCTCAAGCACTCTGGAAAACCATGTTGGTTCAATTGCCATAGACAATTTCTTCTGGAGGACCACCCATTCAGGACCCAGAAGAATGCATTTAAAAAGAACAAGAATGACCATGATGAGCCCCCGATTCGTTTGAGTGGTGACGCGGTCTATAGGGAGGTATCTAGATTGCCCAATCCTCGATGGGGGAAAAAGTTTTCGAAGAGCAAAATAAAAGGGTTTGGTGCTTCCAGGATGAATAGCAAATTGAGACTTATGGCCATCCTCTAATACCTGCCTTTTGATCTCTAGGGAAGAAGGTACGCAAATCCTGCCTTTGAAGGTTAGAATCCCATCCTTGTTCAATGAAAACTCCCCAGTCTTTCCATCTTGCAATTTCTCCCTAATTTTCTTCAATTCATTGTCATTCTGCTGGGATTCCAAAAGATCTCCATATAGAGTAGGTACTGCTCTGACATTAGCAAACAACATATCACCTCTCAATTCCCGAGACACCAAGGATGATAAATGAGCCTTACAGCTAATAGCATCAGCCACCACGTTAGCCTTCCCGGGATGATAGGAAATGACACAATCATAATCCTTCAGAAGCTCCAACCAACGCCTCTGTCTGTTGTTCAATTCCTTCTGGGTAAACAAATATTTCAGGCTCTTATGATCTGTAAATATCTCAAATTTTGCTCCATATAAGTAGTGTTTCCATTTATGCAACGCAAAAACAATAGCAGCTAACTCCATATCATGGGTAGGATAATTCTGCTCCGCTGGTGATAACTTCCTTGAAGCATACGCAATTACCTTCCCATTTTGCATAAGTACACAACCCAATCCTTCTTTGGAGGCATCACTAAAAATAACAAAATTCTCACAACCCTCTGGAAGTGTAAGGATAGGAGCTGAAGTCAATCTCTTCTTCAGTTCAGTAAAGCCAGCTTCACACTTAGCATCCCATATAAATGGTACATCCTTCCGAGTCAATTTGGTCAATGGAGTTGCAATCCTCGAAAATCCCTCTATAAATCTTTGATAATACCCCGCTAAGCCAAGGAAACTACGAATCTCTGTCACTGTAGAAGGTTGTTTCCAGTTGACTACGGCCTCAATCTTTATAGGATCCACTGCAATACCAGTACTGGATACCACATGACCCAAGAAAGAAATCTGTTCAAGCCAAAACTCACATTTGCTGAACTTAGCAAATAACTGCTTCTCACGAAGCACGGATAAAACAATTCTCAAGTGCTTCTCGTGATCTTCTCTGGATTTTGAATATAACAGGATATCATCAATAAAAACCACACCGAAACTGTCAAGATACGGCTTAAAAATCATGTTCATCATGTTCATAAATACTGCTGGTGCATTGGTCAGCCCAAATGGCATAACAAGAAATTCATAATGCCCGTACCTTGTTCTGAAAGCTGTTTTAGAAATATCATCTGGCTTGATTTTCAACTGATGGTATCCGCTACGCAAGTCCAACTTGGAATATATAACGGAACCTTGGAGTTGATCAAATAAATCATCAATATGAGGAAGAGGATATTTGTTTTTGATAGTAGCTTGATTCAGCAATCTGTAATCAATATACAACCTCAATGTACCATCCTTCTTCCTGACAAACAAAACTGGTGCTCCCCAGGGTGAAACACTGGGACGAATAAAACCCCTGTCTAACAATTCTTGCAACTGAATTTTTAACTCTTTTAACTCAGCTGGAGCCATTCTGTAAGGTGCTTTAGAAATTGGTGAAGTACCTAGCAATAAATCAATACAGAACTCCACCTCTCTATCCGGAGGCATAGAATACTCAGTTGAGAATACATCACTAAACTCATTCACAACTGGAAAACAAGATAGTTCAGGAGACTTCTTACTAGAGTCTAACACATATGCCAAGTATCCCTCACACCCTTTTGATAACAACTTTCTAGCCTTTAGCGCAGATATAACATGAATGCCAAATAAAGACTTATCAGCATCAAATATAAACACAGGCACATCAGGCATAGAAAAGGTGACTCGCTTTCTGAGACAGTCCACCAAGGCATGACAATAACTCAACCAGTCCATGCCTAAAATAACATCAAAATCTTGGATTGGTAACTCTATCAAATCCACTGGCAATACATGCCCACAGATAATCACCTCACAATCATGATAGATCAAAGAGGATTCGAGGCACTCTCCTATGAGAGTAGAAACCTCTAGTACATAGGGCAACAACTTAGGCAACTTATGCAATGTGAATGCAAAATGAGATGCCACATAAGAATGAGACGATCCAGGGTCGATAAGAATACGAGCCCTGACCCCTGAGACAGGGACAATACCTCTAATGACTGCAGTGGGATCTACCGCGCCTCGACCCAAGGCAAACACTCTACCTTGTACTCTCTCTTTAGGCTTCCCCTCTACATCCCTCTTAACACCAACTCTGGCCTGGTCACCTTGCTGTCTACAACCCGCAGCTTGACCCTTTTTAAATTTAGGACAATCCTTTTTGAAGTGCCCCATCTCTCCACAATTTAGACATTTACCCTGTTTCCTCCAACAGTTGTCTTCAGAATGTCCTATCCTCTTGCAAAAGTTGCATATAGTTCCAAATTGGCTAGATACAGGACGAGTTGAAACTGTGACTGTTCCTCCCTTAGCCACTCCAGAAGTTGAAGATTTAGGCTGACCCTTGCTCTGACCTGAACTCTGGCCTGGAAACTTAGTCTTGATTCCACTACCTTCAGGTTTACCCCGATGTTCTTCGATGTCATTTTCAATTCTGTATGCCATATTAACTGCTGCCTGGTAGTTGGGAAAATCATGAGTCAACAATTGTTTTCTGAACTCCAACCTCAGTCCCTTAACAAACCTGTAGACTCTCCTTCCTTCATCTGGTACAAGATGTGGACAATACCTTGCTAGCTCTGTAAATTTTGCAGAATACTGGGCCACTGCCATTGCCCCCTGCTCAAGCTTCAGGAACTCTACCTCTTTCTTGTCCTTAGTAATCACGGGAATGAAATGCTCTTTAAATCTCCCAGTAAAGTTGTCCCAAGTTTGGGGCGTGTGGTCCCGCTCCGAACTTTCCTTAAGAATTTGCCACCAATGCTCTGCAGGACCTTCCAGTTTGAACACTGCACATCTGATTTTTTCTTCATCTGTACTCTCCATTGCCACAAAAATCTTATTCATAGATTCCAACCATCTCTCAGCTATCACTGGATCTGGATCCCCGTTGAAGCTTGGTGGAGCCATTTTGATAAACTTTTCTAACCCATGTTCTAGCCTTGCCTCGGGTTGCTGCTGTGCCTGACCCTGAGCTGCCATATTCTGAAGGAAAACGCGGAACATAGCCATCATTTCAGCATTCTGGTTTCCCCCAGCTCCCATGTCACCAATATTCCCCTGATCCCTCTACTGGTCTTCACCAGTTCCGGCCATTACAATAATCCCTGCATTAAACACTCGGCGTCAGATATCACACACTCCCCCTTAGACTAGACATCTACCCTTGACTTCTAGCCAAAGCTCTGATACCAGCTGTGTGCGCCTCCCAACCCCCGGAACCTATAAACTCGTGTCCCATGATGGAGGGTGCCAAAATACCTTTAAAAAAAACTTTTCTTTATATTACTTGAAAAGTATAACACCCCTTTTTCAAAACAATTTCAAAATAACCCCTCTATTTGGAGGTGATATATAAACCTGTTTAACCAGTTATAACCTGTATAAGTTACAAGTACTACAACTGTAAAGGCTTACACAAGCCAACTTTAAAACAAACCAATCCCAAGTTTAATTACAACACAACACAACTGAAACATGTTTATAAAAGTTTTATATACAAAACTTTTCCCAAAAGAATAACAACCACAATCTATTCTCAACTCCCCAAACCAACACATACCCTGACAACCCAAAAGATGTCCAAACTCCTTTCCGGCCTCACCGGTCCGGTCCTCCTGTCTCAGCGGGATCTAAAACAATAAAGGTAGAAGGGGTGAGAATAAATCTCAGCAAGCTATTATGTATGCAACAATATGCCATACAATATACAACACATAAACAGGTTGCTCAATATCAAATATGTAACACATAAACAGGTTGCTCATAATCACATTGGTAAAGCGGTAAACACATTCCGTTACCTTCTCTTTACCTTTCCCATCTGAATCATATCTAGTACAACGGTGGGAGTAATACTCCGCTCATTTGTGAACTGCTGGTGCATATTCACGTCTTATACGATCCCTTTCAGAGACCCATATAAGATATTAGTTATCTTAGGAACTGACTGCACATATCCATAGAAGCTGTAACCCCAATATGTGGCCACAGAGGGGGGAGAGGTCACAGGTATAAGGAAATCTAAGCACCTTATGAAATATTTTCTCATAAGTGATAGTATTCCATATACCCCCAAGGATCAGCTGATATAACCACATTCAAGCACATAATAGATACTTGAAAATATATCCACCCCATGGGATATCAATACATAACATGGTACTTATTCCTCATGTTAAACCAATCACAATAGTGCAACATGTATTTAAACACTATTGAATAACAACAATCCAATGACATGGTATTAATACTCATGCTCAACAAATGAAACAGTGCAACACGTATTTAAACACTATGTGCACAATCAACCCTGAATATGTAAGCACATATGGGCACAATGTATATCACGTAAGCCCTACATACTCATTACACAATCTATAATCCAGTAACAGGGTATTAATACTCCTGCCCAAACCAATGACGTAGTACAACATTTATTTAATGCACTATATAAACCGATAACCATATACAAGTAACCACGTAGAGGTACAATGACATACAAGTAGCCCTACGCGTTCATAACATAACATTAAACACCTTCTATAAAGGTTTCATAACAAATTACCAAGTTTTACTAACTTTGGTTCAAGTTTCACAATTGCCTTTCAACCATTTTCAGGTCAATATTTAAAGACCTTTGCTTTATCATTTTGGGTCATTTCAGACTCCATTGTATAGTAATAATGTTGTACCAGTATTATAGTTATAGAAGGATCAATTCCATACTAGATTACTTAGGGTTACATGCTTGCAAAATCAGCCTCAGAAAACTGTCCTGGGCACGAGTCGTGCCCAACTTCCGCATGACTGGTTTAAATGTCATGACTACTATATACGAGTGAAAGGGCTGGGGAACGACTCGTGCTCATGGGCACGAGTCGTGCCCTTGCCCAGAAACTGCTGTTCATGAAGAGTATCAACAGGACAAAGCACAACAACCTTATTTCCTTCATACTCTTTCCTTTCAGCTCAACTTTACCCAGTTTAAACATCAATATATTGGTTATAAATACACAACATACTCCCTCCAAGCCATGTAACACATATACAACATATTCCAAATCCACCCACATCATTTTATAACCCTCTGGCATGTTCATTCAACCCAACTTATTTTCTTTTCATTTCAAACCAAGTAAAATGATCTGAAACTGTCACAACTTATTTATAACATCATAATATCATCATTATATATATTATGAACAGTTATAGAATGGAATCATAGTAACTTACAAAAAATAGGCCGAAATAAAATGAAGATTTAATCGGCTATACTTGTTCTAATCAACCTCCTGAGCAATAATTTGAAGTCGGAATTAACAACGGATCAACGGTTGATTTTCTAGGATTTTCTGAAGGTAACCCTAGGTTATAGGATGATACGTAGTACTGAGAGAGAGAAAGAGAACAACTGATAGAATAAGAAGGTTCTGGGAAAAATTAAGATTTATATAAACAAAATTACACATAGGCTCCTCCAGGTTTGAAAACCTACAATCAACCACCTTATACTTATATTTACACTCAAGCTCCTCAAGGCTTTTTATAACATTTCATTTCAAATTTCAAATATCATCACTTTACTACACAAATTTCCATTTATTCATTTAGACATTATATAATCCATATTGATTCATTAATATCTAAAATCAAGTAATTTATCAACTTATGAAAATAACACATAACCAAATCCCATTTACCAATCCAAATACCAAAATGAACACATAATCATTCCAAATGCCAAAATGCATAAGATGAAATGCAATGCACTCCAACCCCACGTGCTCCACGTGTGACCAAAATAGTGCCTAGGCTTAGGGTCGTGACACAATACGTGCTTACAAAGGAAAACAAACACCTCCTCCTGAAATGGCTCAAGGATTTAAAGCTTCTAGATGGTTACGCATCTAACATTAGTAACTGTGTCAATGTAGAGGAGGGGAAAGTGCAGGACTTGAAGAGTCAAGATTGCCACATTTTGCTGGATAGACTACTTCTGATTGCTCTCAGGGATCTCTTTCCTGACAATATTTGGGTGGCGTTAACAGAGCTAAGTGAGTTCCGAGCATTAACATTGACCACACTACGTGTTGATCACATGAAAAAGCTTGAGGAGAGCATCGTAGTGACTTTGTGCAAACTTGAGAAGATATTTCCTCCTTCATTCTTTGATTCTATGGAGCATTTATTGGTCCACTTGGCATACGAAGCTAGAGTCGGTAGTCCAGTTCAATATAGATGGATGTATCCATTTGAGAGGTAATTGAATTTATTCTATTTCTAAATAATTTGAGCGTTAACAATATACCTTCTTTAACATTATTTATGTTTTAATCTACAAATGACTTTTAGGTATCTAGGGTTGGCCGCAATTATGATGATGGTTGTCCGTCTAATGGAAATATCTCTGTATTTTCATCCCCTGGTTGGTTCCTAGGCAAACGGGTTGGTACGCGTATGTTAACCGCTAAACAGTTTGTCGCGGTCTCACTTTATGTTCTTCTTAACTGTGACGAGGTTGAGGAATATATCAAGTAAGTCATTGATGTTATATTTACACCTCATCGATTAAATTATGCATGTTTAATTACCTGCATATGAAATGCCTTGTTTAACCCTATTGCAGAATGTTTGAAGATTTAGCTCAGGATTTATCTCCAGAACTCATCGCAATTAGGATAGACAGAGAATTTCCAAACTGGCTAAGGAAATATGTAAATATTTTGTTTCATTCAAATTTATTCTATACACTTTTTTAAACATTCAATCTTAAAATTGTATTAAATTGGTTATATATTGTCTTATAGATAACTGAACATCCGGGTGATGCCAAAGCTGCGAGGTTAAGACATTTAGCAGCAACTCCGTACTTGAACGTTAATTTATACAACGGTTATTTCGTGAATGGCTATGTGTTTCATACCAAAGCTTATGGGGGCTCTAAATTAACGTGGAATAGCGGTGTGAAGCTTCAAGGAAACCTTTATTATTATGACGTCCTAAAAGAAGTAGTCAAGGTGGAGTATTTGGGTGGAAACAATGTTGTCTTGTTCAATTGTGAGTGGCGAGATGTTGTGCGAGGTGTTAAGAAGCACGCCATATTTGACTTCGTCGATGTAAAGGACTCGTCCAGACATGTTGGCGATGACGTCTTCATCTTAGCATCTCAAGCACAACAGGTATACATGACTCCCTACCCTCGTCGGTGACCCGACGGATGGTGGGCTGTCTGGAAGACCAAGGCTAGGAGCATGATTGACAACCTACTCTCGTCGACAACTACAGAGTCGTCATTAGAAACACCCTATCAAGAGGATGAAATGCCAGTGCCACCTAACGTTTCATCAGCTAATCATCCATTAGATGATGTCACTCATATTCCTCAAAATGTTAATGAACCCGAGGAGGATTTCTTACCAGTAAATTTGCCACAATTTGCCACCTCCTCTGCCTCGTTCAGGTCATCTCACGCACATTGAAATTGATGAATCAGAGAAAGAGGAAGAGGAAGAGGACGTCAAACCAGAGTTTGATTCATTAGAGTCCGAAGACGAAAATGAAGAACTTGAGTTTTGTAGTAATTCAGAGTCCAGTGATGATGATGGGGACGAAGATTAATAATAGTTTAAAGTTGTATATGTATTGTGAATGATTTAGATTGTTAGAACTTTAAATTTATTTTAGTGTATTTAGATGTATTGTGAATGCTTTAGATTATTTTACGTAAAATCTAGGGAGAAACGCGTTTCTCCATAAGTTATGGAGAAACGGGTTACGGGTATCCAGAAGCTATTGAAAGGATATCCAGAAACTTTTTGTATTGGCCATGACCTTGTCCCATGGTTACTCGATATCTCTCAAAGGTTCTGGATATCAGAACCCTTTGAAAGGATATCCGAGAAGCTTATGAAAGTGATATCCAGAAACCTTCAAAATGATATCCAAACTTTCAAAATGTTTCGGATATTCATTCTGATGGTTTACGGATATACATTTGAAGGTTTCTGGATATCCGAAAACCTTCAATAAGCATTTTCCTGGTCTTGGCCTTGGATTTGGCTTCAAATATGTTTACGGATATTCATTTGATGGTTTCGGATATACATTTGAAGGTTTCGGATATCCGAGAAACCTTGAATAAGCAATTTGTGGTCTTGGCCTTGGATTTGGCTTCAAATATGTTTCTGGATATCCGCCCAAAGGCTTCTGGATATCCGTTCCAAAGCTTCTGGATATCCAGAACCCTTTGAGACCGATATCCAGAAATTTTCTTCTGGTTATCAAACGTATAGTTTCTGGCTATTAAAAACGCGTTTCTCCATAGTTATGGAGAAACGCGTTTCTCAGCAGACCTACTCATTATTTTAAAGTTTTATATGTATTGTGAATGCTTTAAATTTATTTTAAGAAGATCTGTTAATATATTGTTTCCTATTGTTAAAGTTTTATATTTTAATATTTTTAGTGTATTTAGATGTATTGTGAATGGTTTAGTTTATTAGAACTTTAAATTTATTTTAAGTAGATCTGTTAATATATTATTTCCTATTATTAAAGTTGTATATTTTAATATTTTTAGTGTATTTAGATATGAGTTCTAGTAGAGCGGGCGGGAAGACACGCCCGGTGTACACATCTATTACTGGGACGCAACCATCCCGATCTGATACCGGTGCTACCGGTGATAGTGATGCCGACCCTACACATAGTAGTACCAGCTCCTCCTCTGGGGGTCGATACTCCTACGAGTCCTACTCTTGTTGATTCTGAGGGGAGGATGTTTCTCTGGATATCGCCACATTATGAACAGTAAGTAACTCTTCATTAAGGTAATGTGTTAATGGTTTTTATTTAAAGCCTAAATGTTAGTTTGTTATTAAAATATTATAATTAACAATGATTATACTCTTTTAATTTTATAATGTTATCATTATATGTTGTAGTTGAAATTTACATGGACTGAGGACATAGACGAGGGGATGGTTAAACAAATTTTCATGGAGCAGTGTAAGAAGTTATTTCGGGATCATATTGGTAACATATTTATCTATCCTTAATTAGTTTAATAAATAAAGATTATACTCTTTTAATTTTATAATATTATCATTATATGTTTATGTGATATTCATATTTTTAATAGGTAACACGAAGTTTCGATTCTATACTCAGCGGCTGAAGAAAGGATTAGCGCCCGAGACACCGACTTGGATGACCGAGGAGGTGTTTCGTAGATTTTGCGAGTATTGGGGGTCGGAAGGGGCGATAACGAAAGCCCAACAGGCTCGGGCAAATAGAGAGAGCTCCTCGGGGTCGGCGACAAAGCATACGATGGGGACGATCAACGTCGCCGAGCATCATATGCGTATGGTATGTATGTTAGTTTAAATGTAGTATATATTGTTTCACTTCATATTTCACTTGGTGATCATTTTAAGTTTATATACGTATGTTAGCTGGGGAGCCATGTTGATGCTATGAAATCCATGGTTTTAGTTTATATACTGTTTCACTTCATATTTCACTTGGTGATCATTTTAAGTTTATATATGTATGTTAGCTGGGGAGCCATGTTGATGCTATGAAATCCATGGTTTTAGTTTATATACTGTTTCACTTCATATTTCACTTGGTGATCATTTTAAGTTTATATACGTATGTTAGCTGGAGAGCCATGTTGATGCTATGAAATTGATGGTTTTAGTTTATATACTATTTCACTTCATATTTCACTATGTGATCATTTTAAGTTTATATACGTATGTTAGCTGGGGAGCCATGTTGATGATATGAAATCCATGGTTTTAGTTTATATACTGTTTCACTTCATATTTCACTTGGTGGTCATTTCAAGTTTATATACGTATGTTAGCTGGGGAGCCATGTTGATGCTATGAAATCCATAGTTTTAGTTTATATACTGTTTCACTTCATATTTCACTTGGTGATCATTTTAAGTTTATATATGTATGTTAGCTGGGGAGCCATGTTGAGGATATGATCCTAACCAACTTGAAAATAGTAGGCTCAATCTTCAATAAAATTAAATGGTTTAACATGAATTAACAGAAAGTAAAAAAAATTAAAAAATATAGGAATAAAGTTAGAAACTAACTTGATTAGTATAGGACTCTTTGAGAAACTAACTTTATCATTATATACTTCTGTTGATATTTGTTAGTCAAATATATAAATAGCTTTACTTTAATGATTATAGGAAAAGGAACATGGCCCCGATGTTGGTTTTGTGGATGTGTTCGTTAGCACACATGTTAGAAATCCTACATCCCCCGATCAACCTCCGCATTGGGTTGATGATCGATCTGCATCGGCCTTTGTAAGTAAACTATCATTAAAATACTTGCTTTTGAATATGTAAATTTATTTATGTATATTGTGTATATGATTATATTTGTTTATTTTATTTTGACAGAATACATATCTTGTCGCCGTTACGCCCGAAGGTACTCCTCCCGGCCAGCCTATTCCATTTGTGCCTGAAGTTTGGCAAGCGGTCACCTCAGATGGACATCCAAAGAGAGGAGACCGAGTGTTAGGGATGGGGGATCGCGGGCTGCAATGCCCATCGTCATCGATTGGCCATCGCTCGAAGGTGATCAGGTCCGATCCTCAGTATGTTTCGAGGATCTCCACTTTGGAGGCAAGCTTGGCTGAGGAGAGACGCTTGGCTGCGCAGTATCGGGAGGAGACAGAGGAAAGGTTAGCTGAGGAGAGACGCTTGGCTGCGCAGTATTGGGAGGTGACAGAGGCAAGGTTGGCTGAGGAGAGACGCTTGACAGAGCGTCGATTTGAGATGATGATGGCCCAGATGCAGAGTATGCAGCCTCAGGGGTATTCCCACATGCACTCGAGTACCGGCTCCCCTTCTACTCTATTTCCGGGAGTCTTTTCCAGTCCCCCCCCCCGCCACCTCCCCCGATGTGAGTTTGTACTATTTTATACTTTCTTGTAATTACATTTGTGATGTCCCGATTTTCAGTCTCCCCCCATTTAATATTTGTTTGTAATAACATTTGTGATGTTCCCATTTCAAGTCTTCTCTCCCTCCCCCGATTTGGGTATTGGGTGTCCCGATTTCCTGTCTCCCCCCACCCCCCCTCCCCACCGATTTGGTACTGGGACCCCCCCCCACCGATTTGGTACTGTATTTTTTATTTTTAAATTTATAGTTTTAGTTATATCAATTGTTATATCAGGTACAAAAAAAATATTATAATTGATATTTATGTTTTTTTTTAATTTATTGCATTATCAGCGACGGAAATTTCCGTCGCTGAGTTAATTTATTTTATTTTAATCTTTATTCCAGCGACAGAATATTCCGCTGGTGAAATAAAAATTTAATTAAAATAAATTAACTCAGCGGCGGAAATTTCTGTCGCTGATGTAATTTATTTTAATTAAATTTTTATTTCACCAACGGATTATTCCGTCGGTGAAATAAAGATTAAAACAAAATAAATTAACTCAGCGACGGAAATTTCCGTCGCTGTTGTTATTTAATTTAATTAAATTTTTATTTCAGTGACGGAATATTTCGCCGGTGAAATAAAAATTTAATTAAATAAAATTTCAGCGACGAAAATTTCCGTTGCTGACCACCGACGGAATACGATTTCCGTCGGTGTACACCGGAGGAAATTGGTCTGCCGGTCCACTGCGACGGGTTGCCAGCGACGGATCACCGACGGAATAATTACGCCCGTTGAAGAGCTTTAGCAACGGAATTACCACTTTAGTGGCGGAAATTTTCGCCGCTAAAACATGTTTTTCTGGTAGTGCGAGCTCGGTATATTTGGGCAGGGCATGGGGTTGCGAGTTTATTATTTCGTTGTGGTGCGACCCTGCCAGATGTCTTATCTCCCGTGATTCAACACAAATTAGTAGTGACCGGATTTTTTGGGGGTTCATTTGATCGGAAGAGTGCAGTATGATTGGTCTTTGTTTGAGGCGTTTATTGTGAGATGGCGTCCGAAAACCCATACATTACACCTATCTGTCGATGAGATGACTATCACCTTAAATGATATCGACATGCTTTTCGGGTTGTCGATTGATGGGTTACCTGTTACCGATTCATAATTACCTGTGCTTCCATATTGGCATAGTTTATGTTGGGAGCTTTTAGGTGTTGTCCCACCTGATGCAGCGTTTGATGGAAGCAGTCTAAAGCTTAAGTGGCTTAAGACACAATATTCTGATTTTGGTAGCCTCCCCGATGCTTCCCCCCTCCCCTGATCTTGTTGATAGGTATACGTGTGCCTACATCTTGATATCCCTTGGGGCTACTGTGATTCATGATCGTACCAACAACAAGGTGAAGTTGCTTTATCTCCCGTTTTTTTAAAGATATTGATAGGATACACGTGTATATATGGGGTTGTGCGTGTTTAGCCTTTTTATATTGGGAACTTTGTTGTGCTACTCACCCTGAAACTAGATAGAGTGGTGGATTTCTGAATATCTTGCATGTATGTTATAACATTTTAATTAAAAGTTATGATGTTGGTTACTTTTTTTTATTTTGAAATCATATATTTTGTATAGTATTTGATATATACTCCCTCTATCCCATTACAAATGGTACAAAATGAGTTTTGTACAAAAATTAAGTAAAGTGTATAGTGAAATAAGTGTTGTAATTATAAAAAGTGAGGTATACGAGAGAAAGCGGGGTAGGGAATAGTAGGTGGATAGATGATGTGAGTATAACAAGTGGGTTCCATGAATAAATAAGTATTAAAAACTTTCCTTTTTTGGCTTGTGCCTTTTGTAATTGGACATCAAAATGGGGATTTTGTGCCTTTTATAATGGGTCGGATGGAGTATATTTTATGGATACAACTTTGGGTACGGGATAAGTTGCTATGTACGTAACCTATTTCTCTTAGTTCAAATGAGGATTCGGATCAGGGCAAAATGCCATTGTGGTGCATTTATACATCTATAAACGACTATTCCATTTGAAATGTTCTTGTTTTAATGCATTTTGGAACTTTTTACTTATACATTTTCCATTTATTAAATTTCAAGTGGATTTGACGATTATCTTTTAAATATGTTACTACACACAACCTGCGCAACTATCAAGATCAGTTAGCAAAACTGACCGAGTATCAGGTAGTGTGGCAGCCATATAGTGATCGGCAGGCTCCACCTTATTGCCATTAGGGAGAAGGTAGAGTGGCACCTCCCAGATCATGTTTTGAGGCAGTTTGGCATGATGCAGGGGATCCAAGAACGTAGGGAAGAAGTTTCACAAGGTTGACCGCCACGGGAATAGCCATGTCCTTTAGAGTACCCGACACCGACGATATATAGCAGCTTGGGAACAATGGCAGGATGCAATGGTTGATGGGCAGATGGGATATAAGATTATGCATTACACTCAACCCACCAAATTGAGCATAAACATCGAATATTATATCCATACATGCATTATCTTGAATACAAAATGAAAAGTACTCACCCATCCCGCTATCAAGTGAATGGGCATATCTTTAAATTACTTCCAACTCATATTGTCATTGATCTACACCCATCGCCTTATATAATTTATCAATCAATTGATTGTATCTCTCTATCTACAATGATCCCTAATCTTACATTTCAGCCCTTTCTGAAAATGAGGACCATCAATTGGACGTTCATCATCACCTCCCTAATAGCACATGAAAATAAGTGAAACTCCGTTAATTTTTAACCCTACATTACACAATCAAGATTTAAAACCTTCAAAAACCCTAATTTTAACATTTATATCTATAATGTACGAACACACAAAAAAACCCTAAACTTTATACTAATAAACACGAGTATATAGAATGATTGATATGTTGATGATTTACCTTTATTCTTAGTCTTGACGAGTTATTAAGTTAAAATATGTGAAAATTGAGTTTTTTCGCATCTTCTTTTTGTTGGAACAAAATGATCCATCAAACCATGAACCGACTCACAACTAGATTAAGAATGAGAGGAAGATGAAGACAGAAGCGTGTACCTGAAGAATCCATGATTGTGTTCTTGATCTTGTTCTTGAATGAACGAAGAGAGTAGGGAGATAGTACTTCTAAATGATAGTACCCACACTTGTTCTTCTTAGATGAATGAAGAATGTTTTGACTGAATTGTAAAATAATGTTAAGTGTCTCTAAATGACTGATGGATAGCCTTTATATAGATAGAGAAGGGGCACTTCATTTAGGGACTACACCCTTTCATAAAGATGATGGTGTGAAGTTACCATTATGCCCATCATTTAATGGTACTTACACCTAATGGAATTCTACATATTTGGTCTATACTTTAACATTATTAAATGATTATAACATATGGAATTTAAATAACACATATTATTAATCCATGTTCTAACAATCTCCCACTTGGATTAATATTAATATGTATCTTTTACTAAATAAATTCCTTAAATCATTTATAATATGAACGACAACCCTTATGTGCACGTTTATTGTCATCCAATACAATCACGTCCATTAGTCTTATAAGTATAGGGACTAAAGGGGCAGTCGTTGTAATTGATTCGCAACTAAACCCACATTAATCACATACTCCCTCTGTCCCGGTTCACTTGGCACCAACTTTTTGGGTGTAGGAATTAAGGAAAAGTGATGTAAGAAAGAGAAAAAGTTAAATGTTGTGAGTATGAAGAATTAAATAGGAGAGAGAATGAGTGGGAGGAATAGTTAGGAGAGAGAATGTTGTGAGTGTAAAAGTGAAGTAGGAGAGAGAATGAGTGGAGGGAATAGTGAATATTCTTTTCCATTTTGGGCAGTGCCAAGTGAAGTGGGATGACCCAAAATGGAAATTAGTGTCAAGTGAAGTGGGACGGAGGGAGTATATATATCCAACTAAATGACATAGATTAAGTATAGATATGTAGCATGGAATATTAATGAATATATATGAAGAACGCATATATATATTCTCCAACTAGTCCTACTTAACCAAATGAGATCAATATAAAACAACACAAAGAAATAGAAAACAACACAAACTCCCACTGATTTAAGCATTATCAAAAATTGTTTCACCCATATGAGCAGTATGCTCGTGAAACATCAAAAGAGATTACGCTTTACAAAAATGGATCCAATAACATGGAGTTTGATCCTATAAGTTGTATATCTATTTGTTCATTTTATACTTATTTCTCTTTAACAAGAGACATAACCATATGATGTCTTTCGACATCTTTGCATCCATTAAAACATAATCGGAATACTTAATGATCTCAAAATGATCCAATTTTATATACATAAGCATGTAGTTTAATGTTTTATAGGTACTTCATCATTCTTTTGGATGCGACTTAATGTTTTTCTTTCCGAATTGCTTTGGTATTGACCAAGCATCCCAATAATAAATACAAGGTCTGTACGAGTACAGACTTGCGCATACATTAAGCTTCCTACTGCCGGTGCATAAGGGATATTTTCCATATACTTGGATTAAAAATTAATTTTAGGACATTACTTTAAACTGAATTTATCTCCCTTAGAGACAGGGGTGTCATGTGGTTTACAATTTTCCATGCTAAACCTTTGTAATACCTTCTCTATATAGCTCTTTTGTGATAATTCCAAAATACCTCGTGAATGATCACGATGAATTTGGATTCCTAATACAAAAGATGCCTTACCAAGATCTTTCATCTCAAATTTGTTTGAGAAATTTCTTAGTTTCTTTTAGAAGGACCTTATCATTACTAGCAAGAAAAATATCATCCACATATAAGACCAAAATAATAAATCTACTCCCACTGAACTTATGGTACACACAATCTTCACCAAGATTCATTTCAAAGCCAAATGAAAGAATAACTTGGTTAAATTTTAAGTACCATTGACGAGATGCTTGCTTAAGCCCATAAATGGATTTCTTAAGTTTACAAACCAGTTGACTAGTTTGATCCGAATTAGTCACCATTTCTGGTTTCTTCATATAGATAGTTTCCTCAATGTCGCCATTGAGAAAAGCTGTCTTAACATCCATTTGATGAAGCTCAAGATCATAATGTGCCACTAATGCCATAATGATCATAAAAGAGGTTTTAGAAAATATCGGAAAAAATGTTTCTTTATAATCAATGTCTTCCTTTTGAGTAAATACATTAGCAACAAGACGTGCCTTATATCTTTCCATATTACCTTGCTAGGTAATGGGACAAGATCCCAAATGTCATTGTCTTTCATTGATTTTAACTCCTCATTGATGGCATTGATCCACTTATGAGAATTAGGACTATTAATGGCTACATGGAAGGTGATTAGATCATCTCCCACTAAACCTAAGGTGTCCTAATTCTCCGCAAGATACATATCATAAATATTCGGAATAACACTTCTTCTTTCTCTAGTAGATCTCCTTAAGGGCACCGGTTCATCCTCATTTTGAGGTTGTTGAATTTCATTATGTCCAACATTTCATGTTGTCCGTTATTTACGGGAGTCTCTATATTATTTTGAATTGTATGTTCTTTGTTGAATTTCAGGTACAATTACTTGATTTTCAACAGGAACTAAAGTTTGAGGAATAAAGAGTGGTTCCTCTAACTCTTCAAATTCAAAATCATTACTATTTCTCCCACTAAATTCAACATCCTCAAGGAACCTAACATTGCCAGTCTCGAAAAAATGTTCTATTTTTCGGGTCATAAAATTTATATCCCCTAGATCTCTCGGCATACCCTACAAAATAGCTACTAACAGTATTAAGGTCCAGTTTGCCCTCATTAGGCATATAAGGTCTAGCATCTGCTGGACACCCCATATATGAAGATGATTTAAGGACGGTTTCTTATTCGTCCATAACTCATAAGGGGTTTTGTCGGTAGCTTATGAAGGTGTTCTATTGAGAATATAAGCTGCGGTTTTTAATGCTTCGCACATAATGAGTGAGGTAAAAAAGTACAAGAAAACATACTTCTTACCATATCCTTAAGGATTTATGTCTCTCCAATATACTATGCTAGGTTTACCCGGCATGGTGTAGTGAGGGACAATCCTACACTCTTCAAAATAGCGAATATAAAGGACCCGGACGTTATTCACCCAATACGTTATACCGTCCGTAGTTTTCACTACCATGATCGGATTTAACGTTCTTAATAGTCTTTCTTATCCTTAAAAGACTTGAAAACGACCAATGATTGAAACTTTACATGAAGAAAATAATGTATCCATAACGAGAGTAATCATCCATGAACGTAATGAAATATTGTTGACCATTCCATGAAGGGTTAATGAATGGTCCACAAATGTCCATATGAATTAGTTCCAAGACGTTTGATACTCTCAAAATTCTATTTTCTTTAATGTTTGTAAATTTATTCTTTAAAACACTTAATGCAAAAGTTTTATCTGGAGTATCAAGTTGTTTTTAGGATTCCCTCCGACATAAGCTTTATCAATTCTCCCTTTGAAGATATGACCCAAACGCCTATGCCATAGAATACAAGAATTTTCACTTGATAAATTTTGCTTAGTGCCTTTAGTTTTGGTTTCATCATTATGGGACTCATTCATTTTCTTGATTGTGTCAAGTAAATTAAGATTATCAATATATGACAAAGTACTAGTACCGACAAATTTTTGGAATTTAAAATAAAGATCACATTTATTATTCCCAAAAGAACAAGAGTAACCTTCCTTGTCCAAAATTGTGATAGATATTAAATTCCATCAAAAGATGGTACAATGAATGTATTATTTAATACAAAATAATAGCCAGTACTTATCATTAATCTAAAAGTCCATATGCCTATAACTTCAACCGGATTTCCAGCTTCCATTTAGATGTATTTCTCATCTTCACTGGGGATTCGGTAATTCAGGCAACCCTGCATACATGAACTAATGTGAGTTGTTGCACCAAATACAACCACTATGTATATTAAGGAATTGAAACCAAATTTGCCTTAGTACAAACAAGACCAAATGACATACCATCCTGAATTCGCCATTCGCGATACTTATGGTAGTCGTTCTTCATGCGAGTAAGGTCCTTGCAAAAGAAGCATTTCTTGACTTTATGATCTTTAAATGATCCCTTATGCTTCTTACTTGCAACCGCAATTTCCTTCCCTCTTCTCTTAATCCCACGAGAAGAAGTAGATGTTGAGTGAGTACTTTCTAATTTAAGATATTTCATCCTATCTTCCTCTAATGTCATATGTGAAAGTAATCCATTAATATTCCACTTGTACTTTCGACATTTATAGATCACCTCAAAAGGACCAAATTGAGGAGGAAGATATATCAAAACTAAGTGCACGAGCAAATCTTCCGAAATCTCTAACTTAAGTGCCTTTAGTTTGATCGAAAGATGAAATAATTCAATAATGTACTCCTGAAGATTTTCCTCACCCTTGTACCGAATGGAAACAAGTTTCCACAAGAATTCAAGGAAAAATTCAGCATTTTCGATCTCAGAGACATTGTCCAAAAATGTCTTTGAAACTGCATTTTCCATGATCATTAGACTCACGCGGTTGGACCGTTCCCATTGCTCAACATTTTTCCGTTCTATAACGGTATTTCCTTTAGTGAGAGCAGCGGGACTTGATTCCCCTAATGCTTGATCGATGTCCATATTGCCTAAGATCATTGTTATATTATTTTTCCAAGTTTTAAGTTTAGTCCCAGTAAGCAAAGGTACATCATTTATAACAGTAGTTACGGATGAAGCATTAATCAAATCTAAAGGAGAAGAACAAGAATGGAACAAAACATATATAAGAAACTACATAATGATTAATTATATCAAATGAATTCCATCCAAATAAAGATAATCAACATGACATCAAGACTAATCTTTGGATTGCGAATTGACTCACAATTTGATTTATCTTAGGGTGAACAAATAATTCAAACAATACATTTTAAATACTTGCCTTCCTTTGGGCCGGTTCAAGTATAAAAAATGTCCTAAAGTTTAAGGTACTTGTTACCCGGCAATAAAGAATTTAAACAATTCACTTTAAACACCCGCCTTCCTTTGGGATGGTTCACAGCATTTAAAATGACCAAAAGTTTAGTTCAATTATTACCCCATGAATGTAAACACTTAGTCAATAACAAGGTCTCCTTTGGGAAACAAGCATGTTATCACATATCAATATTTACATTCATCACTTTAACAAATTTGTATTTAAATAACGTAAATTGCTTTGGCAACAATATTATTTAAACAATGAATAAATTTGTTTAAGCATATAATTAATCATACTTTAGGGCACTTAAGACTTTAAGGTAAGTTCTGAAAATTTTAAATGGTAAAGAAACAAACAAAATTTATTAATAAAAGACAATATCCTTTTGTTCTACCGGTCCATTCTTAAAGTTTGATAACTCTAAGAACCGCCGAAGCGCGACTGGTGTCCAGATACTATAATTTATTAATAAATTATCACAAATGACCAAAAGGGCACGAATGACCAAAAGGGTGTAGTTCTATAAACATTTAAGCTTCTGCATACATGGGCGGTCGCTCAGGTCAAGGTGGGCGACCGCCCAAGCTTCAATTCCACAAATATTCAAGTCGCTGTACACATGGGCGACCGCCCAGGTCAAGATGGGCGACCGCCCAAGCTGCATTTCCACAGACATTGAAGTTGCTGTACACATGGGCGACCGCCCAGATCAAGATGGGCGACCGCCCAAGCTGCATTTCCACAGACATTGAAGTTGCTGTACACATGGGCGACCGCCCAGATCAAGATGGGCGACCGCCCATGTGCCCAGTGCCCAGATTTGACGAAAAGTCACCATTTTTAACACCCTTTTATGAACAGTTTTGAACCAAATAGAGAGAGCCATACCCCCGCACCCCCCTTTGTGATCTGATACCAGTCTACACGTCGGCTAGGCCCGCGCCCTCGGAGGGCGCCGGGCCCTTTGCCAGGACATCGAGTATGAATCTTGGGGTAATCTTGTATGAACCATTGTGCCTCTTGATTTTACCATTATTTCCAGAAATTGAATGAAGTTCTTAATTTAATGGTGACTCAATTTTCAACCAAAGTAAGTAGATCCGCATACTCACAACACATTTAAAAAATGCGTGGCTATGCATATGAACAAACTCACAACGCATCCAAGGATGGTGGCTATGTTCAAAAAATGGGATAATCTTACATTAAGGGTTGAAAGCCTTTTGAGTAAAAAAAAAAAAGAAATAGAATGAAGTTATGAATATGATACTCTTAGACAAGATGAGTATCATGAACAAGAACAAAACCAAATGAAATCACACAAGGATTACAAATATGAAATAAATTAAAGCACAAGGCTCTATAATCATTTCAAACTCAATCTAGTATATGAGTAAGCTCTGATACCAATTGTTGGAACATAATGATCCATCAAACCATGAACCGACTCACAACTAGATTAAGAATGAGAGGAAGATGAAGACGGAAGCATGTACCTGAAGAATTCATGATTGTGTTCTTGATCTTGTTCTTGAATGAACGAAGAGAGTAGGGAGATAGTACTTCTAAATGATAGTGCCCACACTTGTTCTTCTTAGATGAATGCAGAATATTTTGACTGAATTGTAAAATAATGTTAAGTGTCTCTAAATGACTGATGGATAGCCTTTATATAGATAGAGAAGGGGCACTTCATTTAGGGACTACACCCTTTCATAAAGATGATGGTGTAAAGTTACCATTATGCCCATCATTTAATGGTACTTACACCTAATGGAATTCTACATATTTGGTCTATATTTTAACATTATTAAATGATTATAACATATGAAATTTAAATAACACATATTATTAATCCATGTTCTAACACTTTTCTCTATTCTCAACAATTATGTGTGTGTTTAAGGTTAGAAACTATCTACCCCCAACCTTATCTACAATTCAAAAATTATGCTTAAACTTTGTGTAGCAAGTTTAAAATTTAATTTACCCTATTTATATTTAGATTAAATAGACTGAAAAATAAAAAATAGAAAAGAAAACTCGCTAAATGTTGTATCGAGTTTAAATGAATATATAATAAACTCGCCATATGAAATAGCGAGTTTTAAAAATGGACATCTTGAAAAATAGTTTGATAGGATTGTTATTTTGAAAAATATTAATTTAAAAAGAAATTATTTGAGAATGTTTTTTATTGTTTTCGATACCAAAATGGTGGTCATTTTTTTAAGAATATTATCTCTGAATGGCTGGTAAATACTAAAGGGTCTTTATTACAATCACCATAAAATAGAAAATTTTCTCATTTAATTCCTTTTTAAAAAAGTATTTCCCTAAATAAGAAGGTATGAAAAGTATTTGTCAAAATGATCAAGTTTGTGAAACTTACTATTCCTAATAGCGGATTTTAGCGATTTTTTTTTGTAAACTCCCTACTAGAAATAGCGAGTTTTAGCGGAAAAAAAAACTTGTAAACTCGATACTTTAAATGGTGATTTATATTTTTTCTCCTTGAAACTCGCAATTAGCAATAACGAATTTCACAAACTTGATCATTTTGACAAATACTTTTTAAGCTTGTTATTTAGGAAAATATTTTTTTTAAAAGAATTAAATGAGAAAAAAATCCCTTAAATTATGTTCAATATATACTCTTATATCACTCCCTAAGTTTTATATCACAATAAATGTCACATTTATGTTGTCAACATTTTAATAAATATATTTGACTTATTTATACATCAATTGTACAATGATAAAATTGTACTAACACTATTTCCGTTTATAGTTTTGCGATTGAATTAGATCAAAAATAAAATGTGACATTTATTATGGATGGATTATGGAGGGATGAAGTATAATCTATAAGGAGGATATTAAGGCTACTTATTTATACTTGGGAAAATTACCGTTGGGTCCTTCATCCTAAGTCAATATATCAATTAGGCTACTGAAATTTCGAATTTAACCAACTAATCCACTTTTGGAATCAATATTCCACCAGATCCCTCGCCTAATTTTATTGAGCTTTTATAATTACGAAACTACCCTTGTATAAATATCTCTTTTCTCTCGCCTAGGGCTTTGACGTGTCACTGTTCACGTCGGGAGCAGCAGACAGAGAGAGAGAGAGAGAGCGATAAGGCGATTTTGAAACACGTTCAATTCGGTGAGTTCAAACTTGTTTAATTGTTTGATTGTGATCAATTTAGAAGTCGATTGCTTTGTGATTTGTAATATTGTTGATCAATTGATTTTGGATTTTGATTTTTTTTAAGATTTGAATTTGAATTTTAGATGATTGGTGAACGGAATTGCTTTATACGATCATCGTTGATGATTCGTGAATATGATTTCAATTCGAATTGTCTGTTAGTTGTACTAGAACATGATTCAACCTATTTTTACAGTTGTCTGTTAGTTGTATATTTTAAGTTCACAGTTGTATGTTAGTTCACACTTTGTATTATTTATGTTGATAGTTATTTTAATTTTGTTATGTTTTTTCTTATATGTTGCAGATTAATCAATCTTCAAAATATGAATCCTTGTATGATGGTTTTGTTGAAATATGGGGATTTTACAGCAGTTGAAAGATTTAGTAAGCTTTCATCTTTCAATGCATTGGTTGATTTTGCTTGCAATAGATGAGAGGGTTTGAAGAAGGAATTTATGCGTTTTTCGTATCCTTTACCTGGGAATTCTACTTGCCTATTACATAATGAGGATGATTTTAAGAATATGGGAATTATTTTAGGTCGTTGTTCTATTGATTGTATTGAAATTCATTTGACACAAATTCTTACATTGGATTACAATGAATCGTCCTCATCTAATGTCTCAAGTATATGTAGTAGTCATGAATTGCCTATTAGTTTTTTCCGTCATCCAAATAAGGAATTGAAAAGTGCAAAGTGGGTTAACAGTATAGAGGGTATTGGACAGGGATTTGAAGGTCGAATTAGTGAGTTCAAAAACAAGTTGTGTAAGTATGCTGCAGCTGTTGGCTTTGACTTTGTTTATTTGAAAAATGATAGTGAGCGTATTACTGCTAAATGTGTACACAAAGATTTGAGAGGTTGTCCGTGGAGGATACATGCATTTATTGAAGCTTCCAATGGCTTTGCTTATATACGGACTTTTGATCGGAATCATACTTGTGGGCATGTCTTCAATTTTGGACGTTGTTCTAAGATTACCTCTAATGTTCTTTGTGATATTATTGTTGATGATATTCGTTCTAAACCTTCGTTAGGTCCTTCTGATGTTGTGAAGTTGTTGAAGGTAGATTATGGATTTGACATCACTTATAAAATTGCTTGGAGGGCTGTTGAAAAGGCAAAAGACATTGTGTTTGGTGAAGCAGAATTGTCTTACGATAAGCTTAAACCATACTTTTTAAAGATGAAACAGTTGGATCCTACTAGCCACTTCTTTCTTGATGTTGACCCCATCGTCCTTTCACTTCAAGAGGTGTTTTGTGTCGTTTGGGGCTTGTGTAAAAGGTTTCCGTTCATGTCGGCCTGTGTTGTTTCTCGATAGGACTCATTTGCACGAAAAGTACAAGGGTACAATGTAAGCAGCAAGAGCCAAAGATGGAAACTCTGGTAACAATTTACCTGATATGCGCTAGCTTTACTCAAAATTGCATTCAGTTCACTGTTATTTACAGAAGTTCACAGTTGTTTTATATTACTTATATTATTATCTGTATTCTTGTCGTTTATAGGTCTTTTTAATGTCGCTTTTGCTATTGTTTCTTCGGAAGATATTGCTAATTGGACATGGTTTCTGTTTTGGCTAAAAATAGTCAACAATGATGGAAATTGAAATGAAGCTAAGGAGGGTGCAATGGAGTATAATTGGTACAATAATGTAATCTAGGATGGCTCGATCATGTAACGAGGAAAACCCTTGAGATAACTATCTCGCCGGCACAAAACCTCGGGAGGTGATTATGAGCACCTACCTTCCCAAACAATTATATTATGACTGAGTTACAAGGTAGAAAGCTATGGCGGAATTACAAAGTATTTGTGATTCGTGTGTGTGTAATGCGTGTGTTCGTGTGTTGTTGTTGTGTGTTTCCAGCCATGAGCTTTAAATAAGAAAGAAAATAACAGAAAAAAATCAAATCCTAACAAACTCCCCTACAATCTCGGTAAGTTATCTTCATCTTGACTTAGTCTTCCAAGCCGTTGAAAGGAGTTCGTTGGACATGTCTTCTCCCACGTACTTTTTTATCCCTGTAATTAAATATAACAGAAATAAATAATTAATTTAAGTAAATAGTTTTTACCTTGCCTTCGAGTGTGAAGATGTCGACATGCTGATAAAAACTCAAGATGCATCAATCCTAATTTTTACCCATAACAATTGTCCCCAAAAAAACTGTCTTTTAAATGAATTTAAAAGGTCAGTTTTTTCCACAACCTTCTAGACTTTGTGGGGCAAACCCAGGCAAGCAATCAAATGTTGGCGCCTAAAAGGGAGATGGAGGCACCTTCTGTAGGAGCCAGGGTGAAGAAGAGGAAGAGCAGTTCCAAGGAGGTAATTATTTTGGATGAAACAGGCCTAGGAGATGTGGAAGAAGCTTTGGCGAGGGTTGCAGTGGTAAGTTTCTTTGGAAAACAGAGTTTCTAATATATTCCTAATTTGAATAATGTATCTTAAGGTTTTGATTGAATATTTGGCTTTTGTAGGGTGTTGATACTGCTAAGGCGAAAATGAACAGTCTTGAGGAAAGAAATAGGAAGCTAGTGCTGGAAGTTATTCAAGTCAAGAAACAGAGGGAAGCTGGGGTAAAGCAAATTGAAGATTTGCAGAAGGAGGTGGAAAGCTTGATGACAGGAATGTCTTCCCTTCAAGACACGCAGCTGCATGAGATTGAAGATTTAAAGAAGAACATGATGGCCTCTGCTGCCCGAAGTATGATAGCGATCAAAATTCAAATGATGGAAGAGTTTCAGGATGGGAAGCACAAAGAGTGGGACATTGAACAACAATGTTCCCTCTTAAAGGCTTTGGATGCTAAGGAAGAGGAGGTAGGAGATGGATCTTCAGTAGCCAAGGGTGATGACACCTTTGAGGAAGGAGCGACAACATCAGCGGCAGTAGCCACCCCGTGAAGGAACATGGTAAAAACTTTTGGTTTTTTGTAAAATTTGGTGTGAAAACATTGGTTTTAACTGGGCTGTGTCCCAAAGACAATATTTTTGGTTTGTAATGGGCCCATAAGGGTCAAGACAATATGTTTTTCAAGTGTTGGGTTGGTCCAACGCTTTTTATGCTTTCTGTAGGAAAATCTTTGCTTGGGTTTTGGTAAAAACTTTCCCCAAGTATCTTTATGAAAAATGTTTTTAAGAGGTTGATATGTTAACCTATTCGTAGATGGTAACAACTTGCGAGTGGATGTAGAAATCCTTTGCAATTACTTAGATTGACATGTAAATGTCAATAACCGTTTGTTCTTAGATGACACGTATGTGTCATAACCAATTGTAAAGATCTTAGGGTCTAACAGATTTATTAAGTGGTGATGGGTAATTCGTATATATTAAACATACGGGCCCACCACACACCTCAATCAAGGTTGACATCGTGCGCTCCAGGCGAGGTATTTAAACCTTAATGCGGTGAAAGAAAGTAATTTCTTTAAACCTTTGAAGGGATTAAGTATCTTAAACGGAAGTGAGATGGTCAGTCTCAAAACGGTTGTTTTCACGAGGATTTGGACTGAATTTGGAGACTTCCTATTTAAGGTGTCAACTCCTTGCAAAATAATAAATTAATGAAGGATTTCGACATGTTTTCTGATGTCGCATTTTATTTGATAAAAGAACTATAAAAAATACTTTTTAAATAAAGAGTAAGAGATAGTCCGTACCTGATTCAAGATGTTAAGTTCCTGGGAGGATGCTTATATCTTAATTAACCAATGAGTTTGTTTCTTGTTTCCTTGCAAAACAGAAACATGTTAGGGGTGGGCGTTAGCTTAGCTAATGCCCCTCCGATGCTTAAGTCAGTAATTATTCCAAAAAATAGATAAAAACGGAAGCAAATACTTTTATTGAATTTAGAATGGTAAAGATCATACCTTGGTTTTATTTGCATTGTAAAATAATCATGCAAACTTACATAAAGTAGGCTTTGAGATGGATGGCATTCCAACTTCTGGGAATTCTTGCTCCTTCTAGAGTTGATAGCCAATAGGAACCTTTGTCTGCTTCAGCATCTACTAGGTATGGCCCTTCCCATTTGGGAGCCATCTTTCCAGCATTGGGCTCTCTTGTATTCTGAAACACCTTTCGTAGGACTAGATCACCAACTTGGAATTTTCGCAATCTAACATTCTTATTGTAGGATCTTGCAATCTTCTGTTGATATGTTGCTATCCTGATTTTAGCAAGGTCCCTCAGTTCATCAATGGTGTCTAGATTGTGACTTAGGTTGGCGTCATTTTGCTCGGGTGTCACCATCTTGAATCTGGCAGTAGGGATGACAACTTCTGCCGGGATGACCGCTTCTGCTCCAAACACTAAAGAATAGGGGGTTTGACCTGTCGCGTTCTTTGGTGTGGTTCTATCTGCCCAAAGGACAAAGGGAAGCTCTTCTTCCCATCTTCCTTTCTTTTGATCTAGCCTTTTCTTTAGGTTATTGATGATTATTTTGTTGCTTGATTCTGCCTGGCCATTAGCTTGAGGATGCACAAGTGAAGATGTCACCATCTTTACTCCCCACCTAGCAAGAAAATCTTGGGTCTTCTTGCTGATGAACTGAGAGCCGTTGTCACATATTATTTCAGATGGGATGCCAAACCTACTAAATATATTTCTCTTAATGAAGGATATGACTTCCTTATCACGAACTTGCACATAGGATTCGGCTTCAACCCATTTAGAGAAATAATCAGTCATAGCAAGCAAGAAAACTTTTCCCCCAGAAGCTTTAGGCAATTTTCCCATTATATCCATTCCCCACCTCATGAACGGCCAAGAAGAGAGGATTGGATGAAGCAATTCTGCGGGCTGATGCAAGATGTCGCTATGCCTCTGGCAGGAATCACATTTCTTGGCAAAGATGGCAGCATCTTGGCGCATTGTTGGCCAGTAATAACCCATTCTTAAAGCCTTTGAATATAAGCTTCTGCCCCCAGAATGGTTACCACATGACCCTTCGTGTAACTCTCTCAGGACTTCTTTGGCTTGGTCGGCTTCGAGACATCTCAAATATGGGCCTGCAAATGATTTCTTAAATAACACATTATCTATTAATATAAATCTTTAAATCCTTACCCTGAATGCTCTAGCATTCTTTTCCTCATCAGGGATAGTACCATCTTGAAGATATTTAATTATTGGCTTTGTCCAAGATATCTCCATTTGACTATCTGGAATGTCCTCATCTATGCAGAATAGTTCTAACCTTTCCACAGCAGGGATGTCAACATGTATGATTGGGATATTGGTCTGAGATAAGCTTTTGAAAGCTGATCCAAGATTAGCCAATGCGTCTGCTTGAGAGTTATCTTCACGGGGTATTTGTTCGAAAGAGAATATTTGAAATTTGCTTGCCAAAATTTTTACAATGCCCAAATAAGCTGTCATCTTGGCATTTTTTGCTGCATAGGAACCGTTAAAATGATTTACAAGTAATAATGAATCACTATATACCTGTATTGCTTTAATGTTCATGTCCAAAGCCACGGTTAGGCCCACGATTAAGGCTTCGTACTCTACTTCATTATTGGTGGCTTTAAAATCACAACTAATGGCCTGGGGTATGATGTCCCCTTGTGGTGACTTTAGGACAAGACCTAGCCCTGTGCCCCTCATATTAGAATCACCATTTGTGAATAGAGTTCACATCCTCAGGATGTCCCCATCTTGGAGTTGTTGGACTTCAAGTTCCACTTCCGGTTGCATACTTGGACTAAAGTCTGCCACAAAATCTGCAAGTGCTTGTGATTTTATTGCTGTTCTAGGCTCATATTTGATGTCACAAGTGCTTAACTGAATGGACCACTTGGCCATCCTTCCTGACATTTCTGGTTTTCTCATCACACTTTTTATTGGATAGTTAGTACGAATGACAATAACATGAGTTTCAAAATAATGCCTTAACTTAATTGAAGCTGAAATTAAAGCTAATATTAACTTTTCAAGGTGTGAATACCTGGTTTCCGCATCGAGCAATGTTTTACTTACATAGTATATTGGTTGTTGGATGCCATCTTGATCACGGACCAGGACGGCACTAACTGCGGTTTCGAAAACAGCTAAGTAGACACACAATGGCTCACCTGCTTGAGGCTTTGAAAGAAGGGGAGGTGTTGACAGGTACAACTTCAAATCTTGAAAGGCTTGTTCATGCTTATCGGTCCACTCAAACCTAGAATTCTTCTTTAAGATATCATAGAACGGTTTGCATCTATCTGAGGATTTTGAGATGAATCGATTCAATGCTGCCACCTTCCCTGTCAATCTTTGAACATCTTTTATGGATTATGGTGACGTTAAATTGATGATAGCTTTTATTTGTTCTGGGCTTGCTTCTATCCCTCTCTGCGTCACCATGTACCCCAAGAATTTCCTGGACTTCATGCCAAAATTGCACTTTGCTGGGTTCAGCTTCATGTTGAACTTGTCTAGGATGTCAAATGCTTGAGCAAGATCTCGAACATGAGCTTCAGCCTTTTTTTACTTTATCACCATATCGTCGATGTATACCTCCATTGTGTCCCCAATCTGCTCTTTGAACATCATGTTGACTAGCCTCTGGTATGTAGCACCTGCATTTCTTAATCCAAAAGGCATTGCAATATAACAATAAATACCTGTTGGGGTAATGAAGGCGGTATCCTCTTGATCGGACGGTTCCATCTGGATTTGCTGGAATCCAGAAGATGCATCTAGGAAAGTCAACACTTCATGTCCAGAAGTAGCATCTACTAGAGTATCAATGTGTGGCAAGGGGAAAGGATCTTTTGGACAAGCTTTGTTTAAGTCTATGAAGTCAACACAAACTCTCCATTTTCCGTTCTTTTTTTTCTACTACCACCACATTTGCTAGCCATCTTGGGTATTCGACCTCTCTGATCATCTTAGCTTTGAGCAGTCTGTCCACTTCTTCTTGAATGATTATATTCCTTTCCTGTGCGAACTTCCTTCTCTTTTGGTGGATCGGTCTGAAGGATGGATCGATGTTGAGTTTGTGGGTGATCACATCTTTACTGATGCCTGTCATATCTTCATGTTTCCATGCGAAGCTTCTAATCCTGCTTTTCAAAAGATTAATAAGGTCTTCTTCTATTTCTGGTGGAACGTCTTGGCCAACCAGCACTTTGAGATCTGGGTTTGAGGGGTCTAAAAGTATCTATTTCAAATCATGCTCCTTCGCCTCCAGAACTTCATGGGCCTTTCTCTGTAATTGCTATGCCATCTTAGGGGTTGTTGATGCCTTCATGGATGTCATATAACATTCTTTCGCTGACTGTTGATCACTGTAAACCTTGATAACACCCTAAGGTGTCGGCATCTTGACACATTGGTGATAGGTAGATGGTACAGCCTTCATCCCATGGATCCACGGTCTTCCCAAGATTACATTGTAACAAGTTACACTATCAATTACACAGAATTTCTCCATGGAATTGATACCCTCGACGTAGACCGGAATTATAATCTCACCCACTGTACTTTTGGTCTCTCCACTAAAACCCACGAGTACCGAGGTCCTTATTACAATGCTGTCTTCAGGGATCTTCATTTCCTTCAGAGCATTCAGCATGATGAGATTCACAGAGCTGCCCCCATCTATTAGGATACGCCTGACCTTGCAGTTGGCTATTTGAAGTTCAACGACTAAGGCGTCATGATGTGGATCCATAACATTGTCCCTGTCACTTTCTTCGAAGGAGATGACATCTTGAGATGTGAGCTGCGACATCTTGGATGATCTCTCGGGTTTCTCATCCTTAGCTTGCTTGGCGAATCTCTTAGCTGCAGAATAAGAAGTACCATAAATATCAGAGCCACCACTAATAACATTGATTACCTTTGTTACCGGTGGGGGAGAAGGAGGTTTGGTTGCAACGGGTTCCTTGTTCTCCATCTTGGTCTTGCGGTTCCCAAGGAGCTCTTTAAGGTGTCCCTTAGACAACAGGTAACTAATCTCTCTCCTCAAGGCGATGCAATCTTCGGTAAGATGTCCAAAATCTTCATGATAGGCGCACCATTTGGATTTGTCCTTCCAGCCGGATGACTTGTCAGTCTTTCGAGGCCACCTTGCTTTATCTCCAAGATTGCTCATTGCACACAGAATACCTGAAACATCAACATAAAAACAATAATCAGAAATTTTAAGAGATTCAATATCATCATCATCCCCATCATCTTCCACATAATTGACTTTGTTATTGTCATTTATGTGGTATGGTCTAGATCTACTCTGCTTTTGATGAGATGATTCTATCTTCCTGTCAGGATGGTCATATGTTAAAGCTTTGTCAGGATTCTTGGATTGCTGCATCTTGTCCTCTTCCAGCCTGATAAATCTTAGAGCCCGATTCCGGATATCTTCCATTTTCTTGCACGGGTTCATCACTAGATCTTCATAGTAAGGGGAATCCTTCTTCAAGCCCATTTTGAAAGCTTCTACAGCTGTTGCCATGTCCAGGTTGGGGATCTCCAAGACTTCTTTATTAAACCTGTTAACAAAGTCTTTTAATGCTTCAGTGGGTTGCTGAGTGATACTCAAATTGCCGGCTGCAAGAAAATCGATTGTTGAACAGGTTGACAAGCTGAGCAAATGAGCCAATAGAACCAGGAGGTTGACGGATCAGCCATTTCAACGCTGGGCCTACCAACGTCGAACCAAATCCTCGACACAAACAAGCCTCACGAAACTGGAGCGGAATGCGAACGATCTCCATTTTTTCTTGGTAGTGGGCGACATGCTCCTCAGGATCAGAACTTCCATCATACAACTTCATGGCAGGAACGCTAAATCCTTTTGGGATGTCGACATGCGCAATTGCTGGAGTGAAGCGAGATTGATTGTAACATGTTGGGGAGACCTGCTGGATAGGCGGGGTGACACCTGGTACATTCATGATCATATCTCTGAATTCTTGAAGCTGATTTGCAATGTATGTTCCTGTAAAAGGGTTAGTGGTACGAGCAGTATTATCTAAAGCAGAACTAGTATTGAAATTAATGAAAGGATTAACATTATCTGTAGAGGATGTCAGAACGGTGCTATTAGTGAAGATGGGCCCTTCTGAAAAGGTCATCCTGTAAGCACTGGTGGCTAAGGGTGTCGACATCGCCACAGAGGTTGTAATGGGAGGAGAGGATGTCGACATCCTCACAGATGAAGCCATCGGAAGGAATTCGTTGAAAGTCTGAGAGCTGTCCCCAATGTTAAAATCAATGACTCTAGGGCGGTAAGGAGAGACATTGTTCATTCTTTTGGAGAGTAACTCTTGCTCTTTCTGCACCTTGATCAAGCTTTCGGCTATCAAGGAGGTGTTGTTCTGTTGACGGTCCAGTTGATTCTTCATCTGCATCAGCATACTCTTGATCTCAAGGTCTGGAGATGGCGACATCTGCTTCTTGCCAGAATTTACAGGAGGAGGCAATGTTTCTTGGCCTCCGGATGTCGACCGGCTACTGGTTTGAGGATTCGCACTGCTGGGAAGGGCTTTGGTAACTGCGGAAGTCAAAGGTTGGGTAGATACGGTAGAAACGTAAGAATTTTGAACCAATTAAAAAACCAAGGGCCCCATGGTGGGCGCCAAACTGTTTTGGCTGAAAACAGTCAACAATGATGGAAATTGAAATGAAGTTAAGGAGGGTGCAATGGAGTATAATTGGTACAATAATGTAATCTAGGATGGCTCGATCATGTAACGAGGAAAACCCTTGAGATAACTATCTCGCCGGCACAAAACCTCGGGAGGTGATTATGAGCACCTACCTTCCCAAACAATTATATTATGACTGAGTTACAAGGTAGAAAGCTATGGCGGAATTACAAAGTATTTGTGATTCGTGTGTGTGTAATGCGTGTGTTCGTGTGTTGTTGTTTGATGGATGTGGTTTTACCCATCCAAAAGATATATTTCCTAGCTTATTTGATGCTCGAAACCTTGAGAATTTAATGTATTTTCTAGTGTTTTGAAAGTACAGGGGTTGAAGTGCAACAATGTTGAAAACGGAGGATTGGAGCATACTTTGGAAGCTTTTGGATCAAATTGCAATTTTGGAAAATTTGGGACAAAACGGAAATTATGAAGTTCAAGGGCCAAACCGTAAATATTGGAAATTCAGGGACTAAATTGGAAATATGGAATTTTTGGACGAATTTGATTTATAAAAATTCATGGGCTAAAATGAAAAATAAAATCTCTAAGAGCGAGGTGCAAAAGAATTTATTATAGTGGCCAAAGTGCGACGGTAAAATTGCGAGACGGAACGAATACTACAAATGGTACTAAAGCAAAACAAGGCCACACTTTTGCTGCAGATTGGGGCCAAGGCACCAGGAAATTGGGCCAAGCAGGAAGCATTTGGGCCAAAGGGTGCTGGGCCAATACAAGGAGCTGAGCAAACAAATGGATTCTTGGGCGGCCGCTGAAAGTAAAGCCACGGCCGAGAAATATTTCTGTCCAACTGGGCGGTAGGTGGGCGAGAATGGGCGACCGCCCACAAGGTTTTCAGCAACAGAATTAATTCCGTCACAAATAAGGAAAATGTGATTTTCCACAGATTTGCACAGAATCAGCCACGGATTTCGGGAGATTTTCTAGTTTGACAAGGATTTTGACCCTAATTTGTTTCCAAAAAGGATTTCCACTTCCCTCCTCCTATATAAACAACCCTAGACTAGTTTTTTATCATCTTTGGATCTTTTGATTTTTATTATTATTCTCTCTTTATATTTTCTTTCTCCAAAACATATTACAATTCCTTTGTACAAGATTGAAGGGTTTAATTCAAGGTTTGAGGTATTTATTTTAATGTCCATTCGAGGCTAAATTCTTTAGTTTGCGGATTGGTAGTAACACATATTTGATCTTTATGCTAAGGTTTTAATTCTTCCCATCTCTTTTTCATTCTTGTTCTTCCCAACATTCTTAATCATTGTTCTTGAGATCAATTGTGTTGACCTTGCGGAATACCTTTGACCTCTTGAATTTATTTGGGTATAAATTATTGCACTTGCGTGAATGATTTATAATTTGACCATTGTTGAGAAGAATAGATTCAATTGAGGACCTTGCAAAAATCAAACGAATCTAGGTTCCATTGTTCTTAAGTTTTTAATTGAATTCTTGAATGTTTATATTGACCTTGCGGAATATATAAACAAGATAGAATTAGGAGGGTTTTAATGTTTTTATTGACCTTGCGGAATATATTAACATCTTAACCCTAGGTTTTTGTGAACGAACCCAAGAATGAGATTGAATTATTTTTACATGATTTAAATAGCATAAAGTGATAATATGTTGTGAATCCAATCCGTGGACTATTTCTTAATCCTTGATTTATTTCCTTGTTTTGTTTATTTTATTTGCTTAATTACTTTTTGTCATTAGTTTTAATTAAAATCAAAACCAAAACCCCCTTTTTCCTTTGTTTCTTGTCACACTAATTAAATCAATTTGTTCAACACACAAATCTCTGTGGTTCGACCCTTACTTTTGTATATTGCTATTTCGATAACTTGTACACTTGCAAGGTATTTTTATTACACAGTGGAATTTTATCCATCAAGTTTTTGGCGCCGTTGCCGGGGATTTGTTGTGATTTGAACAAGTTTATATTGTTAGTGTATTGTAAATATTTTCTTTTATTAGTTTCTTTTTAGTGTAAATAATTTTCTTTATTTTTCTAGTTGTTTAAAAATTAAAGGTCATGTATGAATCACATTCTAATGAGAAGTTGGCCGGGCAAGTAAAAGAATTAATTGCTTTGTTCAATGCGAAAAGTGCTTCGCCTAGTGCCAATATAATACAAGATGCATGTTCCTGTTTTGGATTATTCTCTCATGCTACTAATGATTGTCCATCTAGGACATATTTTCATGAGTATTCTCCACAGATGCAAGAAAAGAGTTCGTTCCACCCATGGCAACAACAATATCATTATTCCCCCAATTGTTATACACAATGGAGGGAAAACCACTCAAGCCGGGCATGGAACAATTATGAGCCACATCATTATGATCCACCGCAGCCTAAAAAGCAATCATGGGAAGAGGCTCTGACAAGATTGAAGGAGGAAAATCGTCAATTGAAGGAGGAAAATCGTCAACAAAAACAACAATTTGGTGCAACCATGGATAGGTTGGAAGCACAAGTGAATAAAATGTTAGAAGCATTGAGAGGTGGTGAGCGAGATACTAGTTCTATCCAACTTGAACGTTATGAATGGGAGGACGCTTCCATTAATGACGAACTACCAATTATCTCTCCGTCTCATGCTAGTGATGTTGTGGTTGTTGATGAAGATGTTGAGTGTGAAGAAGATGTGGTGGAAGAGAAATTAAAAGATGATGAGGGCGTTAATGTTGATGAGGTTGGGCCCGACCAAATTGACGAACAATGCCTCAAAGAAGACTTTCTCCATCCCATTGAAAGTGTGAAAGATTTTTCCTCCATCATTCTTGTACCTCCTCCTGATTTTGAGGGTGAAGAAAGTGGCGAAATTTTGAAAGAGAAGAAGCCCAAGAAGCTTAAACGTCAAAAATTCCATTGGGCACCAAACAATATCAAAGCTCAAGGATTTTACATGGGCCATGAACTGAAAATAAGAACCCGCGAAACCATGAAGTGGGCTAAAGGACGAAAAGTGAAGTCCAAACGTAAACAACGGTCGGGCTAACGACCTTAACCAAATGCGCTAATTTGGAGGCAACCCAAGTAGGTATGTTTTTATTTGCTTTATTTATTTGTTTTGTTGTGTCATATCGTCCTTTGAACCCAAGGCATGTTTTTGTTCTCTTTGCTATGAGGACATAGCATGTTTTGAGTTTGGGGGTAGATATCTCTCCGAGTTTGTGGGTTTATAGGGGAGTGTAAATAGTGTCACCCTCCAAAAAAATAGAAAAATTTAAAAATTTTGTTCTCATTATATGTTTGGAAGTTGGCCAACGTCCGTGATGATTTGAAGAGTTTTTTATTGAGTTTTGCTAGTTTGTGCCAATTTGAATATGTTAATTAGAATTGCATTAATACATGTAAAACACAATTGCACCACCATTCACTTCCATCATTTTTCTTGATCATTGTTACCAATTTAGGAGACCTTTATAGGATCACTTTGGCATTCTCGGGGTCCCTAGAACATGTTTGCACGACTCTCAATAACAAATCAATTAGGCTATTCGGGAAGTGATATGTGGCTATTTTCTTTGAACCCTATTTGTGAGCCTTTAACTTTCTCGTCACTTATATAAAATTTTCCGCTAGAACCCCTTTTGAGCTTGAAAAAGAATGGAATCTCTCACAAAGTGGGAGGTTATCTTAGACCACCATTCGCCTTCATTTGTACCCTCATTATCCTACCATTTTAACCTATACACAATGTTTCTCACCTTTTCAAGAAAGTGAAACTAGGGAATGAATTGGGATATTTGGGGGATATTTGGAAAAATCAAGGGTTGAGTGGAAAGTGGTCATGAAAAGAAAGAAAAGGGTTATGAATTGTTATGTAATGAAAAGAGGGGCTTGAGCAAAAAGTATTGAATGCACATTCTTCGTGATTTATTTGTGCAAAGCCAAAAAAAAAAAAAAAAAAAGCAAAGAAAAAAAAATGAATGAAGAAAAAAAAATTGTCTTGCCCTCTCTAATTTTGAAGTGGAAAGTGATCAAAAAGAAAGAAAGAAAGGTGATCGAGTACAAGTTTAAAAGTGTACAAAATTATAAGTTTGGGGGTTAAATCAATGGGTTGGCTTGGAGCGGAGTGATAATTTCAATGTGAGGATGTATGATGAAGACTTTCTAGTTTCACTTGCTTGACTTCGTATGTCCTTATCTTCATTTGTAACCGTGAACCTAGCCCGCGTTTATCGCGATACATTACAAACCATAAAAGTCATATTTGATCCCTAAAGAGTAGCCGGGTTGACAGTTTTGTTTAAATATGCATATGAGTGTCCCTTGTGCAGAAATTTCATCTTAGTATCATTGATTTAGAGCATGTGGTTAGTGACCCTCTAAAATATCTTACTTTGGTGACAATGATCTCCCATATTTCATTCATCATTCAGGCCGAGGTGGAAAATTGTTGGTTAGATGCATTAATGTAATTGTAATTGCATATTCTTTTTGGCACTTATTTAGCATATGTAAGTGAGAATCTGAGACTTCTTTGGCCGACAACCTTGTATGTAGTGAGAACATATCAAAAATATTTTCTGTTGATTGTTTTTATTTGTTAGGGTAATTTTGTTTTTGTTTATTTCTTTTGTTTTACTCGAGGACGAGCAAAAGATAAGTTTGGGAGTATTTGATGGATGTGGTTTTACCCATCCAAATGATATATTTCCTAGCTTATTTGATGCTCGAAACCTTGAGAATTTAATGTATTTTCTAGTGTTTTGAAAGTACAGGGGTTGAAGTGCAACAATGTTGAAAACGGAGGATTGGAGCATACTTTGGAAGCTTTTGGATCAAATTGCAATTTTGGAAAATTTGGGACAAAACGGAAATTATGAAGTTCAAGGGCCAAACCGTAAATATTGGAAATTCAGGGACTAAATTGGAAATATGGAATTTTTGGACGAATTTGATTTATAAAAATTCATGGGCTAAAATGAAAAATAAAATCTCAAAGAGCGAGGTGCAAAAGAATTTATTATAGTGGCCAAAGTGCGACGGTAAAATTGCGAGACGGAACGAATACTACAAATGGTACTAAAACAAAACAAGGCCACACTTTTGCTGCAGATTGGGGCCAAGGCACCAGGAAATTGGGCCAAGCAGGAAGCATTTGGGGCCAAAGGGTGCTGGGCCAATACAAGGAGCTGAGCAAACAAATGGATTCTTGGGCGGCCGCTGAAAGTAAAGCCACGGCCGAGAAATATTTCTGTCCAACTGGGAGGTAGGTGGGCGAGAATGGGCGACCGCCCACAAGGTTTTCAGCAACAGAATTAATTCCGTCACAAATAAGGAAAATGTGATTTTCCACAGATTTGCACAGAATCAGCCACGGATTTCGGGAGATTTTCTAGTTTGATAAGGATTTTGACCCTAATTTGTTTCCAAAAAGGATTTCCACTTCCCTCCTCCTATATAAACAACCCTAGACTAGTTTTTTATCATCTTTGGATCTTTTGATTTTTATTATTATTCTCTCTTTATATTTTCTTTCTCCAAAACATATTACAATTCCTTTGTACAAGATTGAAGGGTTTAATTCAAGGTTTGAGGTATTTATTTTAATGGCCATTCGAGGCTAAATTCTTTAGTTTGCGGATTGGTAGTAACACATATTTGATTTTTATGCTAAGGTTTTAATTCTTCCCATCTCTTTTTCATTCTTGTTCTTCCCAACATTCTTAATCATTGTTCTTGAGATCAATTGTGTTGACCTTGCGGAATACCTTTGACCTCTTGAATTTATTTGGGTATAAATTATTGCACTTGCGTGAATGATTTATAATTTGACCATTGTTGAGAAGAATAGATTCAATTGAGGACCTTGCAAAAATCAAACGAATCTAGGTTCCATTGTTCTTAAGTTTTTAATTGAATTCTTGAATGTTTATATTGACCTAGCGGAATATATAAACAAGATAGAATTAGGAGGGTTTTAATGTTTTTATTGACCTTGCGGAATATATTAACATCTTAACCCTAGGTTTTTGTGAACGAACCCAAGAATGAGATTGAATTATTTTTACATGATTTAAATAGCATAAAGTGATAATATGTTGTGAATCCAATCCGTGGACTATTTCTTAATCCTTGATTTATTTCCTTGTTTTGTTTATTTTATTTGCTTAATTACTTTTTGTCATTAGTTTTAATTAAAATCAAAACCAAAACCCCCTTTTTCCTTTGTTTCTTGTCACACTAATTAAATCAATTTGTTCAACACACAAATCTCTGTGGTTCGACCCTTACTTTTGTATATTGCTACTTCGGTAACTTGTACACTTGCAAGGTATTTTTATTACACAGTGGAATTTTATCCATCATTGTTGTGTGTTTCCAGCCATAAGCTTTAAATAAGAAAGAAAATAACAGAAAAAAATCAAATCCTAACAAACTCCCCTACAATCTCGGTAAGTTATCTTCATCTTGACTTAGTCTTCCAAGCCGTTGAAAGGAGTCTGTTGGACATGTCTTCTCCCACGTACTTTTTTATCCCTGTAATTAAATATAACAGAAATAAATAATTAATTTAAGTAAATAGTTTTTACCTTGCCTTCGAGTGTGAAGATGTCGACATGCTGATAAAAACTCAAGATGCATCAATCCTAATTTTTACCCATAACAGTTTCTTCAACAATTGGAATCTCTTATAAGAGGTATTAGAATTACGTTTGTTTCCGATCGTCACCAAGGGATTATTTCTTCAGTGAAGGTTGTTATGCCTCAGAGCCATCATTCATTTTGCCTATGTCATTTGAGGAATAATTTGAGGGATAAAATGAAGGGATGTTCTGTAAATTTGCGGCAAAAAATGGTTCAAAAACTCTTTCAGTCTGCAGTAGCTCCAACAAATGAAATTTTTCATACTTTGATTGAAGAAATGAGGAACGAAGGTGGCCCCAAGGTCCGTGAATTTCTTGCTAACCTTCCACCAGCTAATTATGCAAATGCATACTTTGAAGGCAAACGTTATGGCGAGATGTCTTCAAACGCAGCGGAATCATTCAATTCACAATTTAGAGAAGCTCGTGGACTCCCGGTTAAAGAATTAATTAATCAAATCAGGCTTAAGTTGATGATGCAGATGTCCAAGCGTAGAGAAGATTCATTAAAGTTGAATACTGCTTTATGTCCAATCATGGAGAAAAGGTATAGGGATAATCTGGAGATATGTAGGTCATGGATAATACATTCTTCAACCAACAAGATATTTGAAGTCCATTCAGTTCCATCCATGGTTGTGAACATTGAAAAATTCACATGTTCTTATGGAAAGTGGCAGCATAAAGGGTTCCCATGTGTTCATGCCATTGCTGTCCTGTCCAATTGCACAGAAACTCCTTATCATTACATTGAGACATATTTTCATAGCAGCACCTATAAGAATTGTTATGCTCATGCTATTCAGCCTTATGATTCATTTGGAGATGAATCAATGGCAGTGGTTGATGAAGAAGATCCTTTAATACTTCCTCTAATAGCAAAGCGCCCACCAGGAAGACCAAAGAAGCTTCGAATCCCTTCAAGAGGAGAGTGCTTTAAATGCAAAATGAAATGTGGCCTGTTTTGGTTAAAAACAATCAACAAAGAAGAAATTTGAAATGAAACGAAGGAGGGTGCAATGGAATAAAATTGGTGCAATAATGTAATCAAGATGGCTCGGTCATGTAACGAGGAAAACCCTTGAGATAACTATCTCGCCGGCACAAAACCTCGGGAGGTGATTATGAGCACCTACCTTCCCAAACAATTGTATTATCTTTGAATTACAAGATAGAAAGCTATGGCGGATTACAAGTGTTCTTGTGATGTGTGAGTGTAATGCGTATGTGTATGTGTTCGTATATGTGTGTGTTCGTATGTATGTGTGTTTTTCCAGACATGAGCTTTAAATAATAAAAAGAAAACAGAAAAAATCAAATTCTAACTAACTCCCCTACAATCTCGGCAAGTCATCCTCATCTTGACCTAGTCTTTGATCCGTTGAAAGGAGTCTGTTGGTCATGGCTTTTCTCACATGCCTTTTTTATCCCTGTGATAAAATATAACAGAAATAAATAATTGTTATTAAATAATTAATTTTTACCTTGCCCTCGAGTGCGAATATGTTGACATGCTGAAAAACTCAAGATGTATCAATCCTGAATTTTACCCATAACAATTGTCCCCAAAAAACTGTCTTTTAAATGAATTTAAAAGGTCAGTTTTTTCTTCAACCTTCTAGAAGCCCTGCGGTTTAATTAATGGAGAAGAGACGTGGCGGTTGAGGGTTAATCTCTTAATTAATTACCGTAATCACTTCCCTAGATCTAGGGCTCAAAACCAAAATCCCTTTTCACTTTCTCCTTTACCTTTTCCAATCATTTTCATCCGTTCTTCTTCACGGCGGTGATTCCTGCTTTGTAGGTAAAAAATCCTTCCCTCCTTTTCTCTTCCTGTTTCTTTTTTTCAAACATGGTGAAATCAAAAAAGGGAAAAACCGCGAAAAATCCTCCGAGTTTACACGAGGACGGGGGTTTTTCGTGTGAAGGTTTGTTGACAAAACCGGATGAAGAAATCTGTGTTTTCAATAACGAACTGATCAAATCTCTTAAAGATCGACACTGCTTCCCAGATTCTACCATCTTTAGGCCGTTCGATGTTCTTCTTAGGTCTGACTTCGTTTCCCCAAAATGGGTTTGTTTTTATGAATATCCCTTTACTCTAGGTTTTTCCTACCCCTTCCCTGCAATGATAAATGAGTTTTTTAGAAAGACTAACCTTGCTTTTGTACAAGTGATGCCCATGGTTTGGAGAATCTTTTCTTGTGTCTTGAGGGTAAACCGTGAACTCGGTTTAGATATAGGTTTGAAGGAATTAGCCTTTGTGTATGAACTCCAAACGTTTGGTTCCACGAGATACCTTCTTAAGACTAGGTCTGGTATGAAGCCTTTGTTTTTGAAAGTCACTGTAAGTGATAGGGGTTGGAAATCGAAGTACTTTTTTGTCGAGAAGGACTCTTTGGAGGAAGGAGACTTCTTGGCGACTGAATGGAATAGGGAAGGTATCCTTCTTATAAATTCCAATTTTCTCTTCTTTCTCGCACTTATATGTTGTAATTTCTCTATTGGATTTTGCAGCCATTGACTGGGTGAAGCTTTTCCCTCCATCTACTGAAACGGTTGGGAAGGTGAATAGGCTGTTAGAGTTCTCAGAAGGGGAAAGCAGCTCTAAGGAGGTAATTGTTTTGGATGAAACGGGATTAGGAGATGCAGAAGAAGCTTTGGCAAGGGTTGCAGTGGTAGGTTTCTATGAAAACAGAGTTTCTAACATATTCCTAAATAATGTATCTTAAGGTTACTATTCGAATTTTTGGCTTTTATAGGGTATTGATACTGCTAAGGCGAAAATGAATAGTCTGGAGGAAAGAAATAGGAAGCTAGTGCTGGAAAATATTCAAATCAAGAAACAGAGTGAAGCTGGGGCAAAGAAGATTGGAGATTTGCAGAAGGAAGTGGAAAGCTTGATGACAGGGATGTCTTCCCTTCAAGACACACAGCTGCACGAGATTGAGGATTTGAAGAAGAGTATGATGGCTTCTGCTGCTCAGAGCATGATTGCAATCAAAATTCAAATGATGGAAGAGTTCTACTCCGGGAAGCATACAGAGTGGAATGTTGAGCAACAACGTTCCCTTTTGAAGACTTTGGAGGCTAAAGGAGAGGATGTAGGAGAAGGATCCTCTGCAGACAAAGGCAATGATATCTTGGATGAAGGAGCAACATCAGCGGCAGTAGCCACCCCGTGAAGGAACATGGTAAAAAATTTTGGTTTCGAAAACTTTGAAATATTTTGGTTTTAAGTGGGCTGTGTCCCAAAGACAATTTTTTTTTTTTTGTTTGTAATGGACCCATAAGATAATACGTTTTTCAAGGGTTGGGTTGGTCCAACTTTTTTATGATTTCTGTAGGAAAATCTTTACTTGGGTTTTCGGAAAAAATCTCCCCAAGTATCTTTATGAAAATGTTTTAAGAAATTAGTATGTTAACTTCTTCGTAGATGGTAATAACTTGCGAGTGGATGTAGAAATCCTTTGCAATTACGTAGATTGACATGTAAATGTCAATAACCGTTTGTACTTAGATGACACGCAAGTGTCATAACCATTTGTAAAGATCTTAGGGTCTAACCCATTGATTGAGTGATGATGGGTAATTCGTATATATTAAACATACGGGCCCACCACACACCCCAATCAAGGTTGACATCGTGCGCTCCAGGCGAGGTGTTTAAACCTTTAAGCGGTGAAAGAAAGTAATTTCTTTAAACCTTTGAAGGGATTAAGTACCTTAAACGGAGGTGAGATGGCTAGTCTCAAAATGGTTGTATTCACGAGGACTTGTATTGAATTTGGAGACTTCTATTTCTTGCAAACTAACAAGTTAATGAAAGATTTCGACATCTTTTCTGATGTCACATTTTATTTGATAAAAGAACTATAAGAATACTTTTTAAATAAAGAGTAAGAGATAGTTCGTACCTGATTTAAGATGTTAAGTTCCTGGGAGGATGCTTACATCTTAACCAATGAGTTGTATTCTAATGCTTCTTATTTCCTTACAAAACAGAAACATGTTAGAGGTGGGCGTTAGCTTAGCTAACGCCCCTCCGATGCTTAAGTCAGTAATTACTCAAGAATAGAATAAAAATGGAAACAAGTACTTTTACTGAACTTAGTATAGTAAAGATCGTACCTTGGTTTTATTTGAAAAATAATCACGCAAACTTACATAAAGTAGGCTTTGAGGTGGATTGCGTTCCAGCTTCTGGGAATCCTTGCTCCTTCTAGAGTCGATAGCCAATAGGAACCTTTACCTGCTTCAGCATCCACTAGGTATGGCCCTTCCCATTTGGGAGCCATTTTTCCTGCATTGGGCTCTCTTGTGTTTTGAAACACCTTACGCAGGACTAGATCACCAACTTGGAATTTTCGCAACCTCACATTCTTGTTGTAGGATCTTGCAATCTTCTGCTGATACGCTGCTATCCTGATTTTAGCAAGGTCCCTTAGTTCGTCAATAGTGTCTAAGTCGTGACTTAGATTGGCATCATTTTGTTCAGGTGTCACCATCTTGAATCTGTCAGTGGGGATGATAACTTCCGCTCCAAACACTAAAGAATAGGGGGTTTGACCGGTTGCGTTCTTTGGTGTGGTTCTATCTGCCCATAGGACAAAGGGAAGCTCTTCTGCCCATCTTCCTTTCTTTTGATCTAGTCTTTTCTTTAAATTATTGATGATTATTTTGTTGCTTGATTCTGCCTGGCCATTAGCTTGAGGATGGACAGGTGAAGATGTCACCATCTTAACTCCCCACCTAGTGAGAAAATCTTGGGTCTTCTTGCTGATGAACTGAGAGCCGTTGTCACATATTATTTCAGATGGGATTCCAAACCTACTAAATATATTTCTTTTAATGAAGGATATAACTTCCTTGTCACGAACTTGCACATAGGATTCAGCCTCAATCCATTTAGAGAAATAATCAGTCATAGCAAGCAAGAAAACTTTTCCCCCAGGAGCTTTAGGCAATTTACCCATTATATCCATTCCCCATCTCATGAACGGCCAAGTAGAGATGATTGGATGATGCAATTCTGTAGGCTGATGCAAGATGTCGCTATGTCTCTGGCAGGAATCACATTTCTTGGCAAAGACGGTAGCATCCTGTCTCATTGTTGGCCAGTAATAACCCATCCTTAGAGCTTTCGTATATAAGCTTCTGCCCCCAGAATGGTTACCACATGATCCTTCATGAAGTTCTCTTAGGACTTCTTTAGCTTGGTCGGCTTCGAGACATCTCAAATATGGTCCTGCAAATGATTTCTTAAATAGCACATTATCTATTAATATAAACCTTGAAACCCTTACCCTGAATGTTCTAGCATTCTTTTCATCATCAGGGATAGTGCCATCTTGAAGATATTTAATTATTGGCATCGTCCAAGATATCTCCATCTGATTATCAGGGATATCATCATCTATACAGAATAGTTCTAATCTTTCCACAACAGGGATGTTAACATGTATGATTGGGATATTGGTCTGAGATAAAATTTTGAAAGCTGATCCAAGATTGGCCAATGCATCTGCTTGAGAATTATCTTCTCGGGGTATTTGTTCGAAAGAGAATATTTGAAATTTGCTCGCGTAATTTTTACTATGCCCAAATAAGTTTGTCATCTTGGCATTTTTTGCTGCATAGGAACCGTTAAAATGATTTACAAGTAATAATGAATCACTATATACCTGTATTGCTTTGATGTTCATGTCTAGAGCCACGGATAGGCCCACGATTAAGGCTTCGTGCTCTGCCTCATTATTTGTGGCTTTAAAATCACAACTAATGGCCTGAGGTATGATGTCCCCTTGTGGTGACTTTAGGACAACACCTAGCCCGGTGCCCCTCATATTAGAAGCACCATCTGTGTAAAGAGTCCACATCCTCAGGATGTCCCCATCTTAGAGTTGTTGGACTTCAAGTTATACTTCTGGTTGCATACTTGGACTAAAGTTTGCCACAAAATCTGCAAGTGCTTGTTATTTTATTGATGTTCTAGGCTCATATTTGATGTCATAAGTGCTTAATTGAACAGACCACTTGGCCATCCTTCCTGACATTTCTGGTTTTCTCATTACGCTTTTTATTGGATAGTTAGTACGAATGACAATAATATGAGTTTCAAAATAATGCCTTAACTTAATTGAAGCAGAAATTAAAGCTAAGATTAATTTTTCAAGGTGTGAATACCTGGTTTCCGCATCGAGCAATGTTTTACTTACGTAGTATATTGGCTGCTGGATGCCATCTTGATCACGGACCAGGACGGCACTAACTGCGGTTTCAGAGATAGCTAAGTAGACACACAAGGGCTCACCTTCTTGAGGCTTTGAAAGAAGGGGAGGTGTTGATAGGTACAGCTTCAAATCTTGAAAGGCTTGTTCATGCTTATCAGTCCACTCGAACCTAGAATTCTTCTGTAAGATGTCATAGAACGGTTTGCATCTATCTGAGGATTTTGAGATGAATCGATTCAATGCTGCCACCTTCCCTGTCAATCTTTGAACATCTTTTATTGATTTGGGTGACGTTAAGTTGATGATTGCTACGATCCGCTCCGGGCTTGCTTCTATCCTCTTTGTGTCACCATGTAGCCCAAGAATTTCCTGGACTTCGTGCCAAAATTGCACTTTGCTGGGTTGAGCTTCATGTTGAACTTGTCTAGGATGTCGAATGCTTGAGCAAGATCTCGAACATGATCTTCAGCTTTCTTTGATTTTATCACCATATTGTCGATGTATACTTCCATAGTGTCCCCAATCTGTTCTTTGAACATCATGTTGACTAGCCTCTGGTAGGTAGCACCTGAATTTCTTAGCCCAAAAGGCATTGCAATGTAACAATAAATACCTGTTGGGGTGATGAAGGCGGTATCCTCTTGGTCGGATGGCTCCATCTGGATTTGCTGAAATCCTGAAGACGCATCTAGGAAAGTCAAAACTTCATGTCCACAAGTAGCATCTACCAGAGTATCAATGTGTGGCAAGGGGAATGGATCTTTCGGACAAGCCTTGTTTAAGTCTGTGAAGTCAACACAAACTCTCCATTTTCCGTTCCTCTTTTCTACTACCACCACATTTGCTAGCCATCTTAGGTATTCGACCTCTCTGATCATTTTAGCTTTGAGTAGTCTATCCACTTCTTCTTGAATGATAATATTCCTTTCTTGTGCGAACTTTCTTCTCTTTTGGTGGATCGGTCTGAAAGATGGATCAATGTTGAGTTTATGGGTGATTACATCCTTACTGATGCCTGTCATATCTTCATGTTTCCATGCGAAGCTTTTAATTCTGCTCTGTAAGAGTTTGATAAGGTCTTCCTCTATTTCGCTGGAACATCTTGGCTAACCAAAGACTTTGAGATCCGGGTTTGAGGGATCTAAGAGTATCTCTTTCAAACTATGTTCTTTCGCCTCCGTAACCTCACGGGCCTTTCTCTGTAATTGCTATGCTGTCTTAGGGGTCGTTGACGCCTTCATGGAAGTCATGTAACATTCTTTAGCTGACTGTTGATCGCTGTAAAACTTGACAACTCCCCAAGGTGTCGGCATCTTGACACATTGGTGATAGGTGGATGGTACAGCCTTCATCCCATGGATCCACGGTCTTCCCAAGATCACATTATAACAAGTTGTACTATCGATTACACATAATTTCTCCATGGAATTGATACCTTCGACGTAACTGGAAGTGTGATCTCGCCCACTGTACTTTTGGTTTCTCCACTGAAGCCCACGAGCACCGAGGTCCTCTTTACAATGCTGTCTTCAGGGATTTTCATTTCCTTCAGAGCATCCAACATGATGAGATTCACAGAGCTGCCCCCATCTATTAGGATATGTCTGACCTTGCAGTTGGCTATCTGAAGTGCAATAACCAAGGCGTCCTGATGTGGATCCATAACATTGTCCCAGTCACTTTCTTCGAAGGAGATGGTATCTTGAGACGTGAGCTGTGACATCTTGGAGGATCTCTCGGGTTTCTCATCCTTAGCTTGCTTAGCGAATCTCTTAGCTGCAGAATAAGAAGTACCACAAATATCAGAACCACCACTAATAACATTAATTACCTTTGTTACCGGTGGAGGAGACGGTGGACTGGTTGTAACGGGTTCTTTGTTCTCCATCTTGGTCTTGCGGTTCCCAAGGAGCTCTTTAAGATGTCCTTTAGACAATATGTAACTAATCTCCTTCCTTAGGGCGATGCAGTCTTCGGTAAGGTGTCCAAAGTCTTCATGATAGGCACACCATTTGGATTTGTCCTTCCAGCCGGATGACTTGTCAGTCTTTCGGGGCCACCTTGCTTTATCTCCAAGATTGCTCATAGCACAGAGAATACCTGAAACATCCACAGAAAAACAATAATCAGATATTTTAGGAGATTCAATATCATCATCTCCGTCATCTTCCACATAATTGACTTTGTTATGTTCATTTCTGTGGTAGGGTCTAGATCTATTCTGTTTTTGATGAGATGACTCAATCTTCCTGTCGGGATGGTCATATGTTGAAGCTTTATCAGGATTCTTGGATTGTTGCATCTTGTCCTCTTCCAGCCTGATAAATCTTACGGCCCGATTTCGGATATCTTCCATCTTCTTGCAGGGGTTCATCACCAGGTCTTCATAGTAAGGAGAATCCTTCTTCAAGCCCATTTTGAAAGCTTCTGCAGCTGTTGCCATGTCCAGGTTGGGGATCTCCAAGACTTCTTTGTTAAACCTGTTCACTACAAGGAAAATTCATTTTAGCTACGGCAAATTCCGTAGCTAAAATGAAGATTCCGTAGCTAAATCGTGTTTAGCTACGGATTTGTTCCGTAGCTATTCCGTGGATGCAGGTTTGTCGCTAAATTGGGCGTCGCTATTTTG